>OX579658.1:4951737-5551737 GCA_951230895.1 Carpatolechia fugitivella
TATCTGATCGAGTGTAGCAACAAGTAGCACGAGCTCTCCAGCCTACGAGAGCGGAGTGCACGTGACGTGGCCTGGATACCCCGGGTTAGCATTGCCGGTTAGGGTTGCCGGTTGAGGACATGGAAAAGCGCGTGAATTGTCTTTCCTTCGCTTACCGAGCGAGAAGTTTCGAAAATGAAAAAAAAAAGCCTTTATTGTGAATATAAATCTAGGTTTTCCACGAAGGAAAGGGAAAGGAATATTTTTTAAAAGTACTAGTAAATTGCATACGATGTTTCACTTTGACACATACTGTGATGTCCCCTTTTTGGTTAACCCCCATTGCATTTAAAAAAAAAGTTTGTACGTTATGGCTAGCGCCCAATACTATCGAAATCAAATAAAATCCACATAATGGCTCCTCAGTGCCCACCGATTGCTAATTGGCCACCAAAATATCGTACTTCAACAACGAAGGCCGCATCCTTTGAATCGCTGCGATATGTGTCAGATTACACCTACCGAGTGGAGAGGCGAGACAACAAACATGTCACTCGGCCGAGACAGTGCTGTGGCCGAGTGAGTGTTCACACGGATTTTTGATATTGTGGCGAGACGGACAGTCAGTTCAGTTTATACGCACAAGAACAACGACAAGTGACGCGATATGGATCGGAAAAAATTTATTACAAAAACCACTAAGTTGCTTATACCTCTACTGATAGAAGAATTAACAGAATTGTTGGCTCAAGAAAAACAGAGATGCAATTTATACAGTTGTATAAATTTCACTGTGGTGTCAAAATCCCATTTCCCAACTATTGAGATGTTCCCAGCCATGTTTTTAGCCCTATTTTTAACACGTGAACACAATATTCGCGGGATAAACTAACGCGTACGCACCGAGTGGTCGCCGAATGCACGCCGAGTGCGTGTTTAGTTAGATCCACCGAGTGACTGAACGAGACAGTGCGGGGAAGTGGAGGGGTGGGTACTCAGCCTAGTAAATAGAACGGAGTCCTCGTGACTCGCTCGGCCGAGCACTCGGCCATGTGTTTACAAATACCGAGCGCTCGGCCGAGGGCACTGTCTCGCCACTCCACTCGGTAGGTGTAATCAAGCCATATGAAAAATTTACGATTGGACTCTTTTTTACAAGCTTTTATTTAGCATGCACTGTATGTATGTATGTATGTATGTATGTATGTATGTATGTATGTATGTGGGTGGGTTTGTGGGTATGTTCGGGCGAAATCTTGAAACTTAATTTTGAAGCACTTGCTGCCATTGGAATTTGCTGAAATTTTGTACACTTATGTAACCGCGATGACAATGCAATATTATGGTACCATGGAGCTGGTCTGATGATGGAGCCGGAAGGTGGCCATAGGAACTCCTCTAATACACAACACAACCTAGTCGTGTTTGGGCTCGTTAGATTTGTTTTAACAAGATCTTTAGTAATACGTTATGTCCAGGGTCTCATGATGGAGCCGGAAGGTGGTCATAGGAATTCCTTAAATACACACCACAACCTAGTCGTGTTTGGGCTCGTTGGATTTGTCTTAACAAGATCTTTAGTCCTACGTGATGTCCAGGGTCTCATGATGGAGCCGGAAGCTGGCCATAGGAACTCCTTAAATACACACCACAACCTAGTCGTGTTTGGGCTCGTTGGATTTGTCTTAACAAGATCTTTAGTCATACGTGATGTCCAGGGTCTCATGATGGAGCCGGAAGGTGTCCATAGGAACTCCTTAAATACACACCACAACCTAGTCGTGTTTGGGCTCGTCGGATTTGTCTTAACAAGGATACTCCACTCCACGGCTTTAAAAGCTTGTTTAAGAAGAATTTTTAATTAAGCTTATTTTTCTAGAATTTATTTGAATGTACCTTATGACAACCCTACCACACCACAGCCGGCCCGACCGACACGAGAGCCACATGCTATCAACACACTTCATGACGCTAAGTCTACCAGTACGCTTATTTCATACACAGCTTAGTTTTATACTCCCACTGATTTAAATGCGTTTCAAAATAGAAATAAACGTGGAGTGGAGAGAGATATTTATTCTTCTTCATCGTTGGGTTGTAAGGCAGTACTCTGGTGTCAGTGTTATAGATAAATAAATAAATATGTGGGGACATCTTCACACACGGCCATCTGATCCCAAACTAAGCAGAGCTTGTAAAGGGTGTCCAAAAAGGGTATTCGCACTTTTAAATATCAATAAATCGTCTTAATAAGGGTAGATAGCAAAAACAAATATAATGTCATACGTAGAATTTATTGGAAATTTAATTGAAATGGATTCGTATACCGGAGCTCAATGCGCATTTTGTGTACGAGCTTATTATCAAAATAATAATTCGATGATAACAGCTCGCTGCTTACATCGCGCGCTGTTCAATGTACGGGACATTTCTTTATCTCCCAGTGTGAATATCATTAGAAAATGGATTAAGACGTAATGGACGTCATTTGGACAACATATTTTTTTTGTCATAAACTTTCCATTGTATGTACTTTTTGCTAATAGTAATTAAATTATGAAATTATATAGTTTTCACATATAATTTTTGGGTATAAACTGCCAACACCCTTTTTGGACACCCGGTACTATGGGTACCAGACAGCTGATATACATTACATAAATAGATAAATGCATACATATATAGATAAACAACAACCAGACACAAGGCAAACACAAGTACTCATCACACAAATGTTTGCCCTGGGCGGGATTCGAACCCGCGACCCTGTGCGTCGGAGGCAGATACACTACCACCTGGGCTACGGAGCCGATGTGTCATACATAGGGCCGCCAAAGGCCGTTGACATCGCTCTTGTAACGACTTCTTCCGTAGACAATAGTATGATAGAAAACGCCTTAAACGTCCTTGAAGGAGCACGGACATCGTATACCTTTCGGACAATCAGGTGATAAGCCTTTATAACTGGGCACAAACAAAGTAATTTTTGTTTGACCACATTTTCCCTACCCCACCGCACCGGGTCTATACCCAAGGCTAGCAAAATTCTAACCAAAGATTTGAGCCCTGCCCAGCCCATAAAGCTCCGGATCAAAAGTCGACCTCGGTAAGTTGTTATGATACGAGTGATGCTAATCTTGCTAAGTGGAATTTTCGAGAACATTAGAGAAATTGCTATAGAATTTGAAATTGAATATTTGTACCTACCTAATTTAGTAGTCTAAGGTCCTCGGTGTTTCGTTGGAAATTAGGTTCCCTTTCTGAATTTAAATGCGGTGAAGTTTGCGAAATTACTCTGCGGTGGTGTAAAGTGACGCTCAGCAAGCTATTCAAAGACGATTATGTTACATTAATTTTACTCACCGGATCTACCCCTTACCTTGGACGAACCTCTTACACACCACCACTAACTGACATTCTACCTTGAGGATACGTCCGCACTCCGCACTCCTCAACGGGTACGTTCTAGATTTTACTTTTAACTGATCATTTCTTAAATATATTTAAAATATATATCACACTACTATAAAAACTACCATAGAGATTTGGATGATTAGACTCTACGAGAATTAGTATGGATTTTCGTAATCACTAGATATTGAAAATACGCTCAGGTCGTGAGAGCTGATTGATAATGGCTACATTATTACGTTTTCAGGTATTATATTTTGTTGTTATTAGCTTATTAGACATTGCTCCAGTGTGCAGTGAGAACCATGATCAAACCAATCAGAATTCAGATTTATAAATCGACTTAAAAAAGGAAACGCAATAGATGCGACGACGACTGTGGAGTTTCTTCGGTGAGCTCTTCTCCACAGATTCCGCCATTGTGTTAGTGAACTCACCCAAAAAAATGTAATGACGGATCTAAGTGATGTAATAACATCCTATGAAAATAAATATTTTTTGATTTGATTTGATTTGACTCTTAGAATTGCTAATCAGTATTTGGTAGAAAATAGTAGAAAGTCATAAAAATAATAAGAAAATATCCATAGTCGTGTTGCACTACCAAGTCACTGATTCTGACCATCCTAAATAAACTAGGATATCCTGGAAACAACTCTGAAAATTCCGGTTCTTTGCGATCGTACTAAGTTATTCGCAAAGATGGTAAGTGTTCGAAGTCGTCAGTGAACAGCCAGCTTTATTTGAAGGCGCCCCGCGGCGAATTGCTCCCGAGTTCCAAATTGAAATGTCTCGATATGAAACATTTAAAACGTTTTGAAGTCCGCTAGAATAGCTGAGTTTTGACACAAAATTAATTAGTATGGGCGCAATAGGTCACCAGTTTTACAAGGAGTTATTCCGATTACATACCCCACTTATCATTATTCTATTAGATAATTTCAAATTATAATTTTTATTTCAAAATATCAATAGGGAAGCAATGAGGCACCAAAAAGGATTTTCTTGGTATGTTTGTAAAAAGGGCACCGTACCAACCAAGTACCAACACATTACATCTCTTTTATAAAAATCATCAGCAAAAATATTAAAAAAAACGTAAGTCTAAGTACGTTTTTTAAGGAACTTATTCTCCATTACCGCGCCCACCTGAGTCTGAGCTGCTTTGAGCTCAAGTAGCTTCAGAACATGCACTAAACGCTGCACTATAACTTGAAAAAACTAAAGGTTGAAATTATACACAGTACGCGTAAATCTTTTTAGCGAATGAGGTTTTTATTTTCCAAGCGGACCTAATCACAATTTCTACCAAAATGGCAATATAGCTGGCGTAGACTTGAGCGTATGAGAGAATGAACGGTCTTAAAGGGATCTCCACTAAGTCTTGCTCGATTGTCTCGTCGACTCACCCTGATTGTCTGTGTGGCCAGCACCAGGCTCAGTGAGAAATCCGCAACAAATATGTTACAACTACAATTTTGTAGTCTGTGTCCATTCCACCATAGGTCGACCGCACGTCACGTGTAACAGGTTGACCTTTGTCTTTTATTTCGTAGCGACCGGGTGGTAGACTGCACCATGCAAAGGTCAGCCGGTAAATAGTAAATATTTTTGGTAGTACGAACTAAAATATCCTGTTTCAGATTTTTCAGTGGGAGTAAGTTTCTCCGCTATAAAAATAATACCTATATGCTTGCTCAGCGGCTAGTTTCTCAATATTTATCTCCATATTTTATATTAAAACTATCGTTTTCTTGTGAATAGAAAATCGGATTTGGATTTATCTTTAGCAATAGTTGTTACATGAGTCAAGTTTAGAGGTCTTTAGCAGCTCCTTACAAGTGAGACGATCGAGAAGGATTTTTTTAGTTTAATTTTTATTTATTTTGTAGAGACCTGTCACTTACACCAAGTCAAATCATTCATCATACTTTCTAATTTTGGATCATTCATGTGCCATAAAATAACAGACAGACAGGCTTTGTATAATCATTGCAAACAGATCAAAACCGCGTCTGATTGTCTACACACGACTGTCGCACAGCTCCCTGGGAGTTATGTTGTGTGAGGGGAAGGAATGTAAATTTTACCAACAAAAATACTCCTGGAGTTGTAATTTGAATCGTCGTGTTTCAACTCGCAATATTTACAAATACGTGTGTGTTGTTAATACAACACTGTGTTTAAAATCATACCTATTAACTTTGTGGTCGTTATTCTACTAAAAATACACAACAGTCCTAACATTTCATCCTTGCCTAGTTGCCTTTGTTTAATACATTATTATACTAATAAATAGTAAACAGAAACATTACATCGTCTAAGGTACTTTAGTGCGCGACTGTACTTATTTGCGGGCAAACACATAGTCCCGTAATGTGACGCGAACTCTAGATGTATATTCAAAAACACCTTGATTTTTCGAGCATCATCGTTTTGTATAATCAACATCAACGGCCCGTTACAGTCCACTGCTGGACTATGAGCCTCCCTCACGTTTTGCCATAATCTCCACGCTTGGCAGGCGGGTTGGAGATCGCAGATTAAAAGGTTACCGTATCAGAGAGCGCTGCTGCCCGTTCCCTGTTCAATGTATAGTCCCTAAGTCGCCTCTTACGACACCCACGGGAAGAGTAGGGGTTTTACACACGGCTTTTGTATAATACAGGATTATATTTAGTAAGTACAGCTCGGCCACAAATCGTGAAGTTGGAGGTCCATTACTGGAATGCACAGATAAAGAAACTGTTAAAATAATAGTTTACAAATGGGCGGCCTTATTGCTAAGGTAGCACTCGAAGAATTCGGAAGCGCGTCACTTCCCGCCGAAATGAGCCTGTCTACACACTTTGCTTTCACCACCTGAAAATTCATGAAAATCTAAATTTTTTTATCAATATAAAAAAATAGACAGTATAAAACGAGTTAAGTTTTTGCCACTATTAACTCATTCACAAACAACTATTTTGAGCCACCTTGCCTACAGATTATATAATTTAAAATACTACGGTAAATTCCCAACATTATAGTCGCAAATGGAATGAAAATGTCTCATTTCTTTCAACGCAGCTGCTGTTTTTTCTATGTAGCTTTACTTACATTACAGTCTGTATTTACGGCTGCCACGTAAAAGCCTCGTAAACTTGAATTAATAAAAAATTCTGCACAGAAAATGTTACTTTACAAAACTTTGGTAAGTCTAACAAACTAAAATATAGCCTTTTATGCATTCTTTTATGGTACTACTTTTACAAATATTATGACTTGTTTATTTCCTCATTGTATCTCCTATACAATTTAATGAATGATTCGAATCATACGCATTGCTCTTACGTTATGTGCCAATATTGACGTCGTAAACTGTTGTAATAATCCGAATCATAAAAAATATATGTAAAAGTGTATTTTTGTTTGGTCTTTTTTACGTTGTAAGATCAATATAAGAGAGCGATATATTTTTTCTTAAAGTTAGGACAGGGAAAAGTGACATAAGTAAATTCATACAGCAGTTTTTTACTTTTTTTAAACAAAATTCATAAGCGTAGTCACGGTAGGATAGCGCGTATAATAAGGCGATTTTACTACGTTTTTTTTATTCCATACTAATAACTGCGATGGGGGATTTTCCGACAGCCAATTAAAAAAAATAGTCAATAAATATTCGATAAATGGCGTTGACGATTCGCCGATCCGAAGAAATCCGGCGAGTCACCCAGGCAGGGCCATAAAAGGATAAAAAAAAGAATCTACGAAGTATACCTGGCGCCATCTATCGTCTTAATTAGAACTATTATTTTTATTTTTTAAAGAGCTGTCAGTAAACCCCCCATTAAACTTTTTAAAAACAACAAATATTTATGACATTTAAATTATGTATAGTACTACAATTCAATTAACTCATCTTTTATTTGTTTTTTTCTATCGTTTAATTTTATCGCTCAGATTCTCATTAAATGTGTAAAGAATCAAATGGAAGTACACAGGCCACAGGTCTCCCGCACTGCAAACACGAAAAAGTAATGTTTTACCTTTTATTTCAGTATATTAAGCGTCCGTGTGTATTTAGGTACTAATTTAGTACTTCCTTTCCTTTGTGCGACATTAAAAGTATTTCACAAGGTACATACATACAGACAGGTTAGCTTTCCTAATTTGTTCAACAATAAACTAAAGTTCGAGGAAACTGGTCGTTTAATTTCGTGCTTTCATTCGTGTGTGAGTTGTAAGGTCAACAACCGACCTCACAATCCGTGATGTCAGTATTATAGAGCCGCAATCAAAGGCCACCGACTTGGCTCGTGTAACGTCTACCGCAGCTAAATGAGCCGGGACCCATGGCTTTTGTGCCTTACGAAGCACGGAATCATCTGTCTTTTCGGCCAATCAGGTAATTCAGTCTGCAATGTCCCAATTAAACTGGGAAAAATCACACAAAGGCGTTTTTTATTCGATAGTGTCTTCGCCGGGATTCGAACCCGGAACTTCCATAACACACGGCCACAGAGGCTGTTTTCAAAAACTCAATGAAAATTTCAATAAAATGTGATAAAAGAAACGATCTTTATGTTGAAAATAATTTTGATATGGCATTATTAATGCAGAAGTTGTTTTTTTATTGCTACAAGAGATTTTTAAAACTATTCGTTATATACAAATTTTCCTGTACATCAACTTTAGAAAAGCTTAAGTGATATCTTTTAGCGAAGCCATAATCCTAGCAAGGCTCTTGTAAGCCTAATGAGCGTTTTTCAACTGAAGTAAAAACCTCAGTCGGGAAAAGCAAGCTTTACGTTCGTGGGAGTTACCATTAGTCTTAACGTTTAGCTGCCTTTGCTACGACGTGCTACGGCGTAGAGAGATCGTAGCAGTTTTAACTTAAGACATGAAAATCGTAGGTCCTAGAGGTTCAGCAAGTTCAAATCCGATCAGCTGTTTTCGCGTTATCGAGTAACAAACATACAATCTTTGACATTTAGTACATCACTTTCCACCATGACTTTCACTAACAGACACTTTGTATAACAATGTCGCACCGTCGAAACACATAGCGCAACAGATGGTTGGATGATTGCCAATTTTGCAGTCTTTTGTGTTTGGATTGCAAGCAACGTTACCCAGACTAGAGACTTTTTATCTAGCAATACGTTATTTTTTATTAGATTTATAGTAAGTAACAAGTTGAAGACAAGCAATATTTATTAATGTAACAAACAACAATAGAATCATTATAAAAATAAGAAAAGAAAACTCTATAGGCTTTGGCGTTTAGAGCGTAGTTGTGCCTCGAACGACACGGTAAACGTTTGGTCCCTGGTGTTGATTAAGAAAAAAACAGTCCATGTGTGATTTGATCAATATGGTTACGTCTTTTATCTATGTATTGTACTGTAGGCCATATTATGTCATACCTACTAGCAATCCGCCCGCGACTTCATTGTAATATTACAATGATGGCGTTTAGACAACAGAGCTAGTTGTTAATAAGGTTATAGGAGTATAGATAAGATAAGGTTAGCAACAAGTTTTTTCATTTGTACAATATTAGTAAACTACTAAATATTTCTCTTTTTAAATGCAGGAGATGCGATCCTTAAAAGTTTCTTTGAAACGGCGAGTATTTTTCCTCAGAATCCACAAATTGTGTGTCAAAAACTAATTTTATATTAACTAATTTTATAACGAAGCTAAAGTGTTGTTACATCCAAAATTAAAAATAAACTATTTCAATACTGACAGTGCCTACACGATAGATAGAGTATTATATTAATTCTTAGACGATCAATACGATAGGTACGAGTATCTATTATATATGTCTATCGACCTATTTAATTTCTCGCTTTTGACGTTAATTCTACATCATTAGAATAATCTTTCATAAAATACATATTCGTGGACGCAACAGATATCTGTTGCGCGGTGCAGTGGCGACCGTGGGGCTGCCAGCTATACAAGGTTTCCCCATCCGCGAGGAAAATAATATACAGATGAGAGCTGTTTTTGTTGAAATAAATATGTTTTAGGTAATAACAACTACTTATAAGTAGTACACAACAAAAATATATAAATATGTTATGTTTATGAAATATTTTTACTATATTTCGCATTTTAATCAATCTCTTAAGGTAATATTATTTATTTAAATTAAAATATACATATTTGAAATCAACATACAAAATTAAAATTCAAATAAAATTGGTAACAAAGTACCTCATCAGTTAAAAAGTCCGCTCTTGCCATCCCCGGCGCAAGCCCAACACACTCGCGGCAGTGCCGCGTTGGATTCCGGCGGACAAGTCACAGCCCTTCTCCTTTAAACGTTTGCCTATTTGGCTTACGAAGCTTTTAACTTCGTTGCTCCAACAACCTGACGTCTCCACTGCAAACAGAACAAATAAATATTTCTGCTCCAGAGCTGAATATTTTTCACACTTAAGCATAGCCGCATACTCAGCATCTCTTAAGTAGGTAATTTAAATCCAGAAAGTAAAAATAAAAAAAGATAAGTAAGAATTATTAAAGCTGACGCCTGACATGTATGAAATGTCATTAAACATTGCCATAATATTTTTATGTTCCAAAGTTTTATTTTAAGGTTCCTTTAAGAGCAATAATATCTTTTATGATTACAATCTTCCGCCTGTAAAACGGGAAGAAACCGCAGACGCAAGCAAGTCGTAAAGATAAGATTCAGGTTCGCCGCTTTAGTGCCCACAAATATAAAAGTCGAGTCAATATCATAAATATTTTTTGCGGTCGGGTGACTTGATTTAGAGCTGGCATCCCTGAGTCCGTGCTCACGTAGTCAGTGTCTACGAAGCGCTACGAAGTGACGTGCGCACGTAGCAAGTGCTACGGTTGCGCGCGGCTACGAGACGCGGTTATACGAAACATTTTTTTGTCGTTTGTGTTCTAAAACGGGCCAAGTGTCTGTGAATGGCCGGGTTAAGCGGGTGACATATTTTTTTAATAGTGCAGTGAGAAGTGGTGGACAATAGAGCTTGTTAAAAATTGTTTATTTGCAAACAAAACATCGCCGGTCTTTTTACGTAAGTTGGTTAAAAGTTATTTTTTATTTGATTTATGCCTATTGTATAGAGTAATTTATACTATAGGCTCTCCAACCCACCTGCCAAGCGTGGAGATTATGGCAAAACCCTCCACTTAAGTGGAGGAGGTTCATAGTCCAGCAGTGGGCTGTAACGGGCCGTTAATGTAATAGAGTAATTAGTTTTGCGACAAATATAATTTCATCATGAAAGGGCAAAATAGTTTGAATCAATTTTAATTTAATTACAAGTAACAATTTATTTAATAAGAAACTATCATGGCAGCAAATATCTAAGTTTCATCTAGATAAGTTTTTAGATCTGTAATACTTACCAAATATCTTGAAAATGCCGTTCAATAACCCAATAAAATATGTATGAAGTATAACTGGAATGCTCCATTTTGACACCGCGTTCTCAGG
Source organism: Carpatolechia fugitivella (assembly GCA_951230895.1). Classification (NCBI taxonomy): domain Eukaryota; kingdom Metazoa; phylum Arthropoda; class Insecta; order Lepidoptera; family Gelechiidae; genus Carpatolechia; species Carpatolechia fugitivella. The sequence goes on from OX579658.1 coordinate 4,962,596, forward strand.
TGTGCTTATTTGTACCCAACTACTATAAGGTGACATCAACCCGCTTTCGCTGTCATCCTATTTTTAAAATCATTATATGGTAGATATAATGATTTTAAAAATCCCTGCTCTCGGGCTGGATCGGGGTCAAGAGCAAATCCATACAATGTAAAAAAAAAAAAAGAAGGAGCAAGTTCTTCTTCCACCGGTGGTATAGCAGCGTAGACTACCTGTAACCTGTTTCTATACAAGAGACCTGAATATTTCAATGTCTAGACCAATTACGGGAATGTGTAAGTATGTGTGTAATCAACTTATAATTCGGGATTCTCTCTTTGCTTCTTAAGAACTTTACCGAATTTACTTGTAATACAGAGTTTATACAAACTAGCTATTATAGCCACGGAGACAAATATGATTATAGTATGGTGGAAAATAAAGAAGGAAGAAATAAAGGTTGGAGGTAAATATGCAAATGCCTGGCACATACCAGGTTTAGGCAATTCACGACTGGATAACGACTGGTGGCAAGACAGAAGAAGGATGTCCGTGATGTAGTGGTTAAAGCTGTTATTTTCTATCGAGGAGGTGGCGGTTCGAACCCCATAACGTGTTAATATTTCGATGTTAATATTTTCGAATTTTGAATACATATTTTTTTAAGTAGCCTCTTGTGCGTCCCACTGCTGGGCAAAGGCCTCCCCTCGCAATTATACAATTTTTTTATTATATTGTATTCGATGTTCTTACGGCGAAAGAAAACATCGTGAAGAAAACTTCATGAAGCTGTGAAGGAAAAGAAAGGTTGTGTGTGAAGTTAACCAACTCGTTCTGAGTCAGCATAATAAAGTCAAAGTCAAAGTATTTTTTTTTTATTCGATTTAAGATTTTTACAAATCATTTTTCGACGTCAAAGCTATCATGGATGGCACGTTCACTACCAGTGTACGCCCTCTGTAGAGAAGAACGGCCAGAAGAAACTCCACAGGAATTGTATCTTTTGTAATCAACTAAGACCTGACTGCTTTAATATAGGGTAAGCTCGAGCGAGCCCCTCGGTGGGGACGAATATGAGCAGATAACCACTTACACGCTGTGACCTTTTTTTTGTTACTACATGCGCTTAATATGTGTAGGGGAGTAAGGCCGAATGAGGCAGGCTACAGTTCAGGTGAGAGGTCGCTTCCATCAGCAACTGTCATAAAACATTCATACTTAAATTATTACTTCAACGTAGGGCCCACAGGGGTGAGAACAGTCTGGTGTACTGCGAGTTTTGAACCTATAGTACCTATTACCTATAGTAGTATAATAGCGAAAAGGCTGAAATATATTTTTTACATTTTCGACCTTCATATCTCCGCCACTTTGAAAAATTTCAAAAATTGAGTCGACGATATGAACAATGTTATTATCGAACCCGTTTAAAAGATTTCTTGAGAATCGGTTGAGTAATGCGACCAGTAGAGGAGAACAGCCGGACATCCTCCGGACATTTTTGCCCAAGCTGAAACGGAGACGCTTCGCACTGGCTCGGTTGATTAAGGCGGAGTTATGTGGAAATAGCGCCCATAGTCGCTACTTTGACGATCAAATACTTGCACTTCTACTGATTCTATAAATGTAAAAAAAAATCTGCTAACAGAATATATCCATAATTAAATTTTAAATCGAGTAGAATTTTTAAATACATTATAGTAATTTAGAAATAAAAAGCACAAGCTTTTAAAAAAAAGCAGCAAAAATTTTTTTTGCCGTCCTAGATCTCGTAACTTAAAGCGATAACCAATTTTTTTTTTCGTTAATATAACGTGCCAATTACTGACTTAGATTTTAAATCGATTACATTTTTCATAAACTCTGCAATTTTTTGTTAATAAGCAAAAGAGTTAAAGAAAAACGAGTTTTTCGCACGATTCCTGCGCAGTGTCGGACGTAACCACCGTGAAGCATCGCACGCTAATATGAACGTTATTTCAGTAACGCGTCCGTTGAACTTTCAACTAAACCGCGTCGAGTTGCTAATTTTTGCAATAACCCGGCCTTAATGATTTTATTTTTAACTAGCGGTCCGCCCGTGCCTTCGCTCGCGTTATGTAAGTTTTCCCGTAGGAATAATAGTTTTTCCCGTAAAAAGTATCCTATGTGTTAATCCAAGTTACAAACTATCTCCATTTCAGATTTAATCCAAATCTATTGAGTAATTTAAGCGGGAAGGTGGAACAAACATTTAAACATCCAAATATATTTTTACTTTTATAATATTAATGTAAAGTGGCCCTTAAAACTAGATTTTCACAAAAAAGTAAGTTAACAATTCGAAAGATGCTTAAAACAGAACTGCCTCACGATAAGAAAAGTCAACCCCGTATTAGGGACAAAGCGAGGAAGAAGGAGATGTTAAAAAAACTAGCAAATACTAACAACTGCGCAATTAAGTTAAGTATATCTTGCTCATCCTAGAAAATAAAATATTATTTAAAAACAAGTATTTATTATTTATTATCAATTTAATACCACACCACAGAGGCAAAGTACGGTTTGGCGATTGCTTGCTACGTTCTTTTTTGTGGTAGGCACACAAATCTTTCAGGATACATTTGTAACTAGCGCCCCGCCCGCGGCTACGCTCGCGTTGTGTTAGATTTTCCCGTGGGAATAAACATCAAAACGGCCAAATATATTTTCACATTTATAATATTAGTGTGATGTGATATCCCACTACTGTTTTGTCATCTTTTACTTTGTCGAATATTGCATCAAAAACAGTTTGAAAATCATAAATTAAAAACAAAATAATCTCTTTTTTCTTCAGCTCTTTTGTCTCGGTCGGTCTACAACACGAACATGAACTTATGATTGTTCCGAGATTGTCTACATCGCTACTCGTAAATGTATTTCTTTTTAAAATAAACACTTTAGGCTTTCCATAGCCGGACTTAAAGTCGAAGTTGGAACTTCTGTGGAACTTAGAAGCTTCCAGCGTCATGATGTCACTAATCCCGGCAGCCGAGTAGCTTCCAAGATCTGTTTGCGGGTCACTCGACGTAAGAAACAAACACACATTACTTATTTAGTCCTTAATGAGAGTCACTCATTAGGGATTTGGCCGGAACCCCGAAAAGCTTTTGCTTTTATAGAGTAAGTATCGATTTTAGGGCTAAAATACCAAGAATACTAAATCGGTTGCGATTACTACGTGTGAAATTGTGAAACCTCTCACGCAATTTCACGCACAATGACAAATTTTGAGAACGCGATATGACATATACGCAGAATGACAGACACGCGGAACGATATCTACGCGAAACGTCACATTCGCTCAGTGTAATTAATTACAGCCTCCGCGGCCAAGTGGTCGAGAGGTCGACTCACATTACAAAGGTTCCAGGTTTGAATCCTGGGACAATATTTAAAAAATGCGCTTTGTAAGACTTTTCCCAGTTTGGTTAGGTTAGGTATGAGGCATATCAGTGGCCTTTGGTGGCTTAATAACACTGACACCAGGGGTTGTCGACCTCATTATCTATACAAGTAAGTAAGTAAGTAAGTAAAAACACTTTATTGCACACAAAAGGAATATAAAAACAATAAAACAAAAACATATAGCTTTAGTGCGCAAAGGCGGCCTTATCGCTTGTAGCGATCACTTCCAGACAACCTTTAGGAAGAGGACATTCAAAAAGAAGACTGCGGTAGTGCAAGAGCAAAAAAAAAAAAGAAAAAGAAAACAGGAGTGTAAAAATAAAATAATACAGTAAAACATTTATGTTAAAAGTACAATAAATACACAAATACATACATACAATAAACATACATAAATATACAAACATAATACATGCATACATACATACAAACATAAATATATCAAAGCCATAACGGAAATACTAATGATTACAAACAGATAGAATAAAGAAGAAGACAGTGTAATTCTTTGTATCTAGCAACTAGCTAAATATTTAGCCTTAAAGGGCAAAGGTTTCTCCAACAAGAACGAACGAAACCATACGAACTGAAAATGCTCCATTTCAGCAGAATGTTTGATGCAAATCACGTCGCTAGGTTTTGCAATGCGTCTGGTTCGGGTGAGCTCGTAGATTTTGCAGCTTTCACGGCTTTATCAGCGTAGATTTGGTTCTTGCTTCTTCTGTAGAAACCAGATATTTACATGTAAGAAAAGTCTGTTCATACATCATCAACAACCCGTTACAGTCCACTGCTGGACTATGAGCCTCCTCCACTTAAGTGGAGGGTTTTGCCATAATCTCCACACTTGGCAGGCGGGTTGGAGATCGCAAATTAAAAGGTTACTGTATCAGAGAGCGCTGCTGCCCGTTCCCTGTTCAATGTGTAGTCCCTAAGTCGCCTCTTACGACACCTACGGGAAGAGTAGGGGCTGGTGACAAATGTATTCTACTCTGCCGTCACCACATGGCTAATGTTCATACATGATGTCACAAAATACCCATGAAGTAAATACCCTTCCATGAAACTGAACAACTTTTCCCAAGGAACATAAGCTGACAGACCACAAAGGGCTATTTCATACAAAGCGTGCGGTCAGCTCAGCTTATCAATTTACTATGGGAGATGCGGTGTTTTTTATTATGTTCCTTGGGGAAAGTTGTTCAGTTTCATTTACTAAACTTCCCCCTTTCTGCTTACGAGTATTTTAGTAACACCCTGTAATAATTAAACTTTATTTTAAATTAAATTATTTTATTTTAAGTTTTTTAATTTTATAGGTTTTTAAACTGAGTTATTTGTTTTTATTTATTTTATTAACAGACAAGATAATTTGATGAAGTCTGAAAAATTTCTGCATAATCTGCGCTGATATTACAGGTCTCCGTTGTTAGCCTGTCGAATTTGCCTATAATTAGACTAAAGATGCGAACAGGAAAGAGTGAACTTATTAGATAAGGTCTCTTTTCATACCCTTTAGGGTAGGTCACTTTCATGTAAATCAAAAAGCTACGAGTATTTGTTCACAGGGATTAGGGTTTACTTTTGCAGCAAGTGCACAGAACTATTTTCCAAATAGACCAAAACTGTCGTGAAATTTAAAGTCAAATTCGCCTACATTCGAAACTCAAATAACTTTTTCTCTCTAGAGAAAAAACAACATTGTTCTTCCTAACAAATTAATTTCATTCTCCATCCTCTTCTTATGTTTGAGCATCAAAAGCAATGATTTTAAACTGGAGAGGTGAAAAATAATCTTCGTAGGTCTACAACAATATTGATTCTGCTTTTTTTAAATCAGGTAGAGTGATCAGAACCAAAAGATGCGAAGCGTATTCACAAAGCATAGTTTAGCGATCCATAAAGGCTTATCTTTAATACATACTTTATTGAAATACCACGCGATTCCGATAACATGCCAAATTCCACATATTCCTTGCATATGTGCAATGTTTATTTGTGGCTGTGCCATGGCCTATGAATTTCTTTATGATCGATAGTGATCAAATAACAATTTGCGAATATTTCAATGTCAGCGGAAACATTTTTGGATCAATAAATGTTCGTTACGTTACATTGTTGGCTGAAAAATGATAAAAACTTAAACTGGAAAGAACATGTTAATAATATTTGCAAAAGGTTAAACCGCTTTGTCTTTGCCTTAAAAAAGCTGCGAAACACAGTTTCCAAGGAAGCCGCTCTCACTGCCTATCACGGATATGTTTCTTCTGTACTCAAGTATTGTCTAATTATTTGGGGAAACTCAGTAGATAAAGAAGTCTTCAAGTTGCAGAAGATCCGTGCAATATGTAATGCAAATTTTTGGGCAATTTTTGGGCCTACAGGCCATTATTTAGACAGTTAAACATCCTTTCATTACCTTGAATGTACATTAGAGACATTTATATATTTGTTAAGACTCAACCCAACTACTTTATACTTAGAAAAGATGTTCTGACTAGACAGCAGAGATCCAAGTACCATAACTTACTCTTTCAACCACCATGCCACACAAGTAAGTATATAGAGGGCTGCTATTTATGTATCCGGAATAACAAAAAATAACAAACATTTATAACCAAATATACTTTTATTGCTTTTCAAAATATTCCCCGTGATGATCGATGCATTTTTTCATACGTTGAAACCAACTTTCGTAGCATTTTTTCCATTCTGTATCGGGTATCTCCAAAACGTGCATTTTGCAACGGCTTCTTCCCGGGTCGAAAATCGGTGTCCACGTAATTTGTTCTTCACGCTTGGGAATAAATAAAAGTCGTTGGGTGCCAAGTCGGGACTGTACGGCGGATGACCCGTCAATTCGATCATTTGACTATTTAAATACTCCGTCGTTGTAGCCGAGGTGTGACAGCTGGCGTTATCGTGGTGAAGGATTATTCTTCGACTTCTGGCAAGCAAATGGTGGTGTACCATTCAGAATTAACCGTTTTACGATTCTCTAGTGGTACTGTAGCCACATGTCCACTAATACCAAAAAAGCAGGCAACCATTTGCTTCAAAGTGCTTTTTGCACGAACAACTTTATAACTGGCTCATTTTGGAACACCCAAACCGTTGACTGCTGTTTAGTTTCGGGATCATACGCATATATCCAAGATTCGTCTCCTGTGTAGATATTATGAACAGCTTTTGATGTACCACATTTGTATTTTTCTATCATTTTTTTGCACTAATCAACACGAGCCTGTTTTTGTTCAACTGTAAAGTTGTGCGGGAACCAACGAGAACAAATTTTTTTTACAGCCAAATGTTCGTGTAATATTTTATAAATACTCGTCATACTAATGCCCAGAAATGCCTCTATCTCGTGATATGTAACATGACGGTCTTGCATTATTAGTTCGGGCACAGCATCAATATTTTGTGGTACAACAGCCGATTTAGGGCGACCTTCTTTAAAATCGTCCGCAAGCATACGACGACCACGATTAAACTCACTGAACCAGTGATACACAGTGGTTTTCGATGGGGCTTCCTCCCCAAAAGTCGACAAAAGTTGATCCATGCACTGTTTTTGAGTTAATCCACGCCGAAAGTCGTAATAAATCATAGCACGAAAATTTTCACGAGTCAAATCCATGGTGATGATAGACAATGAATTTTAAAAATGGCGCCACAATGTAAAAGCAATTGGCAGTAGAATGAAACAAACTTAATTTTACAGCCAAAGAGTTCTATTTTTAAATGTTATAATTTCATTTTAAATATTGTTTATGTAAGTGGCCAGTTCCGGATACATAAATAGCAGCCCTTGTATAAAAACAATGTGTACAACATGTGTATTGTAATATATAATAAACTGCCAGATGAATTAAAAGTATTGAATGACATGAATAAATTAAAATCAATTTTGCATAAGTGGCTAATGGAAAAATGTTTTTATAGCATTAATGAATTTATAAATTTCAATTCTTCACTGACATGAATTTAGACTAATTATTGATTATTATTATTGTTTGACATAGTTTATTACTTATTCTTGACATATTTTGTAATTTGTTATGTACTAATGTTTGCACGCTTGTACTCAAGCAGAATACTGTACGAATACTATATGAACAACCTTAATGTCGTGTTCTTGCAAATAAACAATTTTGATTTGATTTGATTTGATAATACGAGTTACGTCGGTTCATGATAAAAAAATAAAAGATCCAGTTCATTTTCAGCTCACAATAAATAGGATTAATGTATAGCACGAGACTATTATTAAGTCGATCGAACCTTCTTCATCATCGTGTGAGTTGTAAGTCAACCGACCAGAAAAGGACCAGTCAGAATCAAAACTGAAGAAGACTGCTAATCGACGTTACTCTCGTGTGTGTCACATAGAATTACTGTACACTGCTCATAGGCCGGTACAACTTTACGAGTTTATAGGGTAGCAGTCGTCGTGTAAGCCTTACGTATAGATTACACTATAATTACTATCGGATGCTAGCTAACTAAAACTAGTAACTGTAATCATCATCATCATCATCATCTCAGCCGTAAGACTGCTGAACATAGGCCTCTCCCCATTGGTTATTAGTTATTGCATGTTAATTTGCCGTCTTATTTAAAGTCATACTATGATTCTAATTTTAAAATTCAGCTATCCTTTTCGTTTTTATGACCAAGTGATAAATTGTGGTGGTGGTGGTTTGATTGAATGAATGATAACCTAAAATAAGGGCATAGCAGTCAGATTAAGATATTTTTAAGTCGGATGTTTTACGTGCTCTCTAAAACTGTGCAATCGACGCGTCCATAAGGTTAAAAATCGATTTTTGACAGCTCTAATACTAGGATGGCCATCTCCTGTCCTTTTTTAATCTTTTAAATGTGAAAAGGGCTGACGAACTTAAAAAGGATTAGAACGTGACTGTGTGAATCGCTACCATGGAGGTGTAATCACTGCTTTAGTAGACAACGTGCAGTTAATCTTAAAACATCCTGAATTTATTCAATGCGTGTGAAAATTTTCGCACGATAATATTTTATCTTTGCCGTGAGACAAAGTCACAAGATTCTGAAAATAGGAAAGTCATTGGCACGTGGTTGCCTTTGAAGTAACTATAAATATTTTATCTTTTGTTCGAGCCCTTGACAGAACCACCGACGACGACCTAATATGGCGCATTATCTATTCGTGCCATGTCATGTAGTTATGTATAGGTATAAGTAGTTAATACTTAAAATAGTTTATGCCGAAGAAAATGTTAACTATCGACAAACATACACCACAGTCTTCAAAACACATTTTATTTTTCATAAGATGAATTCATACCAGTATGAATGAAATACAAACTTAAACATTTCATGACACGTTTTCCGACATTGTTGTCTAAAACACAAACGAAGCATAATTTCCCGGTCGACGGATCTGAAAATGGAGCACGGCGTAACTTTTGCTTGACAGTCGAAACTCATTTTGTCGAGATTTCGTTACAATAGCGAGATACGTACGTCGGAATATATATTTTGCAAATACGCACTTTTGTGTTATTTATGTCGATGCGAACCAGGATATTTATTGGGTGGGTATATAATATAGTTAAAAAACAAAAATCATTTCAAGTATTTTGCTTTTGTAAGCTTGCTTTTGTTTTTTTTTATCTTTCTTTGAACAAGGAGGCTTGTTTGTTAATCATAGTATCTACCTATTGGGATAATACATTTATGCATATTAGAATGCTCATCAGTTTTATTCTATCGGTTGAAAACGATGTTTTCAAATAAACATTTCTCTTACTGAATCCCGAACACGCAATGAACTGAAAACGCGTGAATGTTTGTATTATACTTACTCGTAGAACGTTTCACCATCTTCTGTAACACTCAGTTTTAGCGACTCTATTACTGAGAATGCTTTAAAATTCTTTTGTTTTATCGCTCATCAAAAATGACGCAAACACGCTAACCGCTTCCCAGCGCGAAACGCCTCTTTAAATTCAGCTTCTACACGCCGCAATATCGCGTGAAAACCACCTAAGTTTGTGAATGTGGGTATCAAGAAAACACACAAGACAAAAGATATCCTTATTTTTACCCGACTGCTTTAGAAGGAGGGTTATGTTTTTCGAGTGTATGTATGTATGTATGTAAGTGTGTATGTATGTATATTTCTTTGGCACGCTCTACAGCCTAAACGGCTTGATGGATTTTAGCTAAAGAGGTATCGTTAGATTCGTCTTACTGGGGAGAGTGACACTGGATTTATAAAAAAACCAAGATGGCCTATTTTTGGCGCCAAAAGTTTTAAATTTTTCATGCAGTCGGGTTTTTTGTTTTTTTTTAATAATAGTGGTTATTATCCTGCTGCGTTACCTATTTAATCTTACACGGCTTGCGACTCTGGTAACGAGTGTGTGGGCGAACGAAATAATGCGATTGTCATGATGAGATGTTGCTTAGAAATAGGGAAAGGCACTGGAGGGAATAATCCTACTTACATTAGGTTGATACAGGCATTTTGAGAACGCTTAAAAATAAAATCTGTATGTAGATTTCTTAAATTATTTTTTATACGAATAATAAAATATATAGGACCGCGTCTTGTCTGCCCCTATGAGTCCAGTCTAAATTATCTTTTACAATTTTTTTGGAAAGATCATATATTATGATATTTTTACTGATCAGTTGCCATAATAAATCCATCCAAAAAAGTCAAAACTAAGTCAAATTTTAAATACCTATGATTATCTGGGATTGTTTCCAGAAACTTAAAAGTACCAGAGAAGTTTTATGTTGAAGTGCAGCTCGCAATCTGTTTTATCTTGAGTCCGGCAAATAAAGTTGGCAGAAAACGAGTTTCTGTTGCATCAATTTGTATAAATAAACATTTTAGCTTTTCTTGCCAGTTAATCTCTATCTTTTGCTGTTGGAATTTGTTTAAAGCAAAATCAAACTTTTCATGTTCTTTTACGTTTAGTAGACCTTGTGGATGAAAGTAAAACACCACTTGTAGTACTAATAAAAGAAATGGACGACGACGTTTTAGTATTCATGGTAAATATTTCTGCAAGTTGTGGAGAGGAGGAACAAAGAAATTAAATATGGCGCCAGTTAAATATCGATAAAAAAACACACACTTTTTCACCACTATATTGCTGATTGTACCGCTGCTGGTGAAAACTTGTCGATGGTTTCATAAAAAACGTGAAACATAGACAATTCAATTCCGTTCGGTGTTCGGTTTTGATTACGCGACCACGATAAAAACAATTGGAAAGTCTGTGGTTTTATTTCCTATCAAGCTGCAGCTGCCGAGCCTGTGTCAGTCTGCATCACTCGAGTTAATGACATCCGCTGCACTAGGATATCTTCTAGTTCCAGCTATTTATTATATGTTTGGTTTATTTATTAATTATAAGCATTCTCTAACGTTAATCTATGGTGCAGCTTGGCAAAAAAGAGTTTGGAGCGGTGACAGGTGGAACTAAATATTTCGTTTGCTGCCATTCATGCTGGGTTGCTTTTTACTATCCCATTGGTATGTCACGTTGATTATTCGTTAATTTTACAATATTTTATAAATTATTTAATTTTTCCTTTCCTTTTTTTAACTACGAGGTGGCCACAAGTGCGATAGAAGCGCCCTCATTTTTTCCAAACTCTTTTTTGCTAAACTGTACAGGTCTATTGGCACAACTGTATGGATTTTGTCTTCTCAAATGAACCTCACCATCTATCAACGTTATCGAATTTCAAAACTGATTTTAAAATTTTGCTTTGAATGGGCAAGATACTCATACTCAGGACAAGATAGATAAAATATAATATGAGATATATTCATTCGCCAATTGACATTTTGGAAAAAGTGTTTAAAAATTGCAATGTTTCGTAGAAATAAGATGATTTTCTAGCTTAATTATCCTATTTTTTTATCCAGTGCATATTTTAACATTTTCCAAATTCCATCCAAACCTACTCAGCCGTTTTCGCTTGATCGAATCACAAATATCCAAACGTATGAACCCGCTCCCTTTCGCGGGTGTACAACGTGTTACAAAAAATACCAAAAAAAGAATATTTTTATCAAAGGACTTTAATTGAAATTTTCCCATCTCTAGTGATCAGCTGTGTCAAAGAATATTCGGACCAGATATGTAATTTTAGGTCAATGTGCCCATTTTTACCGTTATGGTTAAAAATGTTTACATACTACTTGTACCATAACATTCACATTAGAACAATTAATTTCAAAAAGAAAAAACTACAAATAAATAAAAAAAACTTTGTTAAATAATTGTTATGAAATAATAAATGAATGAAATAATGAACTAAATAAATAAATAAACAAGATAATTAAGGCAAAAAAGAAAATGTTTTCTATCATAAATTGATTTGAATACATCTCTTTTAAAAATGTAGGCACAAATGGTGTACAAATACTTTTCCGTTCTGATAATCAATAGTCTATATTTTAGGTGTCAATTGACACTAGAGATGGGAAAATTTTAATTAAATGCCTGTGATGAAGAATATTATTTTTTTTGGTATTTTTTGTAACACGTTGTATACAGGTATATAGCCACCTTAATTTAAACTTAATCTTAACTTAAAACTGATCGAATGAGGTTAAAAAAATCTTACGACGTGAGTTGCCTTATAAATGAATATACGTATGAACAGAATTATTTTGCACAACATGACAATATCACAGAATCATTCTACAACATTATGACATTCTTTCCTTAATATTAAAACAAATCAGCCATTGTTCTCTGTTGAAATGCTATGATAATTTTCGGAATAAGGTGTAAAGGGCCCCGGAGACGGTCAAACGGTTTGATTCAAACACGTAAAGTTTGGTTTGACTCAAACCATTTTGATCGTTTACAAAGGTGGTTTGAACGGTTTGTCAAACATTTACGTGTTTGAAGCATGTTTGATGCAATTTCATATTTTTGTTGTGTTTGACGCGTCAGAAGTGTAATTACGACAGCAGCGTACAGAATCAGACTGCGAAGAGTCGTTTGACAAACCGTTCAAGGTTTGAGTCAAACCGTTTGATCGTCTCCGGGGCCCTTAATCTCGTATGAAATTCCGTTGTATTTTCCAACATTTCCCTTCTTGTCACGTGCAGTTACCGGCGGCTGTACGATTACAATTTAAACTAACGATTATTTTTATTTTATGTTCGACCTTTAGGTCCCAATAGGCATTTTCGCCAGTTTCATCTTTCTTGGGCTCTAGGAAACCTTTCAGGTTATAAGAAGTAATGCCTATATCTGAAGACTGAGTAGTCTGGCTTTAAGTTTTTGATGATTTATAAAATATTTATTTTTCACATCATTAACCTTATTTTTTGTTTCTTATCCAACCATGATGTAGAGAATACGCAAAAAATATATGTAATTTAATTTTGAATGTGCTCGTATTTTTGGTCATACTATCTAAGCTTACTACCTAATTAGATAGATAGATAGTTAAATTATTTAAAAAAATGCAAACCAATACCATAGCGCAATCCCTTAGATTTCTACAACGTTAACCCTTTTGTGTACAAAGGACAAAGCGTACTTGAGCTAAACAGTTGGAACCGGTCCGCACCTTTGTAGCCTCTATTGGCTCGGGACGACACCTCTAATCGAGGCGACCCTCCATCTATCTTCATCCCATCCGAGGTGGATCGTATTCTGTTTTGATCCCTTCCTACAAACCAATTTAGCTACGTCTGACTTTTTTACTAAACGATTTTTTCGAAATAAATCGGTCGTGTTGAGAATTGTACGGGTATGTACTGTTTTTGTTTTTAGAAATTTCAGATAATGGTCAAATCAACAATTTTTCACATCATGCATTGAATATGCTATTTGTCAATTATTATATAAAGCTGATATTAGACGGTTCACTTTTGCTTTCATGTCTAATTTTGACGTTTCATCTTTCATCACTGATGTGCAGGGCGTCGTTCATTGTTCATCGAAATTAACGATAAATGAAGCGTGTAAACAGCCGCGGCAGTCATTTATTCATTTGTTTAGTGTTTTTTAAAATTGACATGGTTTTGAAATGGTGATATATATGGAAATAATCATATTTTTTTTTAGCACCATGAATGATTTTGGAAATAACCTAATAAACATTTAGTATTACTTATAGTACGAATCTCAGTGGTTTTTTCATACATAAATACTGGTGAAATCCACATCGCTTGGATTCATCGCAAGTCGCCCAACATGTAAATCGTCCAAATAGAAAATCATCCCGCGCGATCGACTAAGCTCTGATCTTCAGTGGATGGAGACAATATTTATGAGATAGAATATTATACTATTGGCACTGTGAGCTGTAGAACTGGCGTGTTTTTTTTTTCGAAATATACTTATGTTTTATAATATACTTGTAATATACGTAATATACTTATGTTTTTTTTACAAGATTTCTTAGATTAAAATTTAAATTTAAATTAAAGAAATCTAAAAAAAATCTAAAATTTAAATTTACAGAAAAATTCCATATAATTATAGAACCTGCTCAAAAATTTTCATGAGAATCGGTTGAGAAATGCGACCTGTAGACGAGAACAACCGGACATCCGCTGGACATCCTCCGGACATGCGAAATATTTTTGCCCAAGCTGAAACAGACATAATCACCCAATTGTAGTTCGCGTTGTCATGTTTCAAGCTCCAAGCTCAAAATAACGCTATTTTTTTTTCTTTGCAATAATTACGAGATTTTCCTTTGCATTCACTCTGAGTATTGAAAAAGAAGTCATGTCTTCTTATCGATTCTCGATCTCATGATTCGCCTCGGTCTGCGTTCTCGCTGATTCGATTCCTCAGTTCCCTTGGGACCCGTCGTCCTACTTCGTACTGCCAGATCCAGACGCAGGTAACTTCCAAAACGATTCAATAAAAACTTGTATGAGTCTTAGTAATTTATGAGGTTTTTTAACGCTGAAGCTGTAATAAGAAAATGTTCTAAGAACAATTTGCTCACGTAACTTGTATTTTTAGGGTAGAATTTAATAGTCACAGAATTACGCCTTATATTGTTTTACTAAAAATTCGCACAGGCAATTTAAAGAATACCATCTGAATTCTCTCTAATCTAAAGATATTCAGTCTACCGAATTAAGGCGGTCGAAAAGTAAATTCAAAATGCGAAATTCGAATGCGGTCGAAAAGTAAATTATTACTGTCGATCTCAGAATAAGTAACCGATAAAAATATACGTCTGTTCTAAAGTTTTTTTAACAAAATACAGTTTTTAGTAAAATAATGAGTTCTGCACAAGTTGCTATAAGTTTCCGTCTCAAAATGCTCGGTTTACGGCTCTAGTGCATATTCTGTTGGAGTTTTAATTAGAGGAAAACTTCCGATTCAGGTGCGGTGTAACGTAATATACTATCCGCGTAATACCATTTCAAAGGCTTTTGTAAGTTCAGGTTAGGTAAAGTAAAAATACAGAGAAAAAAGTTCAACCAAGTTCCCTGAAATGAAATGAAATGAATTTATTTGTATAGATTTTCGGTACATACAAGATTTAAAAATAAAAAGTTTGTGTTCAGCAAAAACCTGCCCGCAGGGCGTACAAATATTAATAGTCACACAAGTAGAAACAAATATAGAAAACATAATATTTCGTTAATGTAAGTAGAACACACTATAGAAATAAAGGTAAATGTCAAATAAATTAATCTAAATAATTACCTATCATGTCCTTTAACTTAAATCCAATACAAAATATAATTATGTTGAATTTATCTGATACCTATAATAATGACATGTTTATCACTATGCACTACATGAAAAAAATTCTCCTAATGAATAAAAACACCTGTCAAGAAGCCACAAATGTAATCGTCTCTTAAACCCAACCAAAGGCAGTACTTTAATTTCTTCCGGCAGATTATTGAAAATGCTTATAGCTATAAAAGGAGCGTTGCGTTTGAGAGATGCCAGTCGACAGAGTTGTGGTAGGAGTTTACCTTTAACGTGTGTTCTCAGTCGCCGTGTAGTCACATCACCTCGAGTAGGAAACATATGTTGGTATTGCTTAACAAAAGTCGCTACGGCCTTGATGTAAATACAAGGAACTGTTAAAAGTTTGTGCTTTTGAAATAATGGTTTGCACGAATCTAAAAAATGTGCTCCACACATCCCTTCTATATTTTGTATTCATGTTTTTTATCGGTAAACGACAGATATCTAACATAAGTAATGAAGTAATAGTTTTTAAATAGAAGAAAGTTTGTGAACTAAAACCAACCATTGGGACTTAAAAAAAAGAAATTACCCACCCATCGCCATATATTACTCTACCCTCCATCAAGTAAATCACCCAGAGGGCTAGAGTCTCAGGCCTTACCCACGCTGGCCCACTGTGGATTGGTCAACTTCACACACAACCTAAACTTCGCGGGTACAAACAGCACAATGTTTTCTTTTACCTGAGAGAGTTGAATAAATTATATAATAACACGTGGTAATAACTACGTGGTCTGGTTTGAACCATATGATGGCCTACCGTTGAAAAGGTCACGCAAAAGAGCAAGAATTAAATTGCATGAACATCGAAAGTTTATTTTAATATTCAAGAAACAATAGAATAACATTTTTTCCCTACTGTTCAGTAATATTAAATGTAAGCACTTGATATAAGCTTTTTATTCCTAACAAGATCTTGTTATTTACTTAACTAGTTAAATAAGACGCAAGCACTCCTAAGAGTATTACGAAGTTTAGCCTTTAAGTACTTATTCCAACTTTCTTTTGTAGATTGTACCCACTTCAAACTGACCAGTGAATGTAGACCCCCGCCTTAAAATAAAACTAGCAGCTCGCCCCGGCTTCGTAAGGGTAGATAAATAACAAAACAAATAATTCATAATTTTATTAAACAGCAACTTACTCTTACACAGAGAGCTCTTTTAATCCCTACTTCCCTCCATCAATTATTCTTTCAGTCTAAATCCTAATACTACGGGACCCTTAGAACAGAGTTAGCTGATAAAAGCTGAAACACGTGTCAATTAATTTCTCTGTCTCAGTCTGCTGAACCCAAATTTTCAAAACTGACGAATTCTTCAGATGCTTCTAATGTCAAAATGTTACGCTTGGCACGCAGTTGACTGTACTACATTTTGTCAACGACTATAATCAGAAATGGCCCCGGCTTATTCATTAGGTGATTGCTTTTTGAGCCCTTTTTACCACTGAATAAGGATTTTTGGTAAGAACCCTATTCACTGAACTTTTAAAGCTTCTTACGAACTGTCTTTTGTTCTAAAGTGTTGTAATTTAACAATGTTGTTGAAGTTTAAAGTGCGGTAAGAAAAGTTTTAGATTTATATGATCGCTATATAGGTTTTGTTACAAAAGGGGTCAGGTTTAAAGCCTTTGTTGGATTTATATGAGGGCGCTTCGCTTACTCTGTACCTCTACTACAAAGTACAGAAGTCAGCACATGTTTCTAAACACTTTGATAGGAGCGCTATTAGTAATGCGAGTATCCAGTCGCATGTGGAGGCTACTGTAGGTGGCGGTGGCGGCGGCGGCCGCGGGCCACTCCTGTACCTACTACAAAGGCAATTTTTATAAATGTAATTATTATTGTTACACGCTATTTGACCCTACTAAAATGCCCTGCCTCTTAGTCCTAACAGAATGTTTCCTCTTCCAAATAATAAAAATAAACTCAGTGGTTGAGTTCCGTCCATTTGAATAAAGACGGAACTCCTTTGTGTATGTCTATTCAGTTCCGGATCTAGGATTTGAGGGGTGCTGAGGGTCGATGGCATCGTGATATTTTATTCAATACTTTTCATTAAAAATCATTCCATTGCTACCTTAGCAATAAGGCCGCCTATCTGTACACCCCTTCATCTATCTGGTGTGCTTGACTTGTGTGCAATAAAGTATATTCTGTTTCAGTAGTTTTTTCGTGATGCGGTATCAGACAGACAGACAGACAGGCAGACAAAATTCTAAAAATCGTGAAAATGGATTCGATAATAATGAGCAATAAAATAATAATTTCACAAAAATTTACAATGCACAGACGTGGCTCGGTTACTGATTTATTATAATTATGTACCTACTACCTATAGAGAGAAGATATAGATACGTACTTAGAACTGCGTACTCTACTGTTTAATTAAAATAAACGGGTTAATGAAAACACTACGGCGGCGTAATATTTTATGATGCTACATGCTTATTTATAACTCCCAACTGATCCATAATTTAAAATTTAATATCACCAACATTACACACTATGTCGCCAGTCGCCACTACGCGTGTTATTATATCAAGTGCGTACAAAATGTAACATTGAATTATTATTGATCATGGCATTGTGGGAACTTGCAGCTGCTAACGATATTTTGATGTTTGAAACATGCCCTCAATTGTGAATTACAAAGTAAAATCTACGAAAATAAAAACAGGTTTATTTCTTGTTACAGAGGCAGAAATGAACACCGTACTAAGGCATAAACCCCACAGTATCAAAATCCGTTTAAAAGTCTAAAATCTTCCATACAATCGTTTCAAAGTAAAGATGTTGAACGGCACCGCAGACAAATCCTCGCTGCAGACTTCACCGGTCAAGGTGTCCACGTCCCCAGTCAGGGCGTCTCCGAGTTCTGTGAGGGCGCCACCTTCTCCGCTGAAGTCTTCACTGTCGAGTTCTGGCAAGCAGCGATCGCCGCGACGTTGCCAGTTCGCCGCTCCGGTGGAGGATGCTGGGGACAAGTGCGGGACTTCCTGGCTGTGCAGACGAGGGGCTGCGCAGCAGGAGCCCGAGCCGGAGAGGTCGCCGGGGCCGAGCGCGGCGCTGCCACATGCGGAAGACTCCGCGCCGCCTCCCAAGAACTGCTTTAGGCTGGTGATGCTGGGGTAAGTTGTATTCCAATACCACCTTAGGCGTGTTTAACTAGGACTTCGGCTCGGGCGAGGACAGGCGTACGCAAGATAATTATAGTCCTCCCAAAAGTTTACACGCTGGGCGTTAAATTGTGGAGAAGTATCACAGTATCAGCGAGAGAATATCTCTGGCATAGCGCATTCAAGGTCAGCGTTCATAATTTGCTGCACTACTTGTACATTTATTCATTCAGATCGTCGCCGCAGCCTCTCAGCCGTCCATCGCGCCTCAAATTAAAAAAAAGAGAACCACTAGGCACCCGCTTATATTGTGGGCGCTTGAAGTGTTACCCTGTCTACTGCCACTTGAGTTTTACGATTTGCTTACCAACGTCTTGCACTTTGGCCCGTTTCCGGATCTCTGCGTTCGATGTACGGTCGATCAACTTGATGCCTAGCATGGTACGCTCCATGGCTCTTTGTGCAACTCCTAGTCGGTACACAGTCTCATTAGTGAGCACCCATGTTTAGGTCAGGTGGCACCTAGGCCCTACGGCACCATATGTCATAGTGGGCAGGACACATTGGTTGTAGAGTTTAGTTATCTGAGGCTTTGCGGCATCTTTCTGTCCCCGTATGTCATTAATGTCACTTATGTTCTAATGAAGTACAAGTACGGATATTGAACTCGTCGAAGCTCCGGCTTGCGTATTTTGCATTTCACCCCTTGTCAATGTCATCGGTTTTGATTTGGGTCTTGGTGTTGGACCGTTCACAACTTCTGTCTGGCGCGTGCGTTGACCTTCGTGGATTTTGGACTTTTTACTGTATGAGAAATTTATGACGATATCAAGGCAACAACTATCATCGTCGTATTTCATTCAATTGTTTACAAATAGGTACTGCGATTGCCCCTCGGTGGGGACCTATATGAGCTGTTGATTGACTGTGATTGGCTGTGATTGAGTAAATGTACCGTAATCAACTGGTCTTTTGAGTTCTTGATAAGGACTTATCAAGTCAGCAAGTTCAACAGAGTCATTGAAAAGTTCAATTTATTTATTCGCTGATACATACAACGTGTTACAAATAATACCAAAAAAAATAATATTTTTATCAAAGGCATTTAATTGAAATTTTCCCATCTCTAGTGATCAGCTGTGTCAAAGAATATTCGGACCAGATATGTAATGTTAGGTCAATGTGCCTATTTTTACCGCTATGGTTAAAAATGTTTACGTACTACTTGTACCATAACATTCACATTAGAACAATTAGTTTCAAAATGAAAAAACTACAAATAAATAAAAAAAGCTTTGTTAAATAATTGTTAATGAAATAATGAACTAAATATTTCAAAATAATATTTGTGTTTGTAAATACCTAAACAAGATAATTAAGGCAAAAAAATAATATTTTCTAACATAAATTGATTTAAGTACATCTCTTTTAAAAATGTAGGCACAAATGGTGTACAAATACTTTTCCGTTCTAAGAATCTTATCGATAGTCTATATTTTAGGTGTCAATTGACACTAGAGATGGGAAAATCTTAATAAAATGCCTGTGATGAAGAATATTATTTTTTTTGGTATTTTTTGTAACACGTTGTTTCACTTTCACTACGTTTGATAGCACTTGGGCTAAAGACCTTTTCCTTATAAATCTACGATTATAAATACTACGTCTACTTTACAACGTGTTACAAAAAATACCAAAAAAAAGAATATTCTTCATCACAGGCATTTAATTAAAATTTTCCCATCGTGTCAATTGACACCTAAAATATAGACTATTGATTATCAGAACGGAAAAGTATTTGTACACCATTTGTGCCTACATTTTTAAAAGAGATGTATTCAAATCAATTTATGATAGAAAACATTTTCTTTTTTGCCTTAATTATCTTGTTTATTTATTTATTTAGTTCATTATTTCATTAATTTATTATTTCATAACAATTATTTAACAAGGTTTTTTTATTTATTTGTAGTTTTTTCATTTTGAAACTAATTGTTCTAATGTGAATGTTATGGTACAAGTAGTATGTAAACATTTTTAACCATAACGGTAAAAATGGGCACATTGACCTAAAATTACATATCTGGTCCGAATATTCTTTGACACAGCTGATCACTAGAGATGGGAAAATTTCAATTAAAGTCCTTTGATAAAATATTCTTTTTTTTGGTATTTTTTGTAACACGTTGTATATACGCATGAAGTTATACAAACAGTTTAAAGCCTTACTACAGGATGAAGTCTTTATAATATATATATATATACCCGCAATAAACCGTTTAATTTTCCTCTTACTTAATTTATAAGGCTTCTTCCCTAACAAGTAAACTATAAGCTCGTTCTAAGCCTTACAGACTTAGCTTAGCCCTGCAAATAGTACAAACTTTATCGTCGTCTGGTAAATACTTCAGGCAGGCAGGCTTATATCTGTTCTCAGGCCGAGGCAAGTCAAAGCTGGTCGTAAATCAGGTTATGTGACAATCCGACCGCCCGAATTGCAAATTCCCTCTCCCCAGCGGTGTTCTGCCTATATCACTGCGGCCACGATCACCGCTGATCTGAATCCCTCATCTGCCTATACATTAGAGATGGACCGAATGTTTTGAACCGAATGGTTTGAACTGAATACGAACTTCGGCCGAACATTCGGCTAAAATAAAAAAAAACGGCCGAACTTCGGTTTAATTCCGCCATCGCCGCGCTTTATCGAGAGCGACACGTCGGTAACGCTTTGATTGAAAAAAAATACCCTACAATGTAATTCTTTAGTAATGTTTAGTTTGTAAACTAAAAAAGTTATTTCAATCAACTTTAAAGTTGTAATTGCTGAAGTCCGTTGGAAGTGAATTTTTAACACGCTTTTATCTTGACCTGTATGTATGTATCTATATGTAATCTCTATATGTAATGGAATCTTTCAACTTAATTTTCACCAATTTCCAGAAATCTGAGTAACTTGAAAATTTGCACAGGCAAGGGTTGATGGTAATTCTAAAAAAAATCTCATAATTTATCACAGATAATAAGGTCTAGGACTAGGATCATCAGGATAAAAAACAATACTTAGATTAGTGAGCAGGTTAAGCGTATACCACTAGTAGAACGCCGGTGAAAATGTCATTTTTCTTAATGGATAGAGACAATAAAAAAAAACTTACCAGTGAATTATATCACCATAGATGTCGCTATAGCATTGTTTAAAAAAAGTACAATTTGAAATTTAAAGTACAAGTTGCACTGTAGAAACTATAGCTGTGTAATGGATTGCTGACGGTCACTGCTTCATGTGGAGATTCTAGAACCGTCAGTGGTAAATATATCAAAAATCGAAGCTTTTGGTTATAAGGTTTTTTTATTATCGTCTTGAGACTAAAAATTCAGAAAATAAATTGTAGTTTAAAAAAGCTAAAAAAAGTACGCTTTAATAGTAGAAAATAATTTTGAAGTATAGGAGAGTTTATCATACTGTAATAGAAAATCCAACTATCAATTATGACTAATTAATTTAGAATATGATCAATATAAAAATTAAAACATTAACGAAAAATTCAAATAAAGTAAAAAAGCGTGGGGTGCTTGCTTTATATTAAATGTGAGATCTAATTAACCGAGCGAGCGCAAAGCGTCGCCATTACAGCTTGGCCAAAATTGTTTTTGTATGTCCATCTGTCCTTCTGTCCACCTGTCCATCTGTGCATCTGTTTATTCTCCTCTACAGGTCGCGTTTCTCAACCGATTCTCGTGAAATTTTGTGAGCAGGTTTGATAAATAAATATATATTTTTGTCGATTCAGTTTTTCGAAATTTAAAAAAACATGGAGATATGGGGGTTGGAAACGTAAAAAACAGATTTCAGCCATTTAAAAAAAAAAGAAAAGTCGCGAAGTCTACAGCTCACAAAACCACTAGTATTATATAATTTCCTTATTCGTAGATTATAAATGTGAAAATATGATTAGATGTTGCCGCTTTTATGTCTAAACTACTTACTTACTAAAGGATTTAGATGAAATTTTAAATGTAGATAGTTTGTAGTGTTGGATTAACACATAGGATACTTCTTACGGGAAAATGTCTATATTCCCACGGGAAAATCTTACACAACAAAAGCGTACCCGCGGGCGGACAGCTAGTACCAAATAATGCTGTCTGTATCATTTTATATCAACGCCCTAAACATCGATCTCTCATCGTCTCTTGGCGATAATCTATCAATTTCGCGGACCACCGATCAAAGCGTGAAGCAATCTAGCTCCATTGTGTCTCAGATACTGTATTATGTTTTGTACAAGGCCTTGCTATTGTCACTCAAATCGCTTAGTAGCTATGCAGGTATTTGTGCAAAGCCCAAAGCTGTAGAGAAAGATCATTGTCTCAACTAGTCCTTTATAACTGCCTCTGGCGCCTTATTGTGTCGAACGATTGCCCACTCATAATCTAAATAATATAGTTGTGGTTAACTTCAAACAAAAGCAGTTAAGTTCGAATAAAGATTATTACGTCTATTCCCATATCGGCGGCCCACGAAAACGGGGTCAGATCCATCTTCCCAATCAACCACAAATATTGTACCCCCCTTTTCACTCTCAAACTCAGGGCTAAATGTAATTTATAAATGCTACCGTTCCTCCATTAATTTATTCTTCATTAACTTCAGTAGGTACCTAATTACCAAATTATAATTTTCATTACAATTGCTAATTTTTTTTTCCATAACGAGATGTATCAAAAATTTCGTTTCAAAGTTAAGATTATTTTGTTTATGTAAAAACTATTTCTTTAGCCATTATAATATAGTCGTCTATCCGTCATTGTAAGTCTTTTTACGATTTGGACACAGAATATATAAAATAGATTTGAGTTTAAAAGTTTTCTAGTCATATATTAGGTTATATAACGGTACCAAAAACTCCAATAATCCTGATAGCAAGTGATATCTCACAGACGGATTACCCAGCGCGTACTCTCCTTTGATGACACCGACACACAATATTGAGCTTGTTCATACCGGATTTTTCTGCTTTGACCAAAGTAAAAAAAAAAGTATGGTCGACGTCAAAAAACAAGCCTTCCCTTCACACAATGCGTTTATTGGCGTTGATTTCATTGTCAATGGGTGTAAAACACGAGGCTCAAGAAAATAAAAAAAGTAATGAATAAAAGAGCACGCACATCCAATAAACGCAAATTAAATAATAAAATTTTATATTTAGGCACAGGATAAAATAAAACCTTGGAAGATATCGGCCGCAAGAGCAGATTCCATTCAATCCAATATTATAGATGCACCTACGAATATATGCGTCGCCTACATACAGCACCTGTATGGAGATACTAGCGGCTTATGGCATATTTGCATTGTATCATAAGGCTCAATTTGGATTAAGTTTATCTTGGATACTAGCAGCCCTTCTTCAGTTAAAAATTTTACGACTAATAAATTGTTTGAGAAAATTAGACATCCTGTTGCTCCTGATTCCTAGAGCCAGACTCCACGTATCCTCGCTTGAGTTCGTAAAAATAATAATATTATTAAGAGAGCACAATTGATCTTACTTTTTTTGATTAATATACGTTTATGAAGACTTGTAAACGAACAAACAAATGAAATCACGTATTTTTTACAACGAGATATGAGCGCAAACCTTGAATGTAACAGTATCGTTCCTGCAGTCTATTCCCGATGTCCACGTTGAGCTTGTTCACGTTCACGTGGACATCGGGAATTTGAATATTTGTACACAGACACCCTCACTTCTTTACTTAACCATAGCAGGGCATATATTGGCGATTGAAAGTTAATTATACGATAGTAGGTATTGTAGTGCCGTGTGGTGGTGACATTGAACAGGGAACGGGCAGCAGCGCTCTCTGATACAGTGACCTTTTAATCTGCGATCTCCAACACGCCTGCCGCCAAGCGTGGAGATTATGGCAAAACCCTCCACTTAAGTGGAGGAGGCTCATAGTCCAGCAGTGGACTGTAACGAGCCGTTGATGTTTGATATTTCAAATTCAAATTCAAATTTGATGAGGTATTGTAGGAATGATGGAAGCGGTCAGTGATGCGCAAGATATTTTAAAGTGCGCAAGCGTTTGCGCATACGCAAGCGCACAGGTATTGTAGTAGCACTGTGCTGAAATTATTATAATTATTATGATTATCTTGAGGAAGATGTTGTTTATGCAAGTTTATGTTCCGAGCTGAAACTGTAGTGGAACATTATTATGATAATGGAGGTAAGGCAAACATTGCTTGTCGGAGATGCTAACAACTGTAACGCGGCACTAATTCAATTAAGGTTTAGTGCATTGCAGTATGGTTCTATTATTATATTATATATACCTTATCTATCTACAGGCAAACAGCAGGTTGGTAAAATACTTAGGTAAATATAAAAACTCACTGAAATATTTCTATTCTAATAGCTGTCCGCCCTCAGCAATTTTTTCTCTGGTAATAAGACTTTTTCCCGTAAAAAGTATCCAATGTGTTCCAGGGTATAAACTATGTCCAATTCAAATTTTATTAAAATCTGTTCAGTAGCTCGGAACAAACATCCAAACATCTATATATTCAAACATACCATAAATATTCATAACATGTGTGATATGTGATTATATTATAACATTTACTACGTTAACTAAATAACCTTTCGTGTAGAGACAACTTCAAGCGTGAAATCGCAAGAAAAGTACAGTTGGGCTGCGTTTGGGAAACTGCGTCATATCTTCTCGTCGCCACTACTGCAACGCCTAAAAAGCAGGGTGTATCCTGTGTGTCCTACCCGTTTTGACATACGGAGCCGAGACGTGGAACATGACGGTGAAGCTGGCCCACCGGCTACATGTCACTCAGCGAGCTATGGAAAGATCTATGCTTGGTATTTCGCTACGGGACAAAATCCGAAACGAAATCATCCGACAGATAGTTGATATCGTCCAGAAGTGTAGCAAGCTGAAGTAGCAGTGGGCTGGCCACGTCTGTCGCAGAACCGATGAGCGTTGGAGCAGATGGGTTCTGGAATGGAGACCGCGTTTCGGGAAACGTAGTATGGGACGCCCCCCTGCCAGGTGAACTGATGACCTGAAGAAGGTCGCTGGTGGTGGCTGGATGAGGAAAGCGGGTGATCGTGCGCTTTGACCTGCCCTTGGGGAGGCCTACGTCCAGCAGTGGGCTGCAATAGGCTGATTGATTGATTGATTGTAGTTCAGTTCAGCCTACAGTTCAGCCGACAGTTTAGCCTACAGTTTAGCCAATAGTTCAGCTGACAGTTCAGCCTAAAGTTCAGCCGACAGTTCAGCCAACAGTTCAGCCGACAGTTCAGCCTACAGTTCAGCCTATAGTTCAGCCGACAGTTCAGCCTACAGTTCAGTCTATAGTTCAGCCGACAGTTCAGCCTACAGTTCAGCTTACAGTTCAGCCGACAGTTCAGCCGACAGTTCAGCTTACAGTTCAGCCGACAGTTCAGCCGACAGTTCAGCCGACAGTTCAGCCGACAGTTCAGCCGACAGTTCAGCTGACAGTTCAGCCTACAGGTCAGCCGACAGTTTAGCCTACAGTTCAGCCGACAGTTCAGCCTACAGTTCAGCCGACAGTTCAGCTGACAGTTCAGCCTACAGGTCAGCCGACAGTTTAGCCAATAGTTCAGCCTACAGTTCAGCCTACAGTTCAGCCCAAGAAACTGTACCAATTTTGTCTTTGTAATAATCTATATTTTGTTTGTTGGCTGATCAGTTTGTACTCATTCATATGACTAGGAATTCTTACCACCCTTATGCGTGTTCTTCTCTCAGTTTAGTTCAGTTGAGTCTGAAACGGCATCAGTTTAGTAAGGAAAGCACTATATTAAATTTAATAAACTATATTTAAACCAATTTAATCTAACCAATGGTACTCGTATCTCACTATCTTTTAAGTGAAAGACCTTTAAGAAACCTGGGTCACGTTTATAATCAAATGTAGCATGTAGCTGTTCTCCGCGGTCCGAAGGTAGCAAAGGTCGGCCAAGGGCCTTTGAGGACTACACAAACAAACAATGTTCAACCCGGTACGCATATAAATTGTTTAGGATGTTAAAGCCTTACTTGAGTAATGGCTGTGGAATCATAATGAATAAGACATAGTGAAAAATAAGACTTGTATACTCAGAGCGCGCCACATGAGACCTCGTCTGAGAGCTAGACTGAATGGGTCTCTTGAGCATGTTTTACTTCAAGTTCATTATACGAACATAATCTTGTTATGAAAGTCATACTGAATAAAAATACAAGAAAATAATACATGACCCTGTTAAGTATTGGAGGATCTAACTGCTGGGGAAAGCAAAGACTCTGTTTCTAGTTGTATATTCCAGTTAAACACGATTTTTTAGTTTGCTGAGGTTTGTGAGGGTTGTCGAATTTACAAACCACACGGTGAAGAAGGAGAAAGTGATAAAGCCGTTACTAATCAGAAGGGTCGATAACTGATAAATAGAGCATCCTATGAAACGTCTGCATAGCTAAAAATAATTACAAATTCAGTAAGGTGGTCATCTGCGCGGCGTAACAAGGCATGGCTATGATGGCTGGTTTGTTTTTAATATTTGACAGCTAACACCAAACACGAATATTTAGCTTGGCTTCTTGCTTAGCTTAGCTTGGGTCTTATTTTATTACAATCCTGACACAGCACACACAATAGCAAAAATAAACTAACCATTACAAATTACAATAGACTTGCTACTCTTGCTATGGTACCTATAATAAAGGTAGTGAATTGAACTACAAAGTTTTGCTTTTAAAGTTTCATAGTTAGTCCGCTCCAATCTTCGAGGAATATAGAAATGTTGAAGTAATAATTTAGTGCAGCGTTTTAGTAGTAAGTTTTACGAGTGATATAGGCTACATTAAATTGCAGGAAAATATCTCATTCCCACGGGAAAAAACAGAGAACAACACAGGCATAGCCGCGGTTAGATAGCAGATTCACAATATCACACTAATATTAAAAATATATTTGATGTTTGTTCCGCTTTCACGCCTAAAGTACTGAACAGAATGGAGATAGTTTGTACCCAGGATACTTTTTACGGGAAAAGTCTTATACTCACGGGAAAATCTTACACAACACGAGTGTAGCCACAGGCGGACAGCTAGTATTACATAAGTAAGCGTGAGTTGCCTAATTTCCATCCCAGACCATGTAATCTACATAACCTGACAGCCTAGATGGTGCGACGCCTGCGCGGCTTGGCAACTAGCGTTTAATTAATACTTAATTGGAGTTTGGCCACTGGAAGTAGGCACGGGTAAAGACGCCTCCTAGGGTTGTATAAACAATGTCTAAACTCAGCATCTAGGTACAATAAACAAAATTGTTGACTTTGGTTTGGGTGTCTTACAGAAACATGAATAAGGTTGAACTAGACTTGTCGGTGACTACCGTATTAAAAGGTCACAAAGTTATTCCTAAAACTGATAGGTATCTCAAGCCGTAACTAAATCTCCCTATTTTTAAGTGAAAACTTTTGGTTCAACATTTAGTCATCATAATGTCATTTTGTTTACTTTAGAGATTTGTGATTGTAATAACTGCACTTTTAGAATTTCTTTGTCTAAAAATTTATTTAATTTCACAATAACCCGTAAAAATGCAGAGTAAGCAATAAAATATCAAAGGTAAATAAAATACAAAAAAAAAAAAACCACGTCACGCTCATGGCGTTTATAAGACAGTTTGGCAAAATCGCAAACAAACAATATTCACATCGTTTTGTTCCCGCCGTATAGTGATAGTACCCGTCAAACTGAACAACTTTTCACGAAAAAAAAATTTCATGCGACAAAAAAATTTTTGGTCTCCATACAAAGTGAGACTCCCGACCGACCCATTTTGTATGGAGAGACCAACAATTTTTTTGTCGCAGGAAATTTATTTTTCGTGAAAAGTTGTTCAGTTTGACGGGTACTATCACTACACGGCGGGAACAAAACGATGTAAATTTCATGCTGTAATATTCGGTATTGCTTATGGTGGTTCTCCGACGTGAATATAAACAGCTGGATCAAGTTCCGAAGACGGAGTTTGAAATATCCCGATCGGCATCTATTTGTCTGGAAAGTTATGACGATTGCTGAACCGTCTTTATTCGCAAAACAAAGAATAGGGTGTGTTGCTAAATTGTCGACAGTGAAGAGCTGTCGAACAATCTTGAATAGAAATGGATAGAAAGGGACGTCCGTATCGAGAAGAGAAGTTCGATTTATAGACATTTTTGAGAACGTTATATTTAAATTTTATTAGGGAATATACAGTCGGCAAAGCAGATAGTCAGGCAGGCTGGCTTCAAACTGATATAGTTTTCTCAGAATTTTTTTATTTTTTACATGACATTTTATATAATCTGCACAATATTAATACGAAATTTCATGACAAAGCGTATATTAATAATACAGCCTGAGAAAACTTAATTAGGTCTATCTACTTTGCAGGCTGTACCCTGTATTATAGTAATTATTTTGATACGACTTGTGATGACAAGTCGTATCCAAATATTGCGGTTAACTCACAGTGTTTAGATAAATGAAAGGCTTGGCACAGTGCTTTTCTTAATGAAAATTTGTGTGAGTTATTGAAAGGCTTATGTTTTTCTCCAGTCATCCAGCTATCTTCATTTCAAATCTCATAACGATCAGCCAAACCGTTGAGTCGTGAAGAGATAACAGACCGACTGCCAAATTGAGTACTTTCGCATATAATGATTGTTCTATAGCTATCGATAGTTAGAAAGAAAGAAACACGTTTATTTCATTACAAAATTAAAATAGTCAAAAATAAACCAATTATATTTGTTGCGATTTGGCAAGCAATGAGGTCCAAGCTCAGTACGGTGCTATGGAAGACATATAAAGTACCCTCCATAACGCTGCTGGTCTTCCGCGGAACCTTTAATAAAACTACTTAGTAGATAATTTAATATTCTGTAGTGTAGTGACACACTCTCCCTACGTAAGCTAGTTTGTAAGTTAGATATAAGGCATTACAGCTTGCACTCGCGGGCATTATACGTCTGAACATCGATCTAGTCGTTTCATTCACGAACCCTCTACAGCCCACTTTGCATGGCGACCCTGCCAGTGCTGCCTTATCGGGCAGTGCTGAGTAGTGGGAACCTAATATGGGTTGTATGTATGAGGTGTTCCTTGCGTCGCGCGATGTGCACAATGTTCTTGTTTTAAAATTTTAAAAAGTGAAATATAGAAAAGTGAACTATTGGACTACAGTTATTCGGCAATATTATGTGATGATTTAACGTGAATATGGATGAAGCGATGATGAGTGATAAACAAATTTTGATTAAAACTGGAGGAGATCTAAAGTAATTTTGAAATAGATAAATGGAATTAGATAAAAATGTGACAAGAGCTAAAGAAAAAGGCAAGAGAGCTAAGAGTAATATGGAAAATGGACAAAAGGAATAAGGAGTGTATGCAGGGCGCCGGGAGGTCGTTGGAGTCGAGATGAGAACATGAATGTGAAATGCAGGCGGCCGGGAGACGATGGTGTCGGATGGATGATAGATGATGAGTCGCAGGGCGCTGGGCGATGCCCGAGTCGGAAGTGGATGGATGCAGCCGGGAGAAAATGTAGGTCCCGTAATGAAGTGCCACACGTAGGTTCATCGTTCGTAAAATTTCGTCATCCGTAAAATCGTATCACCAACCAATCCAATCCGGTCGAAGTGAATAAGCGCAGTGAATATGAAGAAGTGCTCGGAATGTCAAGTAAGTGATGTGTTTAGGGAAAGTGATTAGTTTTAAGTAAAATTTTTAATCAAAGTTTAGAAATAATTACATAATTAGCTGCCAAGAGCGTTTATTATTTTTAAAGTTCTAACTTTTAATAAATCTGAGTGTAAATAAAAAAGTACCATTGTATCTGAAAACAAGTAGAATCAATTTGTTACTTGAAATCAAATTTTGATATTATTTTATTTTTTTAATTTTGCAAGATGTCAAGTATTGCAACGCAATATTTTCCAGTAAAGGAAATTTGATACTGTTCATTGTCCAAGTGCACAGGATGTAAGAAGCAACGAACATTACCTATTCGTATTTAGAATGCTTATATTTTATAATAAGTTAAAGAAAATGTTCCTCAAAACCTCATTGATAAATTTGTTTATATTTATACAGGTTAATTTTAAGCAACTATTCGACTGGTCATCAGACCAGGTAAGTCAATTTTGATATTGCATGTTGTATAAAACCGATTAAAATGTTGTAGTATTTAACAAGAGTAAATTTTAATTTAATCATGATTAGACAGAGCAAAGTTAGCAAGTGATCATATTTATTTTTCTTCGTATCTCTTATGGAATAATTGAAGCAGGTATAGAGATCATACTGTACAACAACATGATGTTATATAAAAACCAAATTAGTTAACACTGCTTTCAATTTACGATTTTTTTTTAATAAAAAGAAATCCTAATTCTCGTATTAATAAATTGCGTCTTAATTTATGAAACATTTTTTTTTCTAATACACAGAAAAGTAAAAACTCATTTTCATTAAGGTTTGTATTAATGTAAAATAAAAAATAACCATGTACGAGTAATATATAGTCTCATAATCAGAATTACATAGTGTTCAAATTCTATATTTAAAAAAATATATATATTTATACGAGTGATGTAAATCTTTGTATGTTGTTGCGTCATGTAAAACCATTTCTTTTCAAATTATTTCGTATTTGAAATATTATTCATTAACCAAGATTTTCTATTTTACAAAAGAAATAAATTAATAAACTTTTACTTTATTTGCTAAGTAGCAATACTGTGTGTTGTACAGATCTGGTAGCTTTTCATTTTGGAAAGTATCTACATTCGATAATTAACGTTTATATTCGTGTTGCATTTATTAGTTTCTTACAATAATGTACCAACTAAATATTACATTTACTGCTATATTAATTCAATAATTTACAGAATCACTTTGAATCTACCAAGAAAATAATAATGAATTAATCTAAAAACCAAACTTTTAGTATGGTAAATTTAGCGAAAATGTATTTTTTTTTGTTCAAATCATTACATACTTATTCATAAGAAAAAAAACCTTCAAAGATAGTCAGTAATGTGTTAAAATAAGTATCGGTAGCGTATCATAATTTGTAACATAATCATAATATGAAACCAAGTTGCAACACGTCAGGAATTCACATCGTAACCATAATTGTTTAGTCTAGAAGCAGTTTGTATTGTTATTATTACAGGTCCAAAGTCCAAGTATTGCAATCCTCTTACCTTTTATGCGTTTAAATGATGATATTCGTGAAACTAACCAATGCCATAGTTCTAAGAACAGATGTAAAATGAGCAATGTATTTTTTTTTTATTTTAGCAGAAGGATTAATAACTAGTTTGACATAATTTAACATTACAGACATTTGTTTAATTACTTACATAGAGAAGAATAGGTATTTTGAGTGTCAGCGAAGTGTCTGCGAACGTCTTTAAGATTATGAGCGTGATAGGTGATGAGTTGTTGCGTTATGCTCGAAATATACTTTTGTACAGTTGCATTAATGTACACCTTTACATTTTCTCGAATATAAAAATTAATAATTACATGTGTGTACAATCAAGTACAGTCAGCTACTAAAAACAGTTGAGTATTTAATTAATTTTGTGATAGTCGTTTTATTTTAACAACGTTTAACTTTATTTTATAAAGACGCAGGAATTCTATATTTTTACGCTTTATATTTACATTTCAATAGTTTGGTGACAGATGCGTTTGTTTTTATTATATTAGAGATTTGTATAACAGTTGCAGGGCGTAGGTTTCAATTTACAGTGTTGTACTAATGTTTGTTTTTTTAACAACAAACACAATAATAAATTTTATACATGAGTAACAGATTTTTATGTTTTGGGAATTTAAATGAGCTTATCATGACCGTTAGACGTCATATCATTATCATCACTTATGCTGTCTATAGGTGATTAATTAAATTTTGTGATATATATTTTTTTTAAACGAGTTAGAAATCAGTTAGATAATTTGTGAATACGAGTAAAACAAAGAAACAGGGTTTAGATGGAATAGCAAAAGCAAAGCGTATTAAAAAACATTTTGAGATAATATTATTATACTCAATTTGGTACGTGTTTGTTTGCTTTTGACTGTATGGTTTAGTTAGCAACTAGCTTAATTTGAGATTGATTATAAGGTTGATAGAGCAAGAAAGTTACGAAAAGTTAGCACAGTTTTTAATATAGAGATAGGGTTTATTTTGGTTGTTATTATATCAAAATACTTTTGGATTGATCACCCAAATGTTAAGACATTGTAATAAACAAAATATTCAATCATGGATAGAGAAGTAAACTTAGGTTTTTGTATGTGTAGGAAAAGCACAAGTTGCTATAAGTAGAACACAGTCAACAAAATAAAAGGCACAAAGGGATTTACAAGGTTTCAGATCCTTCTTTTGATCATGGCCGAAACGAGCTTTCCCCGTGAAAGATGTTGGAGACGTTATAAAGTCTTAAAACATGACCTTGGATAATGAATGCTGAAATGCATTTCATTAAATGGACCACGATACTTGATTTTTACTGACGGAGGTGCGCGAGCTACGCAACGTTAGGAGATCTGGTTTCATAATAAAAGACTAAAGAGTCTAAAATAAAGTCGTGATTAAGTAGTCGGTAAAAGTGCCTCACTAAAAAAGTAAGTAAATGATATTATAAAAAATAAATAAATAACCGACTTAATAATGGCTGGCCAGCCCATGTTATAAGTGTGCCTATATAGTCCTCCAAGGACTTATGATAGCTAGAAGCTATATTATAGGTGTTCTGTTGACTGAAATGTAATGTGTGTGATGTTCTAGAAAATGTATTGAATAAGATAGATGAAGTTTTTGATAAGTAGAGAAAGAGAATAATTAAAGAATATTAAATTCAAATTGTAATGAAAAAACAAAATGTGAATATTTAAATTTTGAAATAGTATGGTTAATCGAATAAATGTCAGAGGTCTTTATACAAGAAAAACAATAAAGAAATGTAACTGTTTAGTTAGTAGAAACAGAAAATATTTTATTAAAATCTATTCAGAAATGATTGTATGACAATTGTATTTTATGCTGCAATAATGTTAATGTTTAATGCTTTGAGTATTTATGCTTACAAGTTCGGTAAATAATATTATGTTCAATTGAATGAATATATTTGGGTTATTGTGAAAATTTGAAATTAAAATATATTAATTATTATGAAAGTTAACAACATAGAAAATTGATAATGATGATGATATTATTTACATTAAAAATGGAATTTATGAATTACAATAAGTTTAAAAAATAAGATAAAGGCAATAAAGTAATATAACAGCTAATTTAGTTAGGTATAAGATATTAGATGATAAAATTAAATGTAATTTAGAATAACAGTTTTAAAACATAACAAAACAAAAAAGATGCATTTTAATAACTTTTTACTATTATGGTATAAATGAAATGATAAATACTGAATTTAAGCGATCAGAATTAAAATGATAAAAGCAATGTTAAAAAAAAAACTTTTAAACTAGTTAACTATGAAAGTACTTACTAAGTATAATGTAATACTTTTAAGTAATAAGTATAAGCAAATTAATATAATTATTAACAGTTTCTATTTCAATGACTGAAAATATATTTACTGTTATTAATTGTCATTGAAAGCAACCTATTTCAATAGTACTAGTGTAAGAAACGTATTGTAATCTAATTCGATGTAGTGAGCTAGGTATAATTTTAAAATTAATCAGGAAATTTTGAATAATAACATTTTTTGTTTGGAAACTAGTTGAAATATGTATAGGATTTTAAAGAAGTATTTCTTTTTTTAATTTTTGATTAAAATTGTTAGTCCAAAAATATATTTTTTCAAAAAGATTACATTTTGAATGATTGATTTTATTTTTTGGTAGATTGATATAATTACATATTATGATAGTATTAATAAAAGGTATTTTAATATCTGTTTTCAAAGTTAATAAACTTAGCAAAATTATAAATTGTATTAAAAATATTATAACTATGTTTTAGGTAATATTTTAAGAGTAAAATTAAAAACATCAATGATTTTTAATTTAAAAAACCAAGGGGGGTGGTGTAGTGTAGTGACACACTCTCCCTACGTAAGCTAGTTTGTAAGTTAGATATAAGGCATTACAGCTTGCACTCGCGGGCATTATACGTCTGAACATCGATCTAGTCGTTTCATTCACGAACCCTCTACAGCCCACTTTGCAATTCATATAATTACAAAACACAATAAAATAGATGTAAATGGACATAAAATTAATATATAAGTAGGTGTGTAAATCAACAAATAAAAATCTAAATGTAATATACTTAACAAACAAATACAGCAGCGTCTGAAATAAAATGTTATAAAGTTAATCTATTAAATTTGAATTAATTCTCTTGATATTTTTATTTGTTATTATTCCTGTAAAGTATAGGCTCGAGCCCCTTGGTGGGGACGTATGATATGAGCCGTTGATGATGATAATGCATGTAGCCTATGTCGCTCTTGAAACATTACAAAACTTGTTTAAGTGCTCAGTTTAAAAAACCTACAATAAATTTCAGCCCGATTCAGTGCACAAAACAAGGTAAATACTCGTAGCAACCCGTTAAAACCAAAAACTCAAAGTTCGCGTTTCCCGAAATTCTCGTAATCCCAGTTATTTCAATTACGAGGTCGAGCGGTGTAAAAGTTATTTAAATATAAATAAAGTTATTGGTGTTTTTAGCCTTAGACAGCAAATCTACCAGAGATGTGCGAGGAAAATAAGCGGTTCGGAGATTCGTAGCGAAGCTGTGAAAACTCAATTTAGATATCTGGACTCGTCACACGCGTCACTCTCACACATTCCTCGTAGTCGTAATGCATTCCTCGCACACATTTCACACTTGTTTTGCCTCGCTTCGCTAAGCTTTATTACACCAGAGCTGAGCTGAGCGAGACTAGGAAAATGAAGTGCTGCTATTGGTTGATTTTTTCCTCGGAAATCTCTGGTGAAATCGCAGCCTTTTTGGAAGGTAAGGGAGACGTCACAGGGACACACGTTACGAGAGTAGGCATTTCCCCTGTATTTTCCGTTGCCTAATGAACAAAAAGTGTTCAATCCTAAACAAATAAATTGACCTAATTTACTTCCTTTACCCTGTTTCCTACATAATGGGCTTTATAGTGAGCTCTATAGTGAGCTCTATAGATAGATAGATAGATAACAAGTTTATTGCATCACAAATACACACAGTCAGGCTCTATCAGTTATTAAATCGGGTTTCTTTTTTTCCTTTTTATTTCTAGTTATTCTTTGTTTTATGACGTATTGAATCGTAGGATGCCATTACTTCCTCGTTAGTGGTAAGCATGATAATTTATTATGGAACCGGTAGTATACATAGCATAGCATAATAAATATTTTTTTTACACTCAAAACGTTGCATCTTTGCGTCTGGTTGTTGTTTTTCTATATATATCTATTTATATATTTGTGTAGGTATATCAGCTGTCTGACATCCATAGTACAGGCTCTGCCTAGTTTGGAGTTGGATGGGCGTGTGTGAGATGTCCCCACCCCACATATTTATTATTTATTTATTTATCTTTTGAATTTTATAATATGAACTTCCTAAAAGTAAACAATCTTGTTACGACTTTTAGAAACACATTTCTAAGATGCATCCTTTAGCAAATATATATGTATTCAATTAAAATTACGTTACTCCATTTATAATAGCTAAAACGTATTTTAATATGCGATAAAAAACATGTATCAATCAATAGCTGATATACGTCCCTATATTTAAAAAAATGATTATAACAACAACAATCTTTTCCTCTTTTGTCCAGGTCAGCGCGGGTGGGCAAGACTTCCCTGGTGTCACGCTTCCTCGGCACGAAGTTCGATGACAGCTACACGCCCACCATCGAGGACTTCCACCGGAAGCTGTACCGCATCAGGGGAGAGGTCTACCAGCTCGACCTGCTGGACACCTCGGGCAACCACCCCTTCCCGGCTATGAGGAGACTGTCCTTTCTTACTGGTGAGTCAAGAGTTGGGTCCTTACTCTTTATCCTATCGCTACAATTAAGGAAATATTGAATGGTATGTGCGCAAGTATTGTGCAGAGGAGTTCGCTACGTCAGATTTAAAGGGAATTTGTGGGAAATAAAAAATGTGGATAAAGAATGTGGTACGTAAAATTATTAATTTATATTCTCTCCAAGAGATTAATATAGGTTAATGTATGAAAATGTTCACATGGAAGGGACTGGTTTCCGAGACACAGGCTCGGCCTAGTTTGGATACCAGTGGCTTCGAAATTTTTATGTCAAAATACCTTTATTCGCAATAAAAATCTTATCTTATCTTATGGCAATAAAGTGTACAAAAATTCTAGACACTATAAATAGATGAGAGAAGGAATCCCTTTTATTGGGTTTTATATCTTTAGAGCCTTCGATATGACCCTTAGCTGCGGTTCGTTGGAATTTTTCAGACCCGTAGCCTTTTGTAAGCCTTAAAGGTTCTTTTTTATATTTAGAGGTTTAAACTTTCTAAAGACGTATGCCCTCTCCGAATAAAATATTCTTAGTTTAATTTCCATAATTACATCAATTATTTGGTTCACCGAGAGAGTAAAAACGACTTTTATTATGAGAACAAGTTTTTAATCTAGAACAAGTAATATCAAAAGTTCCAGATATTACTCGTATAAACGTAAAATTATCTAGTGAGATGAATAGAATATTCTCCAACTTTACAATTATTAAACTAGAACATAGCGAACTAGTTCTATAGTGAAGATAATATAAAAAAAAAACTTAAATTAATTAATTGCTGCGATGCGGTGATAGCTACGAAACTGGGACGCTACGAAACTATGAACGTAGCAATTTGCTAGGGTGCGGTGGCGGCGCGGCGGCGGCGGCGTAGCAAAGAAAGTGCTTCGAGTATCTGCCACTAGCATGTACATATTATTGAAAACTTCCACATAGAAATCAACTGAAATACTACCAAAGTTAAAAATGCACGAGTAAAGTAAAACTAAGCCTTTGTTGTACAAACAATTTCCAATACTTGCCTTACAATGTACGAACGATTCGAAGGCCGTCATATTCGTACATCGAAGCAATATTTCACAACAAAGCCGGAACAAAGAGTTTGACGCATTTGATGTGAGCTTTGATTTGCCTTTGTCGTCATATTTACTGACATCTCGTTGTTGTAACGGCAAACCAGACGTACAGATAGAAGCTCAGAACAAGGACTAAATAGAAACTAGAGAATTTATTACGTAATTTTATTAGTTATTTTTAATTTCCTTTTGATAAAAGCATACCTTGGTATTTAACTGTTCACTTAATACCCTTGTTTTATTCAAAATATGATTTCATCAGAAATATTAACTGCATACCTAAATAGGCAAACTTTCATTAATAAAAAAAACTCACTTAAGCTAAAAATAAATTATACCCGGTTAGGTTTTGATAAGTGTTGTTCATTTGTACTGTTCATAATTTAAAAGGTTACATTAAGGAACATTTTAATTCGCATATTTTTGTCACTTTTTAGTAACATTTTATTTTTATAGTATTTACAGGTAGTTAAACTATTTAGTTAGACTAATGACTTTGGCCTTTCTTACAATCATACTTTTATTATTTTGTCCCTACGATCAAACCAAGCATTTACGACTTTTTAAAACCTTTTAAACCTTATTCGCACTGTATAAAGTGGAAAGCAAGGTAGGCATTGGTCAATACTAATGCCCGATAAAGGTTTACATGACGCGCCACTCTGTGCTTAGTCCAAAGTTGTAACGAGGAAATTAGGTGTAATGAAACTTTGTTGGAAGCAATTATAACTTAATTTGGAAGTTAGTGATTAATTACTCACGTTGTATTAAGAAGTTCCTGTAACCGTTGGGATTTGTACATAGAAAAAAAATATTAAAAATGTGATAATAACTTCACGCACCTGTTACAGGAACGGCTTTAGATTAACTAAAATGATTTATTTCCTTGTTTTAGTTCTATTTATCACACTTATATTATAAATTTGAAAGTATATTTTAACTACTCAATAGATTCGCATAAATTTGGAATGGAGACAGTTTGAATCCGGGATCACCACATGAAAGACTTTTTACGGGAAAAATCTTACTCCCACGGGAAAAATCTTACACAACGCGACCGCAGCCGCGGGCGGCAGCTAGTAAAAAAAAGAAGTAAAAAGTTTGATCTTTTTATGTTTTAATAATATATTTCCGTGGTTGTTCAGTACACTACAATTGTCACAATTTTCGGGTTTGTTACCACGGTTTTACACCGTGAAATTTACATCGTTTTGTTCCCGCCGTGTAGTGATAGTATCCGTCAAACTGAACAACTTTTCACGAAAAAAAAATTTCCTGCGACAAAAACATTTTTGGCCTCTCCATACAAAGTGAGACTCTCGACCGACCCATTTTGTATGGAGAGACCAAAAATTTTTTTGTCACAGGATTTTTTTTTTGTGAAATGTTGTTCAGTTTGACGGATACTATCACTACACGGCGGGAACAAAACGATGTAAATTTCATGCTGTATTTAATATTGTTGTTGCTTTTTTTGTTTGCTAGTATAAATGATTGTCTATGTCTATTAAATACATACATACATACATACTACGAAGTGCCGACAATTCAATTAACAATCGTTAGTTCTATTGAGTTACATTACTAAATTAGCTAAGATAATCTATTTCCTTATGCTATAGCTTCATAAGCTTTATTGCTCCGGAAGGAAGCTTGGCCCCTGACAGAGGCGAGACTGAGAGCTTGATTAACCCATTGAAGCTAATGGAGTTACCAGACTATAAGAACATTTCGGGCATATTTACAAGTAAGTATTTTTATTTTACATGCTTAAATACGAGACAAGCATAAAGTGAATTTCTAAACAAAACCTCATCCTTCTAATTTCTATTATTTTTATTATATTCTAGTATT
The DNA here is from genome assembly GCA_951230895.1 of Carpatolechia fugitivella. Taxonomy (NCBI): domain Eukaryota; kingdom Metazoa; phylum Arthropoda; class Insecta; order Lepidoptera; family Gelechiidae; genus Carpatolechia; species Carpatolechia fugitivella. The sequence goes on from OX579658.1 coordinate 5,001,938, forward strand.
GCAGCACTCAGCCTTTTGTTGGCTATCGATGACAGATGGACAACCCACAGACCAACATGACTTGATCAGACCAATTGAGAAAAGGAAATACTATCAGAAGGAGGTTTTTAAGTTGAATAAATCTACGACATTTAAAATTTAGTTTTCTTGAGACCGTTCGAATATTTTCCTTCTTTTATTATGTATGGAATACTTATTTTTCTTATTAAAACTCCAATTTATTCATGAAAATGTTGTGTGTGAAACGTAGCTAAAATACGGGTTAGTCTAGACACTTTATTTACATTATGGAAACAAAACTATTGAATATTGAGTAGATAGACGAGAGTTTTACTAGTTTAATAAGAGCATTTAGTTTACTCGTCTGGCAACACTGGTTAAAGCTAAACAACACGACTATTCCTTTGAAATTGCATCTCAGCTTAGCTTTGTTGTTTAGCTACCTGCTGCGAGATAAGTTTATGCGTTGTAATCTCCCTAGTCAACTAACTATTATAGAATGCTGTATAAAGGCATCTACTAGGTAGTCTAGTATTTCTTGACAATGCTCAGCGTCTGACTGCTATTATAAATGGCAAATCAACCTCCGTTTATCGATATATTACCCCTTTACTCACGACTTATGAAATCGATGTTTGTCAAGAAGTAGCTTATAAGTTGAAAAAAAAAACATATTTAGTTGCTTCTATAAACCTTTTATGTTTGCGACTAAATTATTTTACCACGTAACATTTCCACAAGAAAACTTCACGACCGATGCTGCCAACAGTAGACTTGTAAAAAGTAACCCAGTTTAATGAATATTATAAACATTACATGCTTAGAGCGATTAGGTACTGAAAATACCCTTGTAGCCTCCGTTCTCGACATACTTGTTGACTCAACGTGCATATTTTATTAGCTGCTATTAACCACCAGTACTTTCAGACACGCGATTGTAGCCCATAAATTGAAAACCATAAATACTTGAACACGTGCAATCGCTGCAGTTCCAAATGCATTTAGGGCAGTATAAGTACCATTTTGAACTGTTTACTGTAGAGAATATAGCCAAGACCATTGCCTTCTTACTTTTGGACAATCAGGAAATTTAGCCTAACCAAATTGGGGACGTCTCACAAATTTTATTTGACCCATCTGGATTCGAACTCAGGACATCTGAATCAAAAACCGAACGCTCTCGACTGACAATGGAGGCTGATCGAGGTTATGTATCAATATTTTCAGTTCACATAAATATAATTAATAAATAATTATGTGGGGACATCTTACAAAGCTTGTACTATAGATGGGTATCAGACAGCTGGAATATATTACTGAAATATTATAGATAAATACATACTTATATATATATATATATATATATTCACAAACAACATCCAAACACAACACACGAATGTTTGCCCTGGGTGGGATTCGAACCCGCGACCCTGTGTTTCGTAGGAAGGCGTACTATAGGCTAGGGCTAGAGGCCATCAAAATGTCACATAATGTCCTCACTTAAGAACTCGAGCTTTGAGCCCACCTATGTGTAATTCCAATTAATTACGTTACGTCAGAACACGGTGTTAAATAATAAATCACGACAAATGAATCCGTGCATTAATTTGTACGGTAAAGAGGTTAGGTCACCCCTCCAGTATAACAGCAGGTCTTACTGTTCATGTGCTGTCGATGACATCGTATGTCAACGTATGCTGGAGGGGTAACCGACTGTTGCCCATTGTACATTATCTCGGCGCCATGTTACCGAGTAAATTAATGAAGAGGCTTGCCTTACCTCCGCGAACAATTTATTATTGTTGTGACGAGGACGACACATCAACAAATTTACTTAATTAAGCTCATTATTAAAAGGCACGTTACATACCTCATCAGTATTATATAGTACTCTGTGGTACTTACGTACCTTACATAATTGGAGTAATAGTGTTCTGCGCCTTCCATACCCCAGCCGATGTATATCTGTAGGTAATTATTATTTTTTGTTAGCTGTCATAGTTACACTATAATTTTTATAATGATTATTATTGTTATTGAATAATTAGATCTGAAATTTATTTGACATTGTTATTATTCTAAATATAATTAATAATAAAAAATATGCTGTAGGTATTTTGCTCGACATGAGCAAAGCCTATGACCGTGTTTTGCATGAAATTTTACTTCCTAAATTATATGGAATTGGCGTGAGGGGTGTGGCATATCAATGGTTTTTGTCGTATTTTACTAACCGTTTCCAATATGTAGAGATAGAACACCACAACCACAAATCTGGCGAAGTAATAATTTTTAAATCACAGAAAGATAGAGTTACTAAGTCTATTCCACAAGGCAGTGTTCTTGGATGTATTCTTTTCTTGCTCTACATTAATGATTTGCCCAAAATAATAGAAAACTCATGTAGTCTTTTCGCTGTTGATATTTCAATAGTTGTACCCTGTCAAAACGACGTAAATTTGAATTATTCTTTAGATACAGCTATAAATAAAATTAAAAATTGGCTAGACGACCACAACTTACAAATTAATTTTACAAAAACTAAAATCATGCAATTTAAGCCTTACCAAAAGCGTCCTCTAGAAATTAACTACTCTTTTCTGAATTCAAAGCTGGACTGTGTAAATTCTTATTCACTTCTTGGAATCAACATTGACTCAAACTTAGATTGGAAGGAGCATATAGCAAAAGTATCCACAAAGCTGTCGAGATTTGCCTATGCCCTATATGAGCTTAAGACAGCCACTAACATTGAAACAGCTCTCACTGCTTATCATGCATATGCCCAAGCCTGGCTCTCCTACGGTATCGTTGTATGGGGCAACAGCACAAGCATGATTACTTTGTTTAGATTACAGAAGAGATGTCTACGAATAATAGCTAATGTTGACTCTAGAACTAGCTGCAGATCATACTTTAAAAACTATCGGATTTTAACTCTTTCATCCATTTATATTTCAGAAGTCTGTATCTTTGTAAAAAAAAAACCCTAATTTGTTTCCTAAACACTATCGACCACCCAATTTAAGACCATCGAAAAGAGTATTGGCCCTTCCCAAAACCGAAATGGCAATGATAAGTTCTGGCCCCCCCGCAATGTCAGCGAAAATATATAATAAGATCCCAAAGGAATTACAGGAAGAACAAAATATAAATAAGTTTAAAAACAGCTTGAAAAATTATCTGGTTAATAAATGCTTTTATACACTGCAAGAGTTTTTAAATGACAATTAGTTTACAATTGATAGGTAGCATGTTGTTTATCATATTTATATATGTTTAAGTAGAGTAGGTATTTAACTGACATTATAATTTTATTTAGGTATTTTTTTTTCTTTTTTAATGAATTTAATTTTTATAGCTTTATTTTTTGTTATTAACTTAAAATTGTTGTGTTGGATGAATGAATAATTAATAAATTATGTACCTAAGTTTAATGGATATATTTCAGACATAGACAATACCATGACAAAACGTTAAATTAATTTATTTGTTCAATGAAAAATTTATATATATTTTACTTTAAATTGCTGTGCCCGTCCGGGTCCATGTGTGTCTCAATTGCTAATGTAACATCTTTTTTAACCATGTGGCTTGCAATAAATATCTTATCTTATCTTATCTTATCAGTAATTGATTTTTTACATTGATTATTTAGTTACTCGTATATTTTCCTTTTGACATTTGTGTATAACGCTTTGATTTTTTTTGACGATCATATGATGAATGAACCTTTTTTAAACAATTTTGAAAAACTGTGGAATTTTAGTCATAAGAAATCAATATTTCTATTCTATTGAGTCACATTTATTGATTAAACAAATTAATTTTGATCAAAGCTCGAATTAGCATAGTAGTTAACCGAAATGGTAAACTAAATTACATCTACAGCATAAACAAGTTTTTTACAGTTGAAACGAATGATTTATCCTCAAATCAGTTATTTATGAGAAAGTGTCAAACAATGAAACCATTGAAATAGCAAAAATTGTTCACTTATGTATGTATAAGTACTGCAGCATGCAGTACTGTAGCTGTAGCATGATTTTGTAATCCCTAGCAAAATTTAAATATGATGTTCAGACCATCATTAGCAACAACTTTTCCCAAAGAACATGGGTTGAAAACCCCCAAAAAAAATCGACTTTTCATACAAAATACACAATCAACTTTATTAATTTGTATGGGAGGTCGAAATTTTTTTGCGTTCATCACTTCATCAAACATTTTAAATCACCTTTGCCTGCTCGATATTCGACTTCGGCGTCCCAATTTGGCTCAAGCACCTGGATTTAACGCATCTGCATATAAAGTGCTGCAATATACCCTTAGCAAGTCCAGCACTCCCTGTACTTGTCCACAGCTTAATGCAGGTTAATCTAACCTGCCTTGCGAAGTGCTTGTAATGGGCGGAGTGGCAGGTGAATCACGCTGCGGAGTAAATCGGAATCGGGCGTTTAGTCCATGTCACTGCGCAACATGGTGGTCATTGAATATTCACCCAGACATTTCCTCCAACGATCTCCACGACGACAGGTCCTTTTCTACCTGCATTCAAGGATTTTTATTGATTATTACCGAATCGAAATTGCGTCCAATGTGCACAATTTTAATGTGAAACGTAAAACTCCATCTAAAACAATTGAAGGTTTATAAGTAAATTTATCTATCTTATCTACACAAATATAAGAAATTATGTTACTAATATTATATAGGTAACGTTATTTTATTTTTATTTTTTATTATTATTTTTATTATTCCAGTGGTTTCATGAAATGCTTGAGAATTTCATGAAGTGGTCGCATTTCATGAAATTTTTCACTGTCTATTGGCCACATCTTGTGCCTTGGCCAGATCAACGATAAGAAATCGTTTGTCCAACTAAAAACGTAGCTACTTCATGAAATGGTCAAGAATATTGGATCATATCGTAAAATGGTTACATTAATCGCCGATAGAGGCGCTGGAAGCGCTTTGTTTATGTATCAACATGGCGCATGACAACAATGTTGTTTCTAGCAGTGAAAAGTGACTAATTCGTTATTAAATGACGATGAAAGTGATAAAAAAGAGTTTACTATGAAAAGGTACTCTGAAAATGTCTGTCAGACTTGGAGAACACTGGCTCAAGTTCCTGACATATTCTAGATTTCTATTAAATATTTTATGGACATCCGTAACCGATTTTCCGACCGACAAAATCGTGAAATGTTCACTATTTAATGATCTGGTCTTTAGTTGCCCACGTTCTCGAGCTTTTCATGGTGTGGGCAATTCTACGATAAGGCCATGACATATATGTACATTTATACATATAGTACACGTAGTTTCATCAGTCTATTTCAGTCCAACTGGTTGTTACGGTGGTGGTTTAATCTGACTGGGCTGATTCTGAAACAGGCTTGAGCCGAATGATTGATTACTCTCGTATAGAGGCTGTGACACAAGCGCCAATAAACAATGTTGTAAGAGGGGAAAATACTTACAGCCTTATGAAGTTAGCGGTCTATGTAAGACACAAATATAAGTTTTCCTAAAAGTTTAACCAAGTGAAACAACTAAAGAAGTTCTGCAAATTTATTTGCGAATAAGTATTGTTACATTGTTATTTAACAATACTTACAGTCCACTGCTGGACTATGAGCCTCCTCCACTTAAGTGGAGGGTTTTGCCATAATCTCCTTGCTTGGCAGGCGGGTTGGAGATCGCAGATTAAAAGGTTACTATATCAGAGGGCGCTGCTGCCTGTTCCCTGTTTAATGTATAGTCCCCAAGTCGCCTCTTACGACACCCAAGGGAAGAGTAGGGGTTGGTGCCTAATGTATTCTACTCCGCCGTCACTTTATTATTTATTTTTATTTATTTTAATCATCAACAGAGTTTCGATGTAGTTTGCACTATTGTAATGGAACTTCTTATTTCCGAAAAGTTTTTATAGCATGCAACCGTTTAGCAAGATTGATTGATTGATTGATTGATATATACTTTATTGCACCAAAAAAGGGGTGTACAAAGGCGAACTTAATGCTATATAGCATTTTCTACCAGCTAACCTTTGGTGGTTAAGAGCAGGTTGAGGGTAGTGCCGCTAAAAACAGCGTTCAACTTGAACTACTACATTAATAGGTAAATATCAGACAATTGATAAACAAGATAACGTTCTTTAGTAGGGAAGAGGCTTGTAAGACAGCAGTGGGTGGATATGGACTGAGAATGATGACCTACAAATGAGCCTACTAATTTATAAGCGCGAAAGTTTGTATGTATGGATGGATGTTTGTTTCTCTTTCACGCAAAATGGATGAAATTTGGAATGGAGATAGTTTGTAACCTGGATTAACACATAGTTAACATATAATTTTAACGGGAAAAAGTCTTATTCCCACGGGAAAATCTTACATAACGCGAGCGTAGTTGCGGGCGGACTGCTATATGTAATTTCAAAATTACTACTTTGTCTGTGGAAGCTTTTCACAATAAGAATATTAATTGTGCTCAGGCGCAGAATCGCGAATAGGCAACCCTCCGCTCTATTAAAATTATCACGGAAGAAGGGCACTATGACGTCACACATACAACCGTGACATGATGGCGGCGCGGTCATGTTGCAGATAGTTAGGCAGAAATTACACACGACTCACTGCAGCCAATTATGGGCCCCAAATTTTGTCAGCTACTGGCTCTACTAGGTAAGGTTGTTCTATACTAATATTACAAATGCGAAAGTCTGTTACCCTGTTTGTTCGGCTTTCACGACAAATCTACAGAATCAATTTTAAATTAGGCATAAAAATACTTTGACATCCAAAGACTATTTTTACTAAATTCTATCACCACAAATTAAAAAGGTTGGTTATCGGCCCTAACCCACACGATGAAGAAGAATAAGAAAAGTTTAAAATAAAGTGCAATTATTGCTTTCTCTTTCTTTGCCACCTCACCATAGGGCTCGAATCCACCCCAAATTAGGATGATCAAGCAGTTAATACGGTTAACAAAATCTCTAAGTAATTTAAAAAAAATTATATATTATTTTTATTATAAGTATTAATTAATTACTTCTCACTCTATTCGTAATAAATTCAGACAAACAAATAAACGGTATAACGTGAAGTGAACGTGGTATATTTGCTACAATAATATCATTGAATTCGATGCACTTAGTCGGCTTGCTGTCTAGCCAGCAGGTAAACACTGCAGGCAGCTTTTAGGGTGCACTGCATAATGTATTGCAATGGAGGCGACATGGAACACCAGTTTCCTATATTTCAGTGTCCTTTTGGCAAACCAGTATAGAATTGGGTTGCTGACGGTACTTTGTTTTTTATATAGGTAGCCTTTTGGTTGATAAAGTAAGTAAGTAAGTAAAATCACTTTTGAAACATAAACACTATACATACATACATAGATAGATTCTTAACAACAATTTAAATCAAAACACATTTGCATTTCTTAGTTAATTTTTAAATTTAAGCCAACTGATAAAAATAACCGGCATCAAAACTAATCCTTGCTTTGCACTATCGGTTAAAGAAATATAGGGACAAACAATTTTATCTATAAACTGACCTAATTCCATGGCCCTTTTATTTTTTGCAGTATTAATAATGTGACGGCGTCACGAAAGTGCATAAATATTGTATGCACTGAATGCTTTCACCTTTTGCTGTTCGTTGAAAATATTTTTAATAAATTGTTTCGCGAGTAAAAATGTTCGTACCTTCTGAATAAGAATTTATAACGAGCTCTGAATATTTTAAATGGTGCTATTTCGATAAAATTACTCTTAAAATATATAGGGTCCTTAAGATTACTGAGTACAGTGCACAAAATAATGTGGACGACATAATTGTAACTGTAGTGAATAATCGTACATTACTGTCGCGGCCGCAAAATTAGTTATTGCTGGACGAGGGTACGTTTAAAGTCCGAGGCGCAGGCGAGGACTTTTATTGTGTACGAGTCTAGCAAGAGTTATTGCGGCCTAGGCTTCTATGAAGTATGCGAGGAAATTACAAAATACTAAAAATATTGTGGTACCTTGAATTTAGATGTCTACTTGTATCACACTAAACTTATAAGTTCTAATCTTTATCACTTTCTACTTTGATTTCTTGAACCATTCATTGTTATAATATTTCCCCAATTCAATGATTAGTTAACTCCATCATGAAAAATAAGTAACAAAATAAATACATAGTACGATAAAAATAAAAGCGGCGAAAATTACAAACAAACCGCCATATTGTACACTTTTCTTTTTTTTGTTTTGTGCCAGTGTCATACAGAGCATACAGCCAACTCCAATTACTACGAGTCGTGTACGATTCATATAAAATTTGAATTTAGAACATTAAAACTTATGAAGAGTATGCTATAAAAGACTCAAAAACATTGAAATTTCTGAACGAAAGTTACTTTGCTGGCCTAGGCCGTTTGAGGGCACATTGCCGGCCGCTGTTTTGTATGGGGCAATGTTTCGTCCAAAAATGAGTCACTTCGCGTACTGTTTTTTTACAGTAATGATCACATTTTCGAGCGTGTCGGAGAAAACAATATTTTACTTAATTAAATATATTTAATTAGTCCTAAATCACATTTCAGTATCCTTTTTTAATACACGTACAGACGGTTTTTTTCTTAATAATAAGTTTATTAATTTAATTAGAGGATTTATAAATTTTATCAGAGGTCCACTTTTAAAAAGTTTCTTGGTGGGCATTTAAGGCCTTAAAAATGCATAACAGTTTCCGCTAAAAGTTTCAAGACTTTTTTACTCGGAAGTTCTTAATTTTAATATTTTTGTTTACTCCTCGGATGTTGTCACTTCGAGGGTAAATATATACGTACTTTTTTATATATTTTTTAGACTTTCATTATTTTAATACTATGTATTATCTTCTTCTTCTTCTTCTTCGTCAACCCAATGCTGAGTATTAGGTCTCTTCCATATTTTTCCACATTGTGCGGTCATGAGCTTTCCACATCCAGTCTTTGTCAAAGGCCCTTTTTTGTTTACATTCTCATTTCTTCCTTTAATGTATTGTGTAATGTCATCATCATCTCAGCTGGAAGACGTCCACTGCTGAACATAGGCCTCCCCCATAGGTTTCCACCGTGAACGGTCCTGCGCTACTTGCAACCACCGGCGCCCAGCAACAACTAATTGTGTAATGTACTAAAAAGTCCTGGTCCCAAGGATATTTAATAGTTTAAATCTGTTAAGACAAGTACCGAAAGTAAGTATTGGTCAATTAATTAATAAGTTGAGAGCGTCACTGCTCGGCGACAGCGACATCAAAATGGATCTCGGTGTCGTCAAGGAGTGAGGGATGTATATAGAGGTATATTAATAATAATATAATATTATATAATATTGTATAATATTATGGATTGCCAGTAGACAAATGTGTAATTGTTTCATTATATAGGTAGGTATAAAAATTGTAATTGAAAGAGCGTTGTCTCGCCATCAAACGCTATAGTTTGGCGAGTAGAAAATAAGCTTTGTACTGTATATACTTACCTGAATAAATAAATTTAAAAAAAAATAGTAGGTAAAATACCTATCGGCTAAGGAAACTCCATCACTTGCTCGCAAACCTTCAATGTACGTGAATAAGAAAATATTGAAATTGCTTTTGCTAAAACAAAACTGTGAAAACACGCTGGAAAATATCTCAATCCTGTGGGAAAATACGAACAGCTCCTAATAAATAACAAATTAAAAGTGGAACAAATTTTTTACAGAAAACAATTATTATTTATATGTCTGTTAATGAAAATGAAACAATTTTCTTTATTCTCTTTATTGGTAGTTAAACTGTACTTATTCATTTGTTTTCGGTATTCCTTAGTTAGTATATTGGTAATTTAAGAAGCTTTACCGGTTTTTTATGGATCGCAATAAAAGGCTTCGTAAAACAAGACCATACTAAAATCTTCTCAAAGCCTAGCTACAACCCAACGAGAAAAAACAATAAGGTTCACTTCACATGCATGTTCGTAAAGCCGGTAGTGTAATGATCGTCATCATCACCACATGCCGTAATTAGATTAGCACGCCCGACTGACCTTCACACTGCTCTGCTCTGGTGTTCAATATCAACGGCCCGATACAGTCCACTGCTGGACTATGAGCCTTAATTTTTTTGCCATAATCTCCACGCTTGGCAGGCGGGTTGGAGATCGCAGATTAAAAGGTTACTGTATCAGAGAGCGCTGCTGCCCGTTCCCTGTTCAATGTGTAGTCCCTAAGTCTCCTCTTACGACACCCACGGGAAGAGTAGGGGTTGGTGACAAATGTATTCTACTCTGCCGTCACCACACGGCTTACAATTAGGAAATAATAGTACTGTAATAAATTAGAACCTAGCTTTACCTACTTTGCTAAAAAAATTGTGCCATCCTGGCCCGAATTTGTCGTTTGATAATAATACTCATTATCATCATCGTGTGGGTTGTAAGGTCGACAACCGATCTCACATACCCTGGTGTCAGTGTTATAGAGCAGCCAAAGGCCACTGACTTGGCTCATGTAACGACTAGATAGTAGCCGGGACCAACGGCTAACGTGCCTTCCGAAGCACAGAATTATCTTTCTTTTCAGACAATCAGGTTATTCAGCCTGCAATGTCTTAACCAAACTGGGGAAAGTCTCACAAAGAGATTTCTGCTTGACAGTGTCCCCACCGGGAATCGAACCCGGAACCTCCGTAATGGGCGTCGAAATCTCGACCACTTGGCCACGGAGGCTTATACTTACCCCTGTAGCTATTTGCTTTAAAACGCGAGATGGACGGGTTTAGTTTAGTTAAAGCGTTACTTTAATAATCGCTAACAATAGGCTAATTTATAATTAAGCTCCTCATCAATTCCTCTTATTCAGCAATTAAAATAGGTTTAGGGTTTCCTGTTTTGCTGATAAACAAATAGACATCTAACGCGGAATTCGCAACAGGGGAATAATATTAATTGATCATCGTCTAACAACTCGCGAAGTTTCGGTTTGATTTATTGACAGCCCTTTGAGGTTTTGATTATGTTTCCATAAACGTTTTAGATTTGGAAATTACCTGATCTATCTCACTGGAATAAGTCTAATCTTATTTTTCTTATATATTTTCACGATTTACTAACAAAAAAAAAGTAAGCAAGTATACAAAGTCTTTACAAAACGCACGCAAAGAGCGAAAAGCGTTTCAAAAAAATTGTCGAAATCGCAAAATACAGAGCAATGTTAACGTCGAAAATTAAAAAAGGATTGCTGCTAATGTTCTTTTAAAATGTTCCGTTATTTTACTTTTTTTTCTGTTTTTTAATGTACACAAACTCGTACATGCATAAAGCCACTGAAGAGGTGAGCAAAGCTTAACTGGCTCACGGAAAGCACGGTCGAAAGCACATTTGGCATTTTAAAAGTCCCTTTGTATGCGGCTGTCAAGACGTATTGACGCAGCCGCGCAGGCGACGCTAAGCGCCGCAATACAATATCGCGCGCGCCGCATATACAATATTAAGATTAGGTGGATAAGCACTTAACAAAGATATCCCGATCTTAGTTGGGAAGACCTCATTACGAGCTCTATGATGGGCCCTATTTATAAGCCAGGAACCACACGGCAACCCTTCTAAACTATGCGTAAAGGAAATATATATAAATGACTGAATATCATTTAACACACGAATAAAAAGCAAAGTATATAATTAGGCTTATTGCTACCAAGCGATATCTTCCAACCATATAAAATGCCCCATTTCTCCAACAGGTGACTTGTTCGTGCTGGTGTTCGCGATGGACAGCCGCGAATCCTTTGAAGAGGTCATCCGTCTCCGCGAGCAGATCCTGGAGACCAAGGCCAGCGCGACCAGCGGAGGCAGTCGGGGCCGGCGGCAAGCGCCAAGAGTGCCCATGGCCATTGCAGGAAACAAGAGCGACCGGGAAATGAAGTGAGTAGTTTATTGTTTTTTTATTATTATTTATTTATTAAAGAACATACATTATACGTTTCACTCCCACAAAACTGCATATACAGTTTGACTGTGGATCATGGAGTCTCAATTACGAGTGATGATGATGATGATCTATCCGACCGATTTCGGCCATGGCGACCACTTCTACTCCTAGTCAGTTGGGCGCTGGTGCACCCGAAGATGGCTTATGTAGCCGATCTTCGCAGCAAACTCCCGTGCACAGTGAGGGCACGTGAGCACGCCGCCACTTACATAATTATAGTTGATGGCGGCGAGTGGACGGGCCTTCAGCTCATTACGAGCATGAAATCTTTGATAAGATGTCTTACATTAAGTTACACTAACAAGAAAGAGAGCTCTTAAGGTAAAGTTGTCCCGTACATTGAACTTCGTGAGCTATCCGTGGCTAACGACAGTGATTGGTGAATACTATATGTACCCAGGGCCCATGAGTGTAGCGGGGTGACCGGAATTTTCAAAACGTTTGAGCAAACATATCAGGCTTGTCGGTGGAGCTTCCTGTAAGCATAAGGGAAACAGGATCGGATATTAGGTACCACCTACCAATCGTTTAAGGAGTTGTCGTTGCAAAATTAGGCACTTTCTTTAAGAATATCATTAAAAGGAAAGTTCACTATATTTTTGAGGAACAATGATTTATAACGTAAAACTGATTCGTCATCTTTCACTTTATAACAAAATGTCACAAAAAATCTATGATCTTCATTTAGATAGGTAGATTTGATGCTAATTAAAAGTTCGTAATTAAAACTAAGCATAACTACAGTACTATGATTGAGAATTTAACTATACTCACCGGCACAACTAACCGCCCACCCTTCATTTCAGGGAATACTCGTGATTCTTTATAATTCTATTAGTTACAGCTAATGTTAGTTAAAAAGGTAGTTAATTAAACGTTTCTTTAAGTGTGTTTAATTTATCGTAAAATTATCAATAAATCAATTGTAATGTATAACATGAGCGTAGTTTACAATTAACCCGAAATACAAGGGTGGGCGGTTAGATGTGCTGGTGAGTATATTTAACAACTCACATAATCTTTGGGGATTAGAAATTCCTTTATAGGTAAATAAATTACTTTAGTTTATTACCTACCAGTGATACCCTCAGTCAAAGTTTAGGCAAATGTTCAAATGCTAATTCATTAATCTTTACGGACGGCACTACTAAGCTCTTAGCTCAATCCAGTACCGACATATCCATGTTTATGTACCTAATCTTAAGGCTGGATTAAGTTCTTTTTAAATCTTCTAAACCTGATAACAGCTGACTCACTCAGCGCGCTAATGTCTTGTAATAAATTATCTAGTTGAGACGTAGATGGATGAGATATCGCACGCTCTTAGGTCGCCCGAGCGCTGGTAAGCTTCTAATCGCGGTTGTAGATTTCGTAGTAAGATAAGCGTTTTTTTGCTTCGAAGCTTAGACAGAGCACAGATTAACCACTTCCCTGAGAGAACGGAAATTTAAAAATGGTTGTCGTCCATAGACAACATGATGAAATAAAGGCATCTCCACCAGTTTTTTCATCATAGATAATTTTTATGAAAGCGAACTATGAGTTCGTCCACTACTACTCATACCAGAGATCATAACTGACCCTTACTTATTTTTGTTTTACCCAGGACTGTTACTCCAGAAGAAGCGACAGCATACTGTGCCAGTCAAGATACGGCGTGCGTTTTCGTAGAGACCTCGGCCAAAAAGAACTACCGAGTTGACGATCTCTTCTATGAGCTCTTCGTTGTCGCCAATTTACCCTTGGAAATGGCTCCAAACCACCACAAACGCGTCAGTACTGCCTTCGGCAGCCCAACAATGCTACCACCCACCAGCAGCCAGAGCAGTAGAAGTAAAAAATGTACTTTATCCATAAAGAGGAGGTTATCAGACGCGTGCGGCGTGGTGGCGCCCAACGTCAGAAGACCAAGCATCCGCACAGACTTGATGATCATGAGAACGAAGACTTGTGCCAAAGGAGACAGCGACAGCGCGGGTGGAAGTCCAAAGATCACCATGAACAGACTGGTCAGGACTCCTGGACAAACCGACAAGAGATCGTGTGCCATACAGTGATATTTAATGTTTCGGGAAAACTTGAAAGTCTAAATACAATGCCGAATGTGAATGAGGCAGGTGCTATTGTGTAATCCAAATTAGATTCGTTTGGTCGATGTTGGAAAAATTAAATTAAAAATAATGTTAACGATCAAATTGTAAAGAGAATGTGCAAATAGCCCATTACCAGGAAATTAAGGTTACTTTCTACTGTTATTGGAACAGATTGGTACAATTTGCATTTGGTAGTACCTGTTAAACCGATTTCAATTCCGTCAACGACTAAAACTTTGTTTTAAATATTAACACTTGATGTGAATAAGTCTTGTTATTATACCTAGGTGTCGTTAGGGAGGAATGCAAAGACTTAATGGTGAATGGATGGATATATGCTTTGCTGTCTGTACGTTGAAGCGACGTTTATGCAAATAAGGATCAATGTCGAGCTTGAAATGTATATAAAAGACAAATGAATAATGGTTCATAAATTCTCCTTCCCCGGAAGAGTCCTTTGGGTCAGTAATTGCTGCAATAAAGTCTCCACTGAACATAATTCGAGGCGAAATCTCTCTCCTGATAAAACCTTTCTTCGATACGATCTTTTTCTTTATGAATCCTTCAAATATCACTTTTTAAATCCGCTCCAAAAATTATTTAAAAAGGACGAAATGAAAAATGTTATCATTGTTGAAATGGGACCAAGATTTGGAAATTGCGCTCATTTCTTTGTTGTTTATTAGAAGACAAAATACTGTAGAATATTACATTTTTGGTCTCGAAAGCTCTTTGGAAGTAATATATTTTGTCCAGTGAAATATAAAGATACTTTTTTATTAATTTGAAATTGTTAAGCGGTCGTTTTATTAAATTAATGCTAATCTACTCCAAGTTTGAGTAGCAATTTCACAGGCAACACTGTGGTAACTAAATGAATATTTATCAATGTTAAAGTTTATTTCCTCGCGTATCATATTGTAATATCACTATACCTATATCTGTATGCTCATATCTTTTTGTAATTACCTTTTACCTGTTCTTCTACTATTCTTGTCTATAAAGCATATAATAAACAATCGTTTTAAAAATGATTTGTTTTATTTATTAAAGACTATTTACGTAAAAAATTGCAACATAGCAAAATAAAGGTTGCATTGAGTGTTCATCATCAACAGCTCATATACGTCCCCACCGAGGGGCTCGAGCCTACCCTGATTTAGAGTAATTAGGCCTTAGTCGACCACGCTAGCCCAGTGCGGGTTGGTCGACTTCACACACAGCCTTTGAATTTATTCGCAAGAGTGTGCAGGTTTCATCACGATGTTTCCCTTCATCGTAAGAGCGTCGAATAAACGTACATGCGAATTCTAAAACACATTGCTACATGGTGGGGATCAAGCCCGCGTCTCCCGGACGGGAGGCAGCGATCCTAACCACTAGACCACCGACGCTCTCACGCATTGAGTGTTATTTTAGGAATATTTATATTTATGTTTCACTTTAGTTTCAGTTCAACTAGGTACAGTGATCGTCAAGATGACGGGACCAAGTCTTGGATTTCGAGTCTGCACGTGTCAAAGTGTGTTAATCTACCATTTGCTACCTCAAAATGTACACAACTATTGAACAAAATACTTGGTCCCGTCATCTTGACGTCAAGATGACGGGACCAAATTGATAGGCTGCTCATTTATTTATTTATTTCAGCTACAACGGCGAAACCAATTACAGTAACTGTATGTCAATACTCTATAAATAAATTATTTATAAAAGAAGATTAAAATTATGGAATAGGAATGTTCAACTTATTTAACATTCCAATACCTTTAATCTACCTTGAAAATATCGAACTCGATTGTCCCTAACATACATAGTCCAGGAGAAAAAAGTAAATGTAACATATCAAAGATTTATAAACGCTAAAGCTATTTACAAATTCAAACAAGAACGTTTCATTTGTTATAAAAACACGTTATGCAGAAAGAACATCCGGTCTAAATTTGAAATTGGATCAAAACACAAACGGGAAATGTTTAGCAAAACACAATGTACACGTATTTTGTATTGTATGTTTTTGTAACTGGTTGGAGCGAGCCACCACTGCATTGTTATTGGTGGGAACATATTGGAAACAAAATTCAAAAATTCTACAGTGATTTGTATGGGCGTGGAAAAACGCTAGGCAAACATTAAAATAAAATACGATTATTTTGATTTTTAGGACAATATAAATAAACTTGCCATCTTTGGAATTAGTGCTCCGGCTGTACAAGGAGCAAGCATCAACATTAATTGCTTACAAATAGAAAGTAACATTATGCTTATTATGCTAGTATACGATCTAGAAAACTTCCTCTCAAGCTTATAAAAACTACTTAGCTAAATTTCTCACATTATGTTAATATGTTTTATGTTAACAGAAATTATGTTTTCTTTTTCACTTTGATTTAAAATTATTAGCTCTATCGGAACTTAAGATGCTCATAATCTTAAAGAACGTGAAAATCTCGTGTCAACTTAGCAAAACGCTACTTATGTTTTGCTTTTTCTTACTTACTTCAAGTCAGCCAAACCCTAAGCTTCTTAAGTTTCCTTTTGGGGCTGAGAGAGATCCCTTTTTAACATTTTAGAGGATCTGTGTCACGTTCCACAATCTTGAAATAACAACATTCGGCTTATTCGTATTCTATACTTGTGACATTTCTTTATTCTTTAATTGCCAATAGGGGTTCGGACTGTTCACCATATTTATGAATTTACCATATTTTATATGAATTATTTTTAAAATATAGATTAGTAGCAGACGATTCGCGAAGAAAAAAACAGAATCGGTTGAAAAACGAATTTACAGTGATTTTTTAAAGTTTCAATATGTCTGTCTCTTTCAAAAACGATTTTTTGTATGGAGATTATATGGCATGGCGTTACTAACAAATGACATCACAAGTGGGTATGTGCCTCTCTGTCTAATCTTGAATTTCAAACCTTTATAACTCGGTCAATTTTAAAGATAGAGCAAAAATTCTTTTAGTGTTCGATAGCAGAAACTAAGAAGTTTGAATTTATAAAATAAAAAAAGTAGTCCGATCCTGTATTGATTACATAGGGGTTATTTTATTTTATTTTATTTATTAGGTTACCAACAGAGTATACATTAAATACCACATAAACTATAACATAAATGAAAAGCTAAATGCTACTCCAGTTACAGGTAACGACGACATGCACGATGTAAGCATTTTATCAATTAGTATCTTTAGTGGCTTTCAAATTAAATGCCATTTGCATTATAATACCTTTATAATACCTATAGTACATTACGATACAAGGATCGTAGGTGATGACCTATTTACATGCTAAGTTAAATTGGGCAACGTATAGTTTTAATTCTCGTAATAAAGATAGTTTTCTACTTGTTACACCATTTCACAAAACAAGATCATTTGAGGGAAATTTCCGGTATCAGGCTTCTAAGTGCTGGAATAATCTTCCGCCACCTCGTATCAAAGCCCATTTTTAAAAGACATCTTAAAAATTTACTTTTGGAAAAGCAGCAGATGTTCTGATACTGGTATTTTATTTTCTATTATTTTTTATCATTCATCTTATATCTCTTGCATACATATCCTATTGTTAAGTTATGTTCCGTCTTTTATTATAATTATCTTTATTATTATAATCTGGTATACAATTAACAAATATTAAGTATCTATTATTATGTATTTATTTTCTTTCTTCTAGAACCTCGAAACTCGGAGGTCTAGATCAGTAGTATTGCGCGCCTGCTCCTCTTGGGGATCCGGTCGACGGAAAAATATTAGGGGCGACAGAAAACCAGCGTTTATCTCTTTGGAGATAGACATTTTGCTGAGTCGCTAGCCTTTTTTAATATTGCGTCACATTGTGTTAGGTATGTGTACATACCTATACCTCTTTGTCTCTTTGGCTGTTGCTGGCCGTAAACATTTAGATTTATTTGAATTTGGAATATAAGTTTTGACTTGGAAAAAAGAGAGCAGATTCTAGGTTAGACTGCGCGTGTGTAAAGATCTTAGCAAAAGAAAATAAAAAACATCTCTTGTGAAATTATCAATCTTTAAGTTAAAAGGACCACCTCCACCTTCGTTCCACATTGCACATGGAAGTACTATTTTAAATGCTGTCATTACAATTGTACTCTTTATCTCTCGATGTACTTTATTGTGTAGTGTGGTAAAATTGAAATAAATGGTTTTTCTTTCTTTCTTCTTTCTTTCTGACAAATTACGAACGAGGTGACTTTTGTAAGACCGAGCCGTAGGCGATCGATTCTTCGTTAAAATTAAGATAATATTAATTTTATTACTAAAATAATACTGGCTGGTAATATTTTTCATACATAATTTATTGAAATAAAAATAATGCTTTTTTCTTTTGTAAGAATTTTTTGATATTCCAACGTTCCTGGCTGGAAATATTTCTGTTAGTATTTTTTTGTATTTTTGTAGAAATTAAAAAAAAATTGTAATTAAAATCACACTTGGTCGTAAGTTCAATTTTCGAGCAAGGTGTATTGAAAAAATCTTTGCCGTTGCGTTGCTACGCCACCGTAGACCAGTCGTAGCCACTCGTAGCCATTTCGTAGACATATCTTTCTATAATTTCTAAATAATTTTTACTTACAAAAGTCCGCACTTATGGTGCTTAAAGTGCTGCTCAAAGTGCAATATATAAATATTTTTATTCTTCTTCATCGTAAGCAAGGTAAATTGTATGGCAGATAAGACGCTACGCTTTATCAAGTACACAGTATAGGCTGGGCTAACATTGTTAGCGCTTCGGAAGTATCCGTCCGTCTCAAGAAGCCGCAGATAGCTCCAGGGTGCTGTTGTTAGACCACACTGTCCATTATCTCCCCATCTCCCTGATACTGTTGACAATAGACAAAGGGAATCGATATACCTACATGAATACATGTGTAGAATTAGGGCCTTGAATAGTTCCCCTCAAGTAATAGGCGGCGCGGAGATATTAAAATCGGATTAAAAGCGGAGTGACTAGGGCCGCTGTTTTCCGTCCGGGAGGCGCGGGTTTGATCCCCATCACGTACCAATGTTTTTTTTTATTTCGAATTATTTATTTAATTTAATTATTTAGTTTATTCAATGCTCTTACGGTGAATGAAAACATCGTGATAAAACCTGCACTTTCCTGCGAAGAAATTAAAAGTTATGTGTGAAGTCAACCAACTCGCATTGAGCCAGCGTGGTAAACTAAACTTGGTCGCCCTTATTCAGGGTAGGCTCGAGCCCCTCGGTGGGGACGTATATGAGCTGTTGATGATGAGTGGGCAACGGGTGTGATCCATAAAATATTTCACTTACAGTAATATCAACATCAACGGCCCGTTACAGTCCACTGCTACAGTAATATCTTCGCAGAAACTGCAAATATTAAAACATTGTGCGAAGGCAAAGAACGAGGGCTAAAATGAGTAATTGACCGATACAGCAAAATGGTTACTTTGTTTTGCAACTGGTTGCACTAAAATACAAAAAATCCTAGCAGACAACTGGTTGTGAGACACAGTTGCGATGACGGCCGAAAGAGTAAGACTTGTCATTGTTATAGATTACGTGTTAACGAAACATCTGATAATAAAAATATCAAGCGAAAAATTTAAAAAAAAAACACGCCGCTTATTTACTAGGGTAAGACTTTGTAGCATGCTTACGAGTATTATATTTAACCTAACTTATACCTCTCCAAAAAAACGTCACGATTAGTATTGTAATTATAAAGTTCATGATCAAACCTCAGAGGAACAAAAGACAATCGCTTCGCTCCCTTGGATCAAACACGTAATCAAAGAACTGTCGCAGGAAAATACTACGTCCTAGCTCATAAAAAAATATATATTATTTATTTATGTCCTATCTAGAGATACCAAGCGTTACGCTGGTAAGTAAATAGGGCTCGGAACAGATAGGTAGTTAAATTTCAGACTAGTATTTCAGAACCTGCTTCAGAAGAGACAAGAGCTCTTAGCTCCGCCGGCTGGCTCTCTCAGGCCGTGCATCTAAAATGCTGGTTTAACACAAGCTTTGAGGACTTTCTTCTTAGCAGTATTTCCCTGAAGAGATACGTAAGTATATAACCTCCGATTTAGAATAATAATAGCGGTCCGCCCGCTAGCCGCGGGAGCGTTATGTAAGATTTTCCCGTGGGATTAACACTTTTTCCTGTAAAAAGTATCCTATGTGTTAATCCAGGTTACAAACTATCTCCAATACAAATTTCATCTAAATCCGATCAGTGGTTTTTGCGTGAAAGAGTAATAAACATCCATCCATACAGCCAAACTTTCGCGCTTATAATATTAGTAAGGATATCTTTGTCGATAACTTGCAGTATTAACAATATTTTCAGTTCTATTTGTTTATTTTATCAAAATAAATATACCATAATTATTCTATAATACTTAGTTCATGGCGCAACGCGTAGACAGACATAACACTATTATTTTTGTATATTACACACACACATCTATACAGTAACGCACGCAGAGAGTGGGTATATCAAACCAGCTGATTGAGTTGGCGAGCGTGTAACTCTTTATAAGGTGTTGACTGAAAATCAGTGTCGGAAGTACTTGCAACGTTAATGCTGAGGCAACACCTTTGTCACATCGCACTGCATGTTGCTTTGCGCAAATGTAAATTGATTTGTTTTGTGCAAATTATACCTAAGTTATTATTTTGTATCTTAGTAGCATGCATTGAGATCTGAATAAATGTATTTTCTTTCTTTCTTTCTTTCTTTTATCAAGATGATCTTATTAAATAGATACAGCTAGAGATCATAAACTCACACACAAAAATGGAATGACGAGTCAAGTGATATAAAATCATCCTATGGATAATAAATTATTGACTTTGACATAGATGATCGTATTACGAGTACTCCATCTAAAAGCTACTGTTTGGTTTTAGTCGATGTATAAAACAACCATTATCCGTATCAATCTGCCTATACTAACGTGCCTTTCGAAACAGAGTACGATCTAAATGACCAAACTACTATCGGTAACCCAGTTTTGGTTACCACTGTCATACAAGTTCATAACCATCTTTAGTTTTATACAGATATATTTGTTTCATCCCAGTTTGCTGGTTATAAAACGAGCTGGGGAAAGTTTTAACAGCGGTGTAAACTGTCGTTAAAGTGAGTAACGAAGAGAACTTCTTGACTCAAAAACTTTGACGACTTTAAGTGCACTCATTCCGCTATCCTGGACTTGAGACTAGTCGAGCTTTGACGTTTAGCGCCACTTACAGTTTTAAATTAAAACTTATATTACTTCATTCTTCTGATTTGCAGCTTAACCCTGCATGATTTTTTATTTTTTAATAATACTTGGTAATTAAAGGTGGGGACATATTATGAGCTGTTGATGAAACGACCAAAGTTTAGACTCTGTAAGGTTAATCATTCATTCATGGGGAACTGTATTCGCTTAATAAATAAAATACCAGATGATATTGTAAATCTGTCCGACAGCCAATTTAAAGCTAAAATTAAAACTCTTTTATGTTCTTAGGCCTATTATACGATAAATGATTACTTAGATGATAAAAACGTGTATGATTCTTTATATATTTAAAAGAAAAGTACAAAAGATACAATTCCTGTGGAGTTTCTTCTGGCCGTTCTTCTCCACAGAGGGCGTACACTGGTAGTGAACGTGCCATCCATGATAGCTTTGACGTCGAAAAATGATTTGTAAAAATCTTAATTCGAATAAAAAATTTTGACTTTGAACTTTTAAAAAATACTGTTAAATAATAAAAAAAATGTTTGTTTTTCGGCTTTTTCTTAATTGTTTTTAAATAATTTATTTTATTCCCTATAGTTACTCAAATACAGTTTATTTGGTATCAATAGGACATTAGTAAGTATTTTTTTTTTAATTGATTAAATTTCGAATTAATTTTCTTTCCTACTTCGTTTTGCCGGCAAACTCTACCTGCCGTAAAAAATAATAATAATCCTAGAAGCCCGTGGAAGTGATGTTTCACCCCGTTTACGGGAGAAAATAGATTTAAAATATACATCAAAAAAGAAAACAAGGGCCCGTTACAGTCCACTGCTGGACTATGAACCTCCTCCACTTAAGTGGTGGGTTTTGCCATAATCTCCACGCGTGGCAGGCTGGTTGGAGATCGCAGATTAAAAGGTTACTGTATCAGAGAGCGCTGCTGCCCGTTCCCTGTTCGATGTGTAGTCCCTAAGTCGCCTCTTACGATACCCACGGGAAGAGTAGGGGTTGGTGACAAATGTATTCTACTCTGCCGTCACCACACGGCACAAAATATACATAATAATAATAAATAATATTTAAGATATGTAGCCTATAGACAACAGTATGCATTTAAGGGTTAAGTTTAGTTTGCATGTCCGAGTGTTTTACTAAAATAAAGCGTCAGGAAGGAGTTTGTTTTACAAAGCAATCTATATAAAAGTGCATCAAACATGTAAGTGTGTGTGTTTGTTTTAATATGTTCTATATTATGCATTTATAAGCATCGCAAATTACATCCAATAAAAAACATCTTCAAATAAAAAAATGGCTTTGCTTGATTAAAAATATACATATTATGTTGGTACATTGATACTCACTTGAATCTGTCCTCTTCTAATGAATTCATTTATGTAATTAATTTGCACTGTTTGTAAACGACGGTAAAATATATAAATACCTTTATTAAACATGTATATTTAAATCGTATGTAAAGAGCTAAATTCAAAGTAAATAGAAACAAATTTGATACAGCCGGGTAAACACTCGAGTCGAGGGCAATACACATGTTAAATAAACATAATTAATAAGCTTGTCGACTTCTCTTTAAGTATATTGGGATTATTATCCGACTGATATGATTATTTATTATGTTAATGTGAGGGCAAGCGAGCGTCGGTGGTCTAGTGGCTAGGGCCGCTGCCTCTCGTGCGGGAGACGCGGGTTCGATCCCCACAACGTACCAATTTGTTTTCGAAATTCGAATTCATATATACGTTTATTCGTCGCTCTTACGGTGAAGTAAAACATCGTGCACACTCCTGCGAAGAAATTCAAAGGTCGTGTGTGAAGTCGACCAAACCGCACTAGACCAGCGTGGTCTACTAAGGCCTAATCGCCCTAATTCAGAGTAGGCTCGAGCGTCTCGGTGGGGACGTATACGAGCAGTTGATGATGAGGGCAAGCGAATGATGATGATGGTGATGATGATAACGATAATTTATTATGTTATACTAGTCGTCTGCCCGCGACGTCACTTGCGTGATCAAAGTTTTATCTCTGAAACAAACTCTTTTTTTAGCACAACTAGATATAGTAATGTCTATTATTTAATTTTCAATTAAAACTTAGCCATAAGCGCTGATGATAAATATGATAATAAAACCTCATCATCATTGGCATGTGGTGGCGGGAATCTGCGTCTCCCGGACGGAAGACAGCGGGCCTAGCCACTACCACCGACGACGACGCTGTGATAAAACCTACCTAGATAGATAGATAGATATAACTTTTAAACCTAACCGTTTTTGACCTAATAAAAAACACCATATTGTAGTGTCAATAACATGTTGACAACTATCTTCTTCGAACCCGCATAAGTTCTTGCAGGATCTAATTGCATCCTGCGAGTCTACTCCCCATCCCAACTATAGCTTCTAGCCAACTTTTGATAAATTTTCACTGAGGAACAGGAACCGTTATAAACTTTTTAATAAGGTATGGTTATAATAAAAATTTCACACAAACAAATAGAATTCCTATGTTATTTCTGGGTTAAACTTTAAATAATACAGGTATTTTTGCTGGATAAATATTTGCCTTATCCTTATCTTTCTTATTTGTATCAATCATTTTTTTTTATAAAACACGCTGTAATTACATTCTGCTGATATTTAATTTATCGACGATCCTGTCCACACAACTTTCCAGACTGGAGTAAACAGGACAGAAACAAACTTTGACCACCAATTTTTAAACCCATATGGCCTCCCTCTCTTCCATCCTTACACTCACTACACAATCACCCTCCACATACACAGCACATACACCTTTATACTTACCCCACACCCCGAAACATATTACTATGTATATATTACTATGAATTTTATATAGAATCATTTTTTTCTTTTCTTTCTTTGTATAGAATAAAAAAAAAAAAACTTTCTCCCTACCCTTGATAAAATGTAATATGTGATCTTCGTTATTGGCTATGTATAATTTTAATGTCACTTATTTAAGATGTGTTTATGTGCTGTAAAGTATCACTAATAATATATATATATATATATATATTTTTTTAATTAGTTGGATCTATTGCTTAAGATTTAACACGTGGAGACCTGTAAATGGCTTTTTGGTACTACTGTATTTACTATTAACATAACTTTAGCTGTTGGTCTTCCTATTATTAATAAATAAATAACCCATACAGAGTGTAACAAAAATGTTTAAGAATATTAGGCGCATAGATGATAAATTCCCTTCGGGGTCCTGCAAAATAGATTAAAATTAAATAACTTTTTCCAAGGGCCATGGGTGGGTAGAAATATTTTTCAGTAAAATTTTAGTATTAAGGACTTCTCTTGGCATGACGCTTGCAGCTTGCGGCCACTTTCAGCGTTTCATTCCTACTGATTTAGAACAAATTGGCACTTTATTGTGAGTAACGAGTCTGAATGCTGTTTTGTCAGTTTGTGGCGAGACGTCTCTAACACCCTGTATGTACAGGTGTTACCATGACAGCAACTGGGGAACAATAAATGGGACCCTTTATAATAATTCCGCCGCTTGGAGTGGAAATCCTCATCGTTTCTAGTTTATCTGCTTTTAAGAGCTTTAATTAAGAAAATCTCTGTTCTTTTCTTTCGTGAATTGAGATCGTTATTTCGTGATCAAATAAATTATGTTTGCCAGCTACAGATTTAAGTGACAGAATTTGTTAAATTTTCTCTGATTTTGATGGACAGCTGACGTGTTTTAATAACTTTCGAAAGGTTATCTTTGTGATAGGTATACAAAAAGGTTGGAAGAAATTCATCCTAGAAAAGTGTTATTAAAATATATTATAAACACAAATAAATACTTACATGAATTTCTTTTTTATAACATCGTCACCTGGTTTCTAGAGTTTTAAATGATGATAATTAATAAATGAAATTTCTCTACGCACGTAACACGCACTGAATGCTACACGATACGACATGAGTAGATTACTACATGGCAGCCGCAGAACAAAGTTAAATAATGAGATAAATACAATTTCAGGGGAAAACATATTATTTCGACTTTCAGAAATGTTTTGGTTACAAAATTGTATTTGTTGTCGTGATCACACGGGCGTGTTCTTTCCAAATATCACGAATTTTTTATGATATCGGTCTTAGACGGGTGGATAGTCTATTGCCTAGGAAGGCGAATGTAAAAAATATTGTTATCTGTGGTGTGTAATCAATGTTTTGATAAATTATTTTGCAATTTATGTTTATTTACACAGTGACTTCAACAATATACAATACACAGTGATTTCAATAAAAACCGACTGAAAATTTCCCAGTTTTCCCAGTCAAATGGGGTACGGCGCACTAAGGCGCGTAATGGTATGTAGCCCATACATATTTTGTACAATATTTGTTTACTTTCCTCGCAATCTTGATGAAAAGCAGAATGTTCACCTTGTGGAAAAGATCAATTCCACCCTCACACTATAAGCGCCCTCGCTACGCTCGTGCGCCAAAATACTTCGGGTGTAATTAATCGCTTTTACCCCTTGGTTAATAATCTACTATTAAATTGTGCATTTCATGAAATCAAGAACAATCTATTTAATAGGTATCAAAACTATCAAAAGTGTGTGTGAGTGTGTGTGTGTGTGTGTGTGTTAAAGAAACCTTACAATAATTATTAAGACAATTATTAGGACGACGCAAAAAGAATTACGAGTCGAATATTTTATGTTGGTTCGCGAGAACAGACTGTTTAACTTAAATAAATTCGTAAAATACGCTGGAATAGTAAAATACCTTCTGAAATATAATCTCACACACACACACACACACTTTCATGTTGTTTTTCTTTTTTCTTAACCATGCTACTTCTATTCTTGTTATACCTTAACATACCTAAATATACTAACTTCTTACTTTCTAAGAATATGTTACGGGACACCCGTCTATTTCAGGCACCAGTCTTCACAAGTACCTTTTGCTTATTTGTAAGTCTTGAGAAATATTATATTGTATAATTTTAAGGTCAAAGGGAAGAAGCTTAAATAAATATTTTTATTATTATTATTATTAAACAAAAACTCTAATCCAGAGGCGAGAATAAGACGAGTAACTAAAAAAATTCAAAGAAAGTCTTTCGCAGGCCTTCGCCAATATTGCAGAACTAATTGGTGTTTGTCTTTCTATTCAAAAGGAATATTTTTTTTCTTTTAAATCATCGGATACTTCGTTAAGAATTAACTTTTGTGAATTTTGAGCGCCATTTTTATCCTGTCTTGTATTTTTTGAGAGTGAATAAACGGAACCTGAGCTACGTGGCAGTCCGGAAATGAAATGAAATTAAAATTTTATTTGCAATAAATGTGGTGAGATAGAGTTCACATTTTGTGGTGACATTTGTCTTATTCAGTATCACACATTTAACCAAATATTGGTATGCAAAAATTTAATAACATATGACCAATTCATTATTATAACAATAAATTCAAAATAAATTAATAAAATGTAAGAGTAGTATCCTTACACTGAGAAGTTACTGTTATTGTATGAGTTTATCATGATATTGTTTATTGTACTAAAAAACTGTAATAAGTAAATTGCCTACCTAATACCTACGTCATACGTATTAGTTTTGCAATAATGTGTATAGCTAGCTACTTTAATAATTATGTCGAGTTGGCTCGTACAATTATATCACATGCAATAATACTTAAAGTGCAAACTACATCACAAGGATTTTACAGAATAAATACATTTGTCACATAAATACTTATACAAGGCGTGTGCTTTATGTCTGTTCGTTTCTAACAGTTTGATTTTTATATATATAATACCTAGCCTCTGTGTCCGACCGTGGTCGTTGCGAATACCTGTCGATGGCTTTGTAGATGTACTCGTATCATTCATTTGTAATTTAGCTGTTGGTATTCTAAATAGAATAAAATTTTAAAAAATAAACTCTTTAAAATAAAATTAAAATATTAAAATAAATAAAAAAAAACACGTAATTGTCCGGAAGAAAGGTAAATTATATTTATGATTCAATGCTTCGGAAAATCGGAAGGCACATTGACTATACGTAAATGATGATGATGAAATTGTCGTTACATAAACCATGATGGTCATGTCAGAGGCCTTTGGTGACTATGGTTTGTGATATCAACTTGTAAGCTAAGAAAAGAAGCTTGTTTTCTCCGAATCTACTGGACAAAGGTAAATACGGTATGATTAAATAAAACTAACCGCCTGAACTAAGCCGTGTGGTGACGGCAGAGTAGAATACATTTGTCACCAACCCCTTCTCTTCCCGTGGGTGTCGTAAGAGGCGACTTAGGGACTGCACATTGAACAGGAACGGGCAGCAGCACTCTCTAATACAGTAACCTTTTAATCTACGATCTCCAACCCACCTGCCAAGCGTGGAGATTATGGCAAAACCCTCCACTTAAGTGGAGGAGGCTCATAGTCCAGCAGTGGGCTGTAACGGGCCGTTGATGTTGATGAAATAAAACTAGCAGGATTCATA
This sequence comes from Carpatolechia fugitivella, assembly GCA_951230895.1. Taxonomy (NCBI): domain Eukaryota; kingdom Metazoa; phylum Arthropoda; class Insecta; order Lepidoptera; family Gelechiidae; genus Carpatolechia; species Carpatolechia fugitivella. Next base: position 5,029,797 of record OX579658.1, read on the forward strand.
GGTGTGTTGGCACAGCATCGATAAGAGCGGTTCACTGGGCCGGAAGCGCTCGAGCGATCGCGTCAGGTTCTCATTACTGGGCCGCGTATTGGTGGACGACATCCAATAACTTCTTATAAGACAAAATATCTAGCTTATTTCAAAGAATACGTCTCTCACACACAGAATTAATAACAATGGGACATATAGGTAGAATAGGTGGCCTTTGTTTTGTTATTCCAGGGTACTTTACTATCATCAACGTCCACTACTGGACTATGAGCCTCCTCCACTTAAGTGGAGGGTTTTGCCATAATCTCCACGCTTGGCAGGCGGGTTGGAGATCGCAGATTAAAAGGTTACTGTATCAGAGAGCACTGCTGCCCGTTCCCTGTTCAATGTGTAGTCCCTAAGTCGCCTCTTACGACACCCACGGGAAGAGTAGGGGTTGGTGACTTTACTATACCTACAGGATATTAGTGTAAGTTATTATTTTCAAAATGCTCTCTTTTTTGTCCCTTCTAAAGAGACTGGTAGATAATAGATATACATAAGAGTAGATAAAGGTGTATATGTCGTGGCCATATCGTATCTATGTTTGATCGTGGCGGTCTTTGACGCGTTTTCTACGTGCTCTGTGTTTTAAAATTCGTAAAAATGTCTAAAGTTAATTTTATCCAATAAGAAACATATAAACAAGAGTCATATTAAGTGTGTGTCAAGTTTGCATTCATGCAGTTATGAAACTTTGTTGTGTAATAAAGCTATGAGCAAAACTTTCAAATGGATTCTAGTGGAAGTGGAAGTAAAGTGTTGTAAAAAGTACTAAATTGCATTATACTAGTGTAGTGTTTGTGCCTTAATAACACTAAAATTACATAAAACTCTCATCGGACTGTAAAGCATTTCAAATAACCAAACAATTAGTTTTATTGGACTCAAAATATTCTGCCGAAAAAACCGTTGAAACTGCCGCGTCGCGTCCGCGTTCAAACGCGCGTGGGTGCTCGTACCGTTAAGCGCTTCAATCGCTGTAGCGCTGTATAATGTTAGAAGCGGGACATTTATTTTGTATGAAACTGTAATATTTTTTCTAAATTTATTTTTTTAATATTATTTTTTTAATTGCATAAAATGTCTGTACCCAAAAGCATTTGTGGGAAATGTCGTACGGAAATTCCAAATAAACTTTTTGTATCATGTTTATTATGTAATCGTAATTACGACTTGGATTGTGCTGGAATTAGTGACGGGCGCTATTCGATTATGGTTTCTGATCCTGAAACTAAGAAAAAGTGGAAATGTAAATCCTGTTTGCAGTCTAAGTTGCCAAAAAAAGTTACTCCTTCACCTCTATCTACGAATACTAGATCCCAAACAACAAATGCGTTGGTATCTCTGGCCTCTATGCCACTCACTCCGGACGAAGTATGTAATATAACTATACGACCAAAGAGCAGAAATATGCTTCCTAATAATACCGAACTCTTCGATGATCCTACTGAAATACCTCAAGACAGGCAATGCGGCGAAAATCCTTTAGTATTAGAAGTTCGTCTTTTAAGAGAACAGATTACTAAAATGAACGAAAATATAACTAAAGCAGTAGATTCAATAGATCGTTGCCATGAAAAGATTGATGACTGCTCAGTAAAGTTAGCAGAACTTGATGAGAGAATTTCGGCTATTGAAGCTTGTAAAACTCAATCACAAACTAAGCCAGCAAGCCTTAAAAAAACTGTTGGTAAGCGCCGAAAGATCAAACCATCTCAAAATCCATCTGTTCAAACGGTACCTTTTACACTAGGCCAAGAAGAAGCTACTACATCTGCTCAAACAACACCAGCTCAAGATGCATCTACATCTGCTCCCCCTGATGTAAATAAAATTGTAATAGCTGACGTTTCACGATTCAGGAATAATCAGTTGGCTAGTGCGGATTTAGGAAAGATCGTAATATCAGATTCAGATAACGATAATGAAGATGTTGATAACCAACACAAGTGGCAAGATGTACGTAGCAAGAAGCGTCATCCGAAACCTGTCTTTAAATGTGGTACTGCAGGTCCTGATGTGACTACCCTACGTGCTATAGAGCCGCGTAAGTACATTCATTTGTGGAACATGGAGTCCGGTATCGACGAAGTGAAAACTTACTTACAAAACATGAGTGGATCGACATCTTGTAACGTCGAGGAACTAAAGGCGAGGGGGGATTACAGGTCGTTCAAAATTAGTGTTCCTGAACCGCTATATGATAAATGTATGTCACCGGCAATGTGGCCCAACAATGCGAGAATAAGAGAATGGATGTCCTTTCGAGGCCCCCGACCACACAGAAAATCCGCAAACTATTAATACTACGTCCTTTTATTCAAACACGTGTAGCTCCGGTCCAAGTTTCCATGCTGTATATCAAAATGTAAGAGGTCTTAAGACTAAGCTTAGTTTTTGGAGATCGAACCTTATACTACAAGAAGTCGATATAATTGCTGTTACGGAGTCTAATCTTGATCCTTCGGTTCTGGATTCTGAGCTAACTAGTGGTGGATGGTCAATTCTACGACGTGATCGACTTCAATGTGGCGGAGGCGGTGTGCTCCTCGCAGCTCGGCCAGGCATCACTCCACGGCGACGCATTGATTTAGAAACCGACCGTGGGGAAGACCTGTGGACTTCTTTTTTTGTTTACAATAGAAACTTTCATATTTGTATTGTGTATATTCCTCCTGGATCTGCAGATGACGTTTATATGCAATGGTTTTTAAATATTGAATCTAAAATTTCTAGCCTTAATGGTGTTGTTGTGATTTTAGGAGATTTAAATTTAAACAGTGCCTCTAAAACAGTTACAGCTTATTATGGTTGTTTTTTAAATGTGTGTGGCTTGATTGATGCATGTGAAGTCAAGAATGCGCACGGAGGAAAACTTGATGTGGTGCTAATTTCTGAGCAAATGTATGAGCCGGACGTAATAGAAGCTCTGAATGGGCTTGTTCCAAGAGCTGATGCATACCACCCGCCTCTTGATATAACGCTCCCTCTTAAAACCCAAAAAAATGTTGACTGTTTTCTTTCACCTAGTAATATAAATGACGGTAGAGATTGGAACTTTGCAAAGGCTGACTTTGATTTACTGTACAAATTATTTTGTGAGGCTCACTGGAATCCTGTCATTGATGATTTAAATGTTGATAGTGCCGTGCAATCGTTCTATGATATTATTTACTGTATATTCGACCGATGTGTACCTAAAAAATCTCGTCCCAAGAGTACAGTCAGACGCTACCCAGTTTGGTACTCGTATGATATTATAAAAGACCTTGAACGCAAAGCACTTCTTCATCGAACTTGGAAATTAACTCGTGACAGTGAGGTCTATGCTGCTTTCTCCAAACTCAGAGCTGACCTAAAAACACGTATTTCAGTAGCTTACGATAAGTACATTGAACAAGTTCAGCATAACTTAAAAAGGAATCCACGTGAATTCTGGCGTCATATAGACAACCTTAAAACTACTGGGGGATTCGTCTCGCGCGTTACCTATGAAGGTAAAGAATCGGAAGGTTGTGACTCCGCTGAATCCTTCGCAAATTTTTTCTCTAGTGTATTTCTTCCTCAAATACCTAGACTATCCACAGAGGCAGCTAACCTGCACGATAACAGTACTTCTGCCAATTACATTCACTTGGGTTTAATCACTACTTCAGACATAAAGCATGCATTACGGAAATTGAAAGCTAGTTGTGCTATTGGCCCTGATAATGTTCCCGGTTATATACTAAAAGCCTGCCAAGATCTAATTATAAAACCATTGCTACATATATTTAATCTCTCCATTAAAACATGTAAATATCCGACTGTATGGAAACAATCGCAAGTAACTCCGATACCTAAATCTAAAGACAAATCGTTAGTGGAAAATTATCGGCCCATAGCAATATTATCAGCCTTAGCTAAAGTTTTTGAAACCATAATTCATACTAAAATTGTAAAACAAGTTGACCCTTTCATAAGCGATTCACAACATGGTTTCCGTTCAGGACGATGTGTCAATTCTAATTTATTGACTACGGTTGACATAATATCCCGGAACATGGACAAAGGCAATCAAGTAGATGTGGTATACTTTGACTTCACCAAAGCTTTTGATCGAGTGGATAATGACATACTCTTACAAAAGCTTTGCATTCTTGGTTTCACTCCATCATCACTCAAATTTATAGCCGACTATCTGGCTAACCGTCAGCAATATGTCCGCCATGGCTCCTTTATATCGAAACCATACCACACTCGTTCGGGTGTAAGTCAAGGTTCAATTCTTGGACCACTCTTATTTATTCTTATGATAAACGATCTAAATTCTGTTCTTAATAATTCGTACTGTTTACTTTATGCCGATGACCTAAAGCTCATACGAGCGATAAAGACCCAGGAGGATTGTAATAGACTACAAGTAGACATAGATGCAATCTATCGTTGGAGCGTTGAGAATAAGCTGCTTTTTAACACGTCCAAATGTTCTATCCTTTCTTATACTCGCGCTATTCAACCCATAAATGGCATCTATTACCTGGGAACCGAGACAATTACACGAGTAACTTCCGTCAGAGATCTAGGAGTACTATTCGATGCACGGCTAACTTTTAATGCTCATATAGGAGCACTAGCTGTTGAAAGTTTTCGAAGGCTAGGTTTTGTCATACGTAACACTAAAGACTTCAGTAACCCAAATGCAGAAAAGCTACTCTACTCAGCGTTAGTTAGGAGCAAACTTGAAACTGCCTCCATCGTCTGGGGACCACATGAAAGCAGCTACATCTTACTTTTAGAAAAAGTGCAAAAAGCTTTCCTGCGATTTTTTTATAGAAGGAATTATGGATACTATCCATTTTTGTATCCTACAAAATTTCTTCTAGGGTCATTAGGTTTCAACTCACTTGAAACTCGGAGAAATCACCAACTTCTAATCACCATTGTTCGTATTCTAAGAGGCGAATACAACACTCCAGAACTGGTGTCTCAGGCTCTACGGTTTTTTGTCCCAGACAGATATTTACGTGGTCGATCGCACCGACTACTGTCACCTCAAGACTGTCGCACGGTAGCGCGCCGTGAATCACCAGTTCTTCGTGGAGTTCGGTTGCTTGAACAAGCTTTAGTCTCAGCACCACATCTTGATGTGTTTGCGGATGGATGGCAGATTTTAAAGCAAAAATGTCTTTTAATAACTGAAGAATAAAACATGTTACTTGCCAATTCAATATTTTAAGATTTGGTAGGTATGTTACTTATTTTGTTAAAATTTACTGTTTTGTTTATGTTTTGTCTTGTTATATATATTTTAGTATAAGTTAATTTGATCTCTTTTTTATGCAATTGTTTTGGGTTTTCTCCTGTAAAATTGTATAAAATATTTGTTTGTGATAAATAAATAAATAAATAAATAAATAAATCGTAGAATTGACCACATCATGAAATTTTCGATCATTTGGCAATTCAATTTGACCAGATCATTAAATCTGTGAACATTTCACGATTTTGTCGTCCACGATTGGCCATATCGTGAAAATAGGGCGTCCATGAAATATTTAATAAGAATCTAAATTATGCAATACATACAATACATGCACATGCGGTTTTGAAAAAGATCTCGTTTCTGCTACCTACATATTACTATGTTTTATTTTCCTATCTGACCTACTTGCTATGTATAGCAAAGTGTAAATAAAGCAGACGAACTTGACCTACTGTGATGATGATGAAGGAATCTGCTTCAGTTTCAGATCGTCGTCACGTGCTCAATATTACTTTAACATTAAAGGTCATATTATGGATCTTAGTAGCTTATTTATTCACCAAGAAAACAAAACTGTCCAAGATAGTGGTGAGCAAACTCCTCCTGAGTGGCGTCGCAGGTGTCCAGTAGTTGGACCGTTGCCAACTACTGGAGCTGATCTACAGGGAGTTATATTACTTACTTTACTGCAAAGAGAAATCTTTTCATCGATTCCACTTGAAGGTTGGCTTGCAAATCCCTGACTTTAAGTTTTATTCACAAGATTGTGAACTGCAAGCTAAACTGTAAACCAAAGTCAGATTTATTTCAGCTGATCTCACTCTAACAGTCAAACAAATAGAAGAATCTCTAGTCTGGCGCCGACTGTGGTACGGCTGTTCAAGAGTGTGCGCGCCCCTTTATTTGAATAAGGATAAATTCTCAAAAATCAAACGACCGTTACACACAGTGTAAATGATGGCTCATACACTGTACACACTACAAAAAATAGCTCTTCTGTAAAAAAGTACAAGAAGACGCGGCGGCGCGGGCGCGGCGAGGCAAAGCTAAATCACATAATCGCAAGGAATTGACAAAAATTAGGTTTATCAGATTCGACTGAATAAAATTAACAGAAACACGGAAATTAAAATAATTTCCTCGTTTCCAGGACAATTCAATCTGTCCCCGGAACATTGGTAGCTAACGAAAAAAAACCATTCTTTAAGAGCTAATATCCGTCTTTATTGGAATCACTTCTTTACTCCGGGGACGTACCCGCTATTCGAACGACGCGATCTCTAACAATGGAGGCTTCCAATATTGCGTTATTAATCTTCATAATTCTAAAATATTAAACCAATTCGTGGAATTTAATTTATCGAGAACCAGCTCCTTTATTTGACCTTTGAAATTGTGACTTCTTTTTCGGGGCCACTGAGTTCATGATTTATAGTATTTTAACTCTCGCAATATCCCTATTACGTATGTTGGCATTTTAAATTAATTGATAAATCACTATCTAGGCCTCGATCAAAAAAATTATTGGAGTATCTAGAAAATAGACCGTTCTAAGTTTAAAAATGTTTCCAGTGAGTGTGATGTGGGATCTCAAAATTTAACCAGTTCCAACCAGACAACTTATTCCAAATCACAAAAGCCTTATTTCGTAAAGTTTTCAGAATCCCACTAATATTATAAATAGGAAAGTTCGGATGTTTGTTACTCAATCACGCTTCAACCACTGGACGGATTGAGATGAAACTTAGCACACATATAGATTAGGTCCTGGTATAGGACATAAGCTACTTTTTACCGCGGGAAAACACTTCATATGTGTGTACAATTTATGATCAAATTAATTTCATAATCCTTCTGGTATAGTGTTGTTTCGCGTTAATTTAAATTAAGCTCGAGGCAAAATTTGTTTGGAATTATGGACAGATATTAGTACTATTTTCAATAACATGCGTGTAACCATATAAACAAACCATTCAATTTATTGTCATTTGACGCATCTGAAATTCATGTTAATGTAGTGTAATAAAACTGAAAAATTAAATCACAAAATGAAATTATTTTTCCAAAAATAATTTCAAGTGAAAATGAATAACACACACGGGTTGAATGTACCCTATGATTATGAGGAGACCCTGTAACACTGTATAATAACTAACTTAACAATATAACTAATGTTATGACGTAAAATGTAAATTGTAAGAGATTCCACATTGACGGAATAATATCTTCGTTAATAGGATTTTTAATTTACATATCCAAAAGATTTTATTAAAATAATTGATTACCTTGGATCCTTAACTCCACAGTTTCTTTGTAAAATTAATAAAATCATCGTAATATTCTCAACAAAAGCATATGTTTATTTTTCTTTATCCATAAGAAATTTACCTAAGTTACGTTGTTATTTCCCCTTCGGCCGCCTACGAAACCAATGCTACGTCACGTTTAAAATTGGCATCAAATAGTACAATAAAATATATACCTACCTAAGGCAAACAGACTCTACTTCATTTACCACCAACATCAACATCAACGGCCCGTTACAGTCCACTGCTGGACTATGAACCTCCTCCACTCAAGTGGAGGGTTTTGTCATAATCTCCACGCTTGGCAGGCGGGTTGGAGATCGCTGATTAAAAGGTTACTGTATTAGAGAGCGCTGCTGCCCGTTCCCTGTTCAATGTGTGGTCCCTAAGTCGCCTCTTACGACACCCACGGGAAGAGTAAGGGTTGGTGACAAATTTATTCTACTCTGCTGTCACCACACGGCGCATTTACCGCTAAAATAGATTTCATAAAATAAGTTTACCAACTTTTTTAAGACTTTCATATTCATAAGTGAAAAGGGTTGTGACAGTGGGGTGTTAACTTTTAGGAAGGAAATTCGATAAAAAGCCAATACTTACTGGGCCAATCTACCTTTTCATTTCGCCGACGTGCCTCTTTGACGCGCCCGACGTGAGTTTAGTACCAATAAGGCAGTCCTGCGTACCCTTTCTTCCTCTAAACAAGCATCACTTGCGACCCTTTCAATATAATGCCCGTCGAACCAGCCACTGGTTGCAGACAAATTCTTCTATACTACAAGATTCTACGTATTGTATAGTCAATGTAAAGTAGTACAAAAGCAACACCAGTAGTCCAGTAGTGGACTGTTATAGGTTGTATTAGTAGTACAAAAGTAATTATACGAGATTCCTGCATGCATTAACCAACTTTTTGATGTCATTAAAAAAATACAAAAAAAATGACGTTATGGATTCGATTCCGGGTGGTCGAACGAAGAAAACTTTCTGAGATTGTTCTCAGTATGGTTCGAACGGCTGAATCATCTGATTGTTTCCAGTGTGGTTCGAACATTGCAGGCTGAATCACCTGATTGTTCCTAGTAAGGGTTAACATTGCAGGCTGAATCACCTGATTGTTTCTAGTAAGGGTCGAACATTGCAGGCTGAATCACCTGATTGTTCCTAGTAAGGGTTGAACATTGCAGGCTGAATCACCTGATTATTCCTAGTAAGGGTTGAACATTGCAGGCTGAATCACCTGATTGTTCCTAGTATGGGTTGAACATTGCAGGCTAAATCACCTGATTATTCCCAGTATGGGTCAAACGTTGCAGGCTGAATCACCTGATTGTTCCCAGTATGGGTTGAACATTGCAGGCTGAATCACCTGATTGTTCCCAGTATGGGTTGAACATTGCAGGCTGAATTACCTGATTGTTCCCAGTATGGGTCAAACATTGCAGGCTGAATCACCTGATTGTTCCCAGTATGGGATGAACATTGCAGGCTGAATTACCTGATTGTTTCCAGTATGGGTTGAACATTGCAGGCTGAATTACCTGATTGTTCCCAGTATGGGTCAAACATTGCAGGCTGAATCACCTGATGCTCCCAGTATGGGTCGAACGTTGCAGACTGAATGTATGTGAGTTTATTAGTACCGCCATAACATTTAAATGACTGAACAGATTTTGATTTGTGAGGTATAGTTAGAAACCTTAGTAAGTAAGTAAGAATCCTTACATCCGCCCAAGTAATACTGTCTAATATCTGTCGGCGCAGTCATAATATTAATTTTTAGATGATTATTAAGATCTATCTACGAATAATAGGCGTTATATGAACGGGATGAGGCCTTCGGCGGCTCTACGACTCTGAAACTGATGAAACCCAAGGGTTTGTGACGCCAGTCGTTGGTCAAACTCGATTTCAAGATAAACTAGTTTATATCCTGCGATGATTATTTATACAACCGCTCCATCACCAAATTGACGCGACTGTTATGAAGTGGGTTGTACTTCAATTACGAACTAATTTGACATAGAGCAGTTTGTGATAGTTATCATGTCGCGTGCACTGCCTCCGTGTGAACGGGGACACACGGCATGATAGTATTTACTTATCTTTACCAATCAATCTGGGTTACACCAAAACCATTTGGTTCAAGTGTTGAAACTGAAAAAAATAATATATAAAAATACCAACAAGAAGGCAAGAGTTCATTGAGAAACACATGCAAAATGTTATGTTTTAGAATAACAGAATTAGATACGTCTACATATTACTAAACTAACACGTTGCCAAAAATAATAACTTGTTTATGTATAAAGTATAGTGCGTGTAGTTTTTTTTGTTATAAAGGGGTAATTAGGGGTATATTTTTTAGATTAATGGTCCGGTACAAAGAAGATCTCATGACGGAATCTGTGAAAAAATAACAAAAACCATCACTGCACGCCATTTTATGAGCAAATAAAGCATAATGAGTGTATAATGCCCCGTGAGCCAAACAGACAAGGGCGTGGTTTTATTTGTGTGCGTACAATTTATGATCAAATAAATTTCGTAACTTATCTGGTCGTGTTGTTGTACAATTCAGACCCAGACCGCGTGCCGAGGGCGTGGAGACCATGCGGTTTCTACCACGAGGGTCTGAACAGTACCGTCCGCGATAACGCGGAGCTGACTTATTCTATAAATATATGAAACCGTACTCCTTACCGAACTCCTGAGGTGGCCCGATGACACACCAGGTCTAAGCGGAGGAGGAACATGGAGGTTGGAAAAGAAGGAGTAAAGGTGATGGGTGTTTTGACCTGTTGAGCCTGCACCGATGCAGATCTTCTTCAATTCGTGTAGCCAGGTAGTTTTGTTATCCATACAACTATCGAAATTTTAACAAAACCTCGCGGAGCCCCTGTGTGCTAGCTCGCTCCCGCCAGAACCAGACGAGGAACCAGATGACGACTGACAGCCGAAAGTGACAGTTCTCAACGACATATGTCGGGTTGCCATATTAACGAAAAACCACCGAATTGGTTCTAAACAGTTGTACTTCGCGTTAGTGTCAAAATTTGTTTGGAATTGTCGACAGATGTACTAACATTTTGATCACAAATTTTAGTACATTCTATTTTCGATAACATGCATGCATACTACCATACTTACAAAACATTCCATTGAATTTAATTTGATGCATCTGCAGCCTAGTTGAAACGAGTGCGCCGCTAAGCCCAGGGTCGCCGATTCACATCCCGAACTGAACAAACATTTTGTGTGATAATCGTATTCGTTGCATGCAGGGCTTTTGATTATCCTGGCTGGCCTTAATTGTTATCACAGTATAATGTCATTAAAATGTCTTCTAAAATGACACAACAATTGTACTATGGGTACCAGACAGCTGATATACATTACATAAATAGATAAATACATACTTATATAGATAAACAACAACCAGACACAAGGCAAACACAAATGCTCATCACACGAATGTTTGCCCTGGGCGGGATTCGAACCCGCGACCCTGGGCTACGGAGTCGTCAACATAAAATAATAAAGTAGGTACCTAAGTTCTTACTGTATTTATTCCATCCAACAAAATGTTTAAAACTAGCGCTAGACAAAATGAATAGCACAATAATGGGCTAAAAAAAATTTTTTTTTCCCTTATGGCACTAATATCTAAAAAAAATATTAAAAAAATAAAATAAAAAAAAAAACTTAAAATAAAAACAAATAGCTTACTACCTCTACATAATGTGCCTACGCAGTGTACGCAGTCATAGGGATTAAGCCGTAGCAGCAATAGGGATTAAGTCCAAATCAATTATGTACCATTTCATTAACATCGGACATCCGATTCTACGTTTAAGCACGGAATGTATTATTATATGTAAGCATGTATTATAATTTATATTATACCTAGTTTATAATAATAACTGCTTGTCGGCAAAGCAGTAATCAATTTCTGTTAAAAAAATCAGACGTATTATCATCATACTGTAGTACTGGGACATTGTTGTAAGTTTTATTTTGGTTTTATTAACGATAATCGTGATGGAAAAAATTCCATGCCACAAAAGTAAAAAACAAACGAATAAAAAGTAAAATTATTGAGGGCAAGTTTTCTTTGTCTAGATTCTCTGGATGTATAGTGCCACCCATTATAGTGCCACCCATTATAGGATGGGTTCTGACAGCTTCAAAATTTTTCATACGACGACGTTAACAACTTTTTTAAATAATATTCAGTTTAAAAACCATAATAGCTAAAATATTAAAAAAAAGTAACTTCACCTCTTATTTTATCATTAAACAGTATGTAATTTTACTTAATAAATAAACGAAATAATATTAAATAGTTTTTAAAATTTTAATCTGTCAGAGCTCATCCTATAGTATAGTTTTTAATGTCTGCTTATAGTATATTGACGTATAAGCTTTTCATAAAAAAGCCGAAAAAAATTCGGTAACCTAGGTATTTTTTTTTGTTTAACGGTACTAGTTGGAAATGGATTCGAACCCGGGTCGAACACTCGACCATTCAGCCACGGACACTGTTTTAAACTGGTTGGTTGGTTCTAACTCAGAGGAATAAAGACGATCGCTTCGCTCGTGCGTCATAAATTTTTGGGTTCTAATTATTATTTTTGTCCCTTTCTTTTACGTCCATAATTTGCAACTCACGCTATCTTTTGTGAACCAGCCAGTATTTGGAACTTATGGAACCGTAGGTACCTTTTCTTCTGATACTTTTATCAGCAAATGTTATTAACATAATATTTTGTACAATCTACCCTTAAAAATAATAATATCGTTTAAATAAATTCTTTGTTGGTAAAATTGACTGTTTTTATATATTAGACTGATTCACTTGATAATTATTTTTATTTTGTGATTTTTTCAAATTTCGAATTCAGATTTAGTTTCTAAAAACACTTATTTGTAGCAAGAATTGTTGCCTGACACAATTGCATTTATCCCTATAAATTCTAGCTGTGCACTCATACCCAAACAATTTTCATTTGAAATCAAGTTGTTGTCGTTCCATTTCCATTTGAGTGTGGTTGTATGTGAAAGCTACTACTAGTATTCACCATAATGACTGCCAGGGCCGTATTCAGAGGAGAGAATTGGAGGCCGACTAGCATCCACCGACATTTATTAAATAGTAGTAAATATAAATAATCAGTGGCAATCATAAATATATTTTTAGTATTATTATTATTATTTTAGTATTTTGTTACTTTGGGATAGGTTATATTTACACAATTTAGTTTTTTTTGCACATTCAATAACACAATGTGCAGTCTTATTTTCACAAAATCTCGCCGAAAAATCTCCACAAGTGTCGCATTTAAAAGATATATTAACAAATTGTTATTAAAAAATGCGTATAAATTATAAGTCTTTTTTACTCAAACAATCTATTCTAATGCATATAACTTAAGAGAGAAAAAAAACAACAAATTAATGCAAACAACACAGCATGTGTGCACTTCTCAATGTAAAATTTTATCAAAATTATTATTATTCTCATTATGAAATTAATGACATTATTTTGAAAAGGAGTACATAACTGTTTGCTTTTTTTGAAAATGATACTTACTACGGCAGTACTTGCGAACCTGATGTAACAAATAACCCCCTGTCATGAACCCTGAGTACGGCCCTGGCAGTCATGAATAGCTGATGGGATGACCACATCCATTAATGAGGACGCGCTTCAAAACTTCATATTTCACTGGACAACACTGGGAAATGAGAAAACTCTGGTTGATATCAATAGCGGAAATACTTTTTTTTATATGTTCGGGCTCACTTTCTGAAGCACACTTTAAATATATTTGACCATATTTGCACCTATATGTAGTTGTTGTACATATTATAATAATATAGTAAGAAGTACGTATTTATATAGAACATGAGTCAAAGATATTAGAGATTTATAATGAAGTGATGGAGCTAAATCAATAAACTGGAAAAAATAATTATTTTCTTGAACTTTTTGTCACCTTCGTGCAACGTCTAAAGCTTTCTTCTTTACTATTACTATTGATTTATTTATTGATTATTTTGGTAGATAGATTTCACGGTTTCTGTACATGATAGTGAATGAGGCAATTATGGCGTCATAGTGCCTTTTTTAATCATGAAAATATATTTTGTAAGTACTTGTTCTACTGAAATTACGTTTTGCTAATATTAGTTGCCGTGTGGTGACGGCAGAGTAGAATACATTTGTCACCATCCGCTACTCTTCCCGTGGGTGTCGTAAGAGGCGACTTAGGGACTACACATTGAACAGGGAACGGGCAGCAGCGCCGTCTGATACAGTAACCTTTTAATCTGCGATCTCCAACCCGCCTGCCAAGCGTGGAGATTATGGCAAAACCCTCCACTTAAGTGGAGGAGGCTCATAGCCCAGCAGTGGACTGTAACGGGCCGTTGATGTTGAATATTAGTCAATATCAATGCTAGTTTTTTTTAGTGCTCAATAATATAATAAACTGATGCAAGACCACATTCAGTCCACTCTAGGAAAAGCTAGTTTAAAACCCGTATTTCACTGAGCTTTCCAAATGAAAAATTCGGACAGTTGCAATAATGAGACCAGTTTTGAAATGACACGAACAAATGCAAACCGCTCTTTCTAGCTTTCATTTCGTCAGGAATAACTTTTTTTGAAATGACACGAGCAAATTCAAATTAATTTCAACAGCAAAAGCTTTTCATACTCTTAAAGAATTTTCAAAATGTATCGGTTATTATTTAACAAAACTATAAAATCAGATTGATTTCAGATTGACTAAAAATATGTTACAGGTATTGCCTGCCTGTAGACCACCCTAAAGCGTCAATATAATAAAAAACCAGTTATATAACTTTAGAATTCAATTTAAAACGTCCTTTAGTAACAGTCGAGATCTTTAAAAACTATTGTTTTTCCTATTATAGTAATCTAAAACTGATTTAGAGGAAATTTAATGACTTGTTCAATTATTTTTCTGCTGGAAAAATATTAATTGGCAGAGAGAGATCCATGAAACTCAATGAGTGTTTCAGTCTACCTTCAACACTCTCTGAGTTTCATCAGCCCGCCTCGTGACACCCAATACTACCAATTTAAAATGTTATTGTATATCTTTATTTTTGGAAGAGGGAATGACAAATTGAATATTTGCATAATAATATGTTGATTCATAATAAAGTATCATTTCTTTTTCATCAAGCAAGACAATTTAGCATGCCATGAACTCAAACCATATACAACAGTATTCAATGGTAAACATAGATAATTTAATGGGAACTAAACAAAATGTATGAAATACGAATCATGGCGTATAACTGGCCAATCAAGAAAAAATAAATAGTTAAAATTTTGAAATCAGAGGATTCAGACCGCAGTAGGATCTATTTTTTGTAAAAATTTCACAGGGATTATAAAAAAAACTATAACTCAATTTTGCAAAAAAGTTGTCTCGAAAAACACCGTAGAAAACAGGAAGCATCTAACGAGTGTGTAAAGTTGTGGAACTTGCAACCGCTCGCCATTACAATCACATGAGAGTTACAGACAACAGAATGTCCAAGTTGGTTCACAAAGGAAACTCGGAAGACCGGTCACGAGGTATTTCCATTTAACTTTGTAATTGCATTGCGTTTTCCTATATACTGCGACACTCCAATTTTATGTTTGCTTCCTACTTATTGTTGAAAGAAGACTAATCTGGCAGATTACCCCGGTCGGGCGGTGGTTTATGACTTTTTTGAATTTATTGCTACGCACTTACGTACTACGTGCAACGACCACCGCTGCGTAGGAATTATTGCGTCAAGAATTATTTTGTTATTTAGCCTCCTACCACAGAATTAATATAGTACCTCCTACTTAGAGAAGAATACTATCGGAAAACGGATTACTATGTAAGTACATGTTTATATGAGTTTGGGGCTACGTGCTACGCCAATTGTGCTTCAACCACTTCGCCGTAGCTCATAGCAATACTAGCAATACTCCGACCATGACGGATGTTATAAATCTTGGTCGATGTTTTTAAGAAGAAACGTATTTGAATTTAAATTGATGCCCTATCGTATTTTTGAGTACTTCTTTTTGTGTTGATTTTCTCACTTTGTACACATTGCAATAAACAGTAAAAAATACATATTTAGGTATAAACAAAATTGCAAAAGTAACCTACACTTTTGTACCTTCAAAATATTGCGTCGTTAGAGTATTGTAATTTATAGTAATTATTGTAAAATAATTACTACAAAAACCGCTACTACTACCTATATTATACACACACATTACATTATTTCTATTGTATAATTCATATATACGTATTTTATAAATATACGAATATTGCAGGCCAGTGCTCGGCTCATTACCAGCGGGTAAATGGCGTGTGGTTAAGCTCACTTCATATAACATGATATTGCAGACATGATTCCTTTACGATAGCTTCTAGAGTGGATAATAGTCCCCACTTCGACCGCTTCACGGCTACTTACAACTCCAGATGTTAGATTAGAACGCTTCGAAGTCATCACTTCATCTTCTCATAAGGTCGGGCTTGAAATTTTAGAAAGATTAAATTGATAATATATTTAACAGACAGAGGCTGGATTAGGGTTAGTATTATTTATATATAAGTACATATAGGTACTTTGATTAAGGTATATTTTATACAAGATTGAATAGACATCTTCTGGGTAAACGTTTTATCTTCGGCCTCATCGATACTTTCTATCGATGAAGAGATATTTCAGGTGAAGTCTCTCGTAGAATGAATAAGTCTAATTCGGTAGGTAAGTACCTACCTAAATTTAAGATATAAATTTAGATATACCTACAAAATTAGTGAGAGAAGAGAGCACTTAACAAGATCCAATATTTTAAAAATAACTTAAAGAACTCTTCTCGGCAATGCTTCTAAAGTCGTAACTTTTAATAACCATAAAATCCAAGAAGCAGGTAAAATGTTTACTATTTCTGCCGTCAGAGGCAAGATCCATCTCTAGTGTTTGCCCCAGTGGCATGTACTCATGAAGAAAGGGTTTCCGTTTTGCAGCGCAGACAATAGCCTTCCTCCGTTCTATGGCTACAATACCTAAACTTTGCTTGGTGCACAGTAAGGGCCGAGCGAGATAGAAGAAGCGCAGAGTTCAGTGATGTTTTTATAAAACACACGGCAGTGCATTTTTAAGAATGTATCATGAGTTTATTTTGCCATGTACTAGAGCATGATGGCTCAAGAAGTAAAATGCGTTAAGAGGATGATTTCAAGCGGTACTGGTCCCTGGGACTTTACTCGTTTCTACGAGTTTAATATTATCAATCACGTCTCAAAATTGTTTTAGGTTAGCTGAAAGAGATCTCTACTTAAAGACAAGCTCGCCTTTGTAAATTATGTTTAAAACTTACGTACTTTTTGTAATGATGGATATATTTTTAAATCAAACCTAAGGAACGAGTACCAGCGGTACCAGTCGAATGGTAAAAACATCACAGAATATATCAAATTTAATGGAAAACACATTGATTTTAGTGTAAAATAAGCACATTTACTTACTGTACTACATACCAAAGCGCTTACTCCAAACACTTGTCTAGTTTGAGTATCGTATCATAATGTTGTTGTGCCCCAGTTTCTTACACAAGAGCACTTCCGTCCTCCGCACTATCTGCTCTGAAATCTGCGCTCGCTTCCGCGTCAGAGGCTGCCGGCACTTTAGCTCGGAAACCGAAACACATACTAATAGTCGTAACATACGTACAGATAAGATCTACTACACAATTACACATTTTATAATACCTTATACGCTGTAGTAAGAGATAGGAAATGTGCAAAAACGGCCGTTATTAGCACTTTCGCTATCTGTAACTACAATTAACCATAGTTTGCTGAATTAATCAATTCTAAAACAAAACAATACTTATTAAACAATTTGATCGTCAGATTTTTAATATTTTGTGTTTTCACTTAGTTATGTTGTTTTGTCGATGTGGCGCTAGTGTTCACATAGGGTAGCCCCTTAAGGTGAAGTGACTCATATTATCAAAATTTCGTATATTTTTGTTATTTCTTAATATTGTATTTCAGTGTATGCTCTCAGTGGAGTGGAACGCTCAAGACGTGATTCTTTTCCTAAACAAGATTACTGAAACACGCCCTGCCGAACGGAAACGAGAAAATAATATTAAGCCAAGAAAAACATGAATAGAAAGTAGAATAAAATACCGGCCAAGTGTGAGTCGGATATGCACACGAAACGTTCCGTACCACCGTACGGGTTAAGAAAAAAACGCAGAAAAATTCCCGCTTTTAATTTTTAATTATATTTTTTGTTATAGCGACAATAGGAACTCACAACATTGTGAAAGTTTCAGCTTTCTACTTATTACGGTTCATGAGATAGCACGGTGACAAACAGTCGAACGGACGGACCCTTTGGGTACGGAACCCTAACAATTATTGCCTACCTTATTTCCAAGCTTGCAAAAACGCGCTAAAATTGTGCTTTTTGTGCTTGATACTCGTAGCTATTCGTAACATGAATCGACAGAGCAGTAGAACAGTACAGCGAAGTAAGAACAGCGAGTAATTTATTAGTTCCTGGGAAACGGCTCTAACGCTTTCGATGAAATTTAACAACTTATTTATATAATCTCTTACATCCAAGTTTATCGGTTTCATCTCTGAATGAAATTGTTTTCATGCCTTTTTTAACGTTATCTCATAGAATATCGGATTACCATCAAGACGCCCCTAGCAATAATCTCAGTCGGTCGCCTGGGTAGGTACGATAATAGTATTTTTTAATTTATAATTTGCAAAGGCTTTTAAAGCTGTGTATTTAGTTAAGTACCTATTTTCACGAATATGAAATATGACTGTAAGTCTTTATATGTGAATTGTTCGTGTCATGTGTGCGGTGTGGTAAAATGTGTGTGTTGTGTTGTGTGTGGCGGTGTGTGTATTGTGGCGCGGCAGCATTGTTTATCGTATATTGCAAAGCAAACTATCTGCAGTTAGAATTTCTAACGAGTACTGTCGAAATCACTTGTATTAAAGAATCACGCTTCACGTATATTAACTCAAAAAACATTATTTACCAAACATCATCAGCCCAGAATATTATACCTATAATACAAGTAGTCTAGCGACAACAGTAAGGATTTAAAACCCGTGAATAAACATGCGTAGGCTCAGCGTCAGCAATCGTAGCAATTTGCTACGGTTTTTTCGTAGTAGTTTCCGTAGCGCTATATTTTACTTGCTTCGATTCTGGATAAGTTTTTTTCTTTTTCTGCATAAATCATACTAATATTATAAATATGAAAGTATATTTGTTCCGTTTTCCAAAAGTAGGTACTAAACGGATTTGGATGAAATTTGCAAAGGAGATAGATTGTACCCTGATTGTAACGCGTGCGTAGCCGCGGGCAGACAGCAGTATGAAATATTTTTAAAGCGTTTTTTCTTGAATAGGGGATCGGACTGTTCACCATATTTTATGAATGTACCATATTTTATGAATAATTTTTAAAATATAGATTAGTAGCAGACGATTCGCGAAGAAAAAAACAGAATCGGTTGAAAAACTAATTTACAGTGATTTTTTAAAGTTTCAATATGTCTGCCTCTTTCAAAAACGATTTTTGGTATGGAGATTATATGGCGTTACTAACAAATGACGTCACAAGTGGGTATGTGCTCTCCATCTAATATTGAATTTCAAACCTTAATAACTCGGTCAATTTTAAAGATAGAGCAAAAATTATTTTAGTGTTCGATAGCAGAAACTAAGAAGTTTGGATTTATAAAATTAAAAATAAGTACTCCGATCCCCTGTGGAAGTAAGTAAATATACATAGTTGTAAATTGTATACAATGAGTGTTCATTAACGCTTTTCCAGAACAATACGCGCTAAATACTTTGTCTGCCTACAGCACAAATTGTGTGGCGCACGCACGTAGTCCTGTGAACTCCTGTGTAGCAATCATGAATTCAGGCCACGTATAAATACCGCGATATATCGGTAGTCCAATAAAACACGGGAATCAAGACCTTGATTATGAAGAGGGAAAACGATGAACTTCATTATATTTGTAACCGCAGCCCAGTTGGTAAGTCTACTGTTGTGGGGAGCTCGAGGTCACGGGTTCGAATCCTGATCTGAACAAACATTATATTATATATATATTTGCATTATTTCGATTATCTGGATGTTAAAATAAAATCATCAATACGGGCCGTCTAGTCTCGAAATTGATAATCGTGAGCAAGAAGTTAGCTTGTAAATAAAGTCCCTCGTGGTCCCATTAATGGGACAAATTAATGGCACCACCAAAAAACTGCACGTTAGTTTTTTAAGTACTTGGGGTTATTCCTTCGCGTAAAAATGTGGACGTGCAGGCCATCATGTTATCGTAGGTTCGGAATTTGTGAATACGCGGGCAGTACTCTGCTCAGCCCTCAGAAGTATACAACCCTCCTTTTTGCTTCGCCGTAGTCGGGTTAAAAGGAGGTCGCTATCGAGCGCTAGGCGACGCGCGTCAAAACTCTTTGGCGCAGTCTGTGTGCTTTGAAGAATATGAAGCACAAATTAAACAAGTGAATTACAATTTATTTATTTTTATTTGTTTATAAATTGCTTACAACTTCCTGCGTCTAATCACTAGCTATAGTATCGACATGTTCACCGTCGTACGCCTTCAATTCGTACATTAACCTGACCATTTACAATTTACAAAATAATAGATCAAGCCTTAAGGGTAAAGAAAAACCTTCTCAGGTACACAGATAGACAACAGAACTAGAATTGTAAAGAAATTGAGCAGGTATACAATAAATAAATAGATTATAAAACTACTTAACAATAAATACTAAGGAATTACATAAAAAGGATCATTAATTATTTCATTTTCTATCACCAATAACCTCGAAGTAAATCTGTGAAATTGATTATAAAAATATTGCAAATTAAGTGTTAGCGTTTTGAAGACTAAAGAAATCAAATTGTAGTCGACGCAGTAATGCCAAGTTTAATATTTTTACAGAATTATTAAATTTTATTTAGATTGGCCAATCATCATTGTGTTATTATTCATGAAATTATTTAATCGACTTCTATATAATGGAAAATGAACACTATTTAATAATAAAAATAACAAGGGTTCCGTCTGCCATAATTACCTTTTACAGACGTTTCTGCCAGAAGGTGTAATTATAGATACTTTATAATGTGACCCTCTACCAAATATAACTATCACTTTTAACATATTTAAGTAGTTTATTAATAGGGTTCACGTTTCCCTGGTAGATTAGCAGACATTATGAATAAGGCGTGCTACCAATTTATATTCATTATGTATTAGAAACTAGAAGATTCTACAATTATCTGTACATACAACTACACAAATTTTAGCGTACTTTAGTGCGATTGACAGCAGTTAAAACAGATGGATATGTGCCAAAGGGACACGAAGATAGTGCAAATCTGACAGCTATCAATCACATCAAGCTACCCCGGCCAGGAATGAAACTTGGTATATGTGCAGTGTAAGGTACGGTTTAGTTTCTACGACATAATACATAACATTCCTAATAGGACACGTCTTTAAATGGGTTTACTAAAATTAATACTTTTTCGAAACTAAAAAGATCCATTATTTGTTTGCCATTTAAAAGTTAAATGATGTTTATTGAAGATGAAATTTAATTTAGAAATATTGCTTTCAATCGAAATAAAACCCCAAGTTTATATAAGTAGCACGCCTTTGGAGTAACTAAATAAAACAAACTAAATAAAACAGTGGCCCCAATTTCGGGGCGCTGTAAGGCAATAATAAAGTCTGTCTTTTTCGTTTTTCTCAGTAATAAAAGAGATACGAGATAAACGAAGTTTTTAAGCAAGAGTGTAGCCAGGTGTAGCTGCCAATTTAAGAATATCAGCACAGAACCGGTGCGGGTGACACAATGACACAAAAAAAGATGTCTGTCTATGGCCAGCAGTGGGCAAATATGGGCTTAGTAGAACTTTACATCCGGCCTAAAACTGTGCAATTACATTCTTTGATGTTTGACAACTTCATCTATTCTCTCTTTTTTTTAATGAAAAGAACAATACCTACAAACTAAGCTTTAAGTATTGATCGCCATACAGGAATCGATGGCAATAGATTATGTACTTTTTAAACAAGGACCCTAAAGCGAACTAGGCATACTCGTAAAGAGATCTTAAAAAGGTATTAATGAAGTCTTTTTCTTGTGATAAGAGTGTAAGGTTTGGCAAGTTCACATTTCATCCGTGCCTAAGAACAAGTGAAATTTAAATGTATTAAAAATTTATCGAAATGAAACTAATATACAAAATTGACTTTCACCGACATGTCATATCTCAACATCTAAGAATGAAAAGCACTTTCAAAAGGGGTAGAAAAGGAGATTATAAATTCACACTCTACTCTCCAGGCACAGAAGACAAAAATATCGTGTATAAAAAAAATGCATGTAACAGTAATGATCCGACAGAAATATCAGAAGACTTATTTTAACACTAATTTTAATAGAAAGGTTTAACATTTCAATGCAGTATAAAAATTGATCATTTTAATGAGTATAATCCATATTGTGGACAAAAAGTAATTAGTCTTTAAAATAGTATAAGACTTTTACAGATAAAGGACTGTTAGGTTAGGTGAAGGTTTGTCGCGAGCATAAATTAAATAAATATTCGCGGAAAAGATCAACCATTACGAATACAATAGATTATTATTGTTACAGATAACGTAACAATAATAATACGCAAGTTTCTGCTTTATTATTTATTATGAATACAAGTCCTTTGGAGGTCTTAACGTTAGTCCTACAGGTACCTCAGTCGGCGTCTGATATTTCTGTTTTTTTTTTTTTCTTTTTAGTCATTTCGTTAGCGGGTAAAAGTTGTCACTTCACTTTAGTTATAAAGTTTTAACGAAGCGATCACTTTTGGACGTAATATTCACTTGTAAAACTGTAAAATATCATTTAACGATGTCTTGTGTTGTGAATTTGTGATGAAAACTTCGTAAGCAAATTCCTTTTAAAATTACATTTTGCACATCCCCGTAAAATTACGTCATACTTCTCTGAATTGAATGAATGAATGAATACACTTTATTGCACACAGCGAAAATGCAGATAATAACATAAAAATAAGGACAAGAAGTGTACAGTTAGGCGGCCTTATTGCTACACAGCAATTTCTTCCAGGCAACATTTGATTTATTTTTATTAATTTTGAAACGCCTTAGCTTGTTTCTTCGATATTCACACTTCAATGTCTTTTATGTAACTAACGTTTTTAGCAACATTCATTTCTTTTTGGTCATGTTTTCATACTGCCATTTTGATCACAAAGTTTTGAACAGTTTCTCGTTTCGACATTCATTTAATTACTTAAGAAACGTGTTGGAACATTAACGAATAAACCTATATTAAAAACAGTCCGTATCTTCAGTGTGAGAGGACCAATAATTCTAACACCTTTACCAGATATTATGTACGTATGTGTAGACGTAGCCATTAGAATCGGGCCTAAGGTACTATATTGAATTAGATTAGATTAAGTAAGTAATACTTTGATTGTAATTACAAACAAAAGATACGAGATCAGAAATCCCCACATCTAAGTAAATCTATCTAGCTGGAATGAGTTCTATAGGCCCAAAACATACGCCCTCTTTAGGTCTAATTTTACGCAAAGGAGATAAAAACTGGATCTAAATGATGCCACTGTTGAGTTTTCTCAAAGATGCCTCTGTATGTGATGTGATATGTTTGGTTAAACAAACGTCTCATGAATTTTTTGACATTAAACTAAAAATCCATGAGACGTTTGTTTAACCAAACATATCACATCTACACTGTCCAACGTTCACATTTAGGCATTTAGGCACACTCAACAATAGCGAAATCAGTTCTAGATTTTATCGCCATTACTTGCGCAAAGTAAATGTCTAAATTCTTCACACAAGAGAATTATTTTATTCAATTCAATGTATATCAAAATAGCAATCTATATTTTATCCCACGAACTCGATTTACAGGCCCACGTAGTATAAATTGATATTATGTTTATAATCCACATCATTATCAGTATAACTATAATTGTATCTTGAAACACATTCGTCGATTGATTCTCGAACATTTACAAAGAATAATACACATCTCTAAGTCTAACGTGGCTTTAACCAGTACAGAAAGATATAACGACCTACGCTAAATGTTGTGTAACATTGACTAAATGACAGAACGCACACAGCTATACCCCGTTTCAGATAACATTGGAAAATATTTTTTTCAAAATAATTTGTCAGCTAATCGAGATTGACATATGTCTGGAAATGTATACTATAATAATTGTGAATCACGAATAACCTTATTTCTGCCATACATATTTGTTTACTTTTTTCCAATGTTATTTGAAATGAAGTATAATTGACATAAAGACGAAGTTGCTCCGTTTAACACCTACTTCCAAATTGAAGATTCAGGGTTTAATACAAAACATTTTACTAATGTGATTTCGAAAATTGTGATGGAACTTTAAAACTAAAAGTAAGATGTTGTGAGGAAACCTGCATACCAAGAAGTTCAAATATAAGGTATAAATACCTTGAACTCTGATTTGAACTCTATTTTTTATTAGTTTTTTTAGCATTAGAATCTAGATTATTAGGGTTTTTGTTTTAATTTTTTACCATTACCCTAATCATCTTCAAAACCTTCATAAAAGACCTGAAGAAGCACAGTTTATAAACATAATATTGGAACGTTTTAGAAGTATAATCCGACAAAATAAAAATGACCGTATCAAGCTCACCATTGTCTAATAGTGCTATAATCGATCGCTTAACTAGAGAAGATTGTAGAAAAAAGTTACTAACACTGCTTCATTTTATCACAATTCTAATGCTAAAAAAACTGTGTTTAAGACGAGCTTGTCCTACACGTAAGTCTATCAAAGATTACATGAGCCGTGTCCGAGTGGGAGCGTATAAACGTACGTCTGTCTCTCTCACACGCGTGCGGTGTCCGTAGGGGGAAGCGAGTTAGTTGTCGGCGGCGGCGACGGCTTGCTGCTGTTGCTGCTGCTTGTGCCGCCGGTGGTCGTAGTTCACGAGGCGCTGGCCGACTAGGTACTTGTCGTTCTTTATGTGCTCGTACAGTTTCCTGAATTGCCGAATCTGGAAGGGATAAATTAAATTATATTTATTTATTTATTAATAATAGGAAGACCAACAACTAAAGTTAACTTAATAGTAAATACAGTAGTACCAAAAAGCCATTTACAGGTCTCCACATGTAGGTGCCAGAACATAAAAAAATACATAAGGTCATACACTCATAGGCCTGAATACTAGCTCGCAAACAGATTGTTCAGTTACAAAAAAAAAAGTCTATTTAGCAGACGTCTCGCCGAATCGGAACCAGTATTAAACAGGTCCAGGTCAAATTCTTGGCACAATTTATTAAAATTGCTGCTTGCACGCAAAAGAAATTAATTTTGTCGGTAGTTCGTAGACACTGAGGGAAGATGGATGGGAGCGCTATTACTAAGGTAAAGTATAATAAAATAAGCTTTTTTGGGGGAATTAGGTGGTCTTTCGTCAATGTAAGGAAGGCAATGAAACCAATCTAAATAAAAAATTATGACCAGAACATTACTAGAAATAACTTTCGGGTATTTATGGTAAGCGGGCGCTTAGGCTCTGCTCACCATGTAGGCGCTAAACTGACTGAATCAATAGGGAATATGCTCAATTATTTTAAATTTATTAATCAAAATATTTCAAGTTCCAGATAAACACATAAAAAATATTTTTTTTAATATCTGGCTCAGAAACAAAGTTATAAAGCTTCAAAGTTGATGGCTAGGAACCACGAAGACTGTTAATGTTAACGGCGAGCGCAGTAATCAGAGTACACAGCAGCAGTGCTGGATATACACGGCAACACAGCAAGTTGCGCTGCGCGGGCGACGCTAGGAACTGCAGAAACTGTTAATGTTGGACTGTAATACCAATGACACACGGACCTGGAACACGGCGAGCGCAGTTAATAGCGTACACAGCAGCAGTGCAGGGTACACGCGGCGGCACAGCAAGTTGCGCTGCGCGGGCGACGCTAGGAACCACGGCGCCACGCCGTGCGCGAGGACGTACGGGATCGCGAGCGCCAGGCCCAGCCAGCAGACTACCGGCGCCGCGATCTCCAGCAGAATGAACCTGCAACAAGGCTGGGAGGTTACATTCAAATAAATTATTATCGAGAATAACAACCGGCCAAGCACGTGTCGGGCCACGCAAGGTGTAGGGTTCCGTAGTTGTCCAACACTACTTAGGTACCTACCTGTTGAAGACAGTTACGTGCATCAAAATATTTTTCTATGATATTTTGTATTACCTCTTACTTGTAGAAGTACATTTTATAAGTTTGTCTATTATGGGTTTTTGAATTTTGGGATCCCGTATCGCACTCGCCTACTTGATGTTGGTACTTTTCCTATAAAAATAAGCACTTTAAAACCCAATATTTGTGAAACATACTAGCATCGAAAATGGTTTTAGCAAACCCCCATTATTTTAAAAAAACTATCCAACGATACCTCACACTAGAACACCCCCCCCCCCCCCCCTATATAATTTTTCTGTTAGATTTTATTCTTCAGCTTTGTCGGCATGATTTATATCCATGCTAAATTACAGCCTTAGTACTAAGAGTCTCTAAGCTAAGCCGCGGACAGACAGACGGACATGGCGAAACTATAAGGGTTTCTTTTTGACTACGGAATCCTAAAAAAACGACTGCCCTGACAAAATTGGAGCTGATGTAAGGATTCGAACGGAACCCCATACTAGACATACACTCTGTACACTAGACACACACCCTGCACACTAGACACACACACACACACACACTGCACACTAGACACACACCCTGCACACTAGACACACACCCGGTACACTAGGCACACATCCCGTATACTAGGCACACATCCCGTATACTAGACACACATCCCGTATACTAGACACATCCCGTACACTACACATACCGTACACTAGACATATCCCGTACACTACACACATCCCGTACACTAGACACATCCCGTACACTAGACACACACCCGGTACACTAGACACACACCCTGCACACTAGACACACACACACACACACTGCACACTAGACACACACCCTGCACACTAGACACACACCCGGTACACTAGGCACACATCCCGTATACTAGGCACACATCCCGTATACTAGACACACATCCCGTATACTAGACACATCCCGTACACTACACATACCGTACACTAGACATATCCCGTACACTACACATCCCGTACACTAGACACATCCCGTACACAAGACACACACCCGGTACACTAGACACACACCCTGCACACTAGACACACACACACACACACTGCACACTAGACACACACCCTGCACACTAGACACACACCCGGTACACTAGGCACACATCCCGTATACTAGGCACACATCCCGTATACTAGACACACATCCCGTATACTAGACACATCCCGTACACTACACATACCGTACACTAGACATATCCCGTACACTACACATCCCGTACACTAGACACACATCCCGTATACTAGACACATCCCGTACACTACACATACCGTACTGTCAGGTGGACGTAGCTCTTTGAAGATGGGAGGCACTCGCTTCTAGTGCATAAATCCGTAGCCAAATAATGACTCCAATATAAGATTACAATATTTTTGTATTATCTTTTCTTCATTTCAATCCCTAATCCACACCATTATTTTCTTCAGCTCATCATTTTCTGACTCCTTACGTCTAATTAGCTTTTTTACGATATATAGGGCGAATATCGAGTGCCAGCAACAACAAACAAAGGGAAAAGTGCGCGGAGACTGCATGTAACCAATGCAATCTCCACATCCCTCCTCCTACAGGAAAATGATCAGCCGATCACAAAAGATAAACCTAACTAATTACCTAAAAGTGCGTATAATATTTCATTTAACAAACCCTATGATTTGTACAAGAAGCCATAGCTAACAGCTACCTGGTGGAACAACGTTTCACCAAATACGAATAATTAAAACCACGCCAAAAGATTATTCATTCAAGTACAACTCATGGTACACTACATGAACCAAAAGAACAATAAATAAATTTTGAAGAATTAATAGAACAACTAACAGCGACACAAAACGTTCAACATAATATCAACATTGGACCATGCTGCCATAATTGACCAATAAGAACAAACGAAATTATTATTATGTAATATCAGACAAATCAAATTATGACAACAAAATCCCATCAACATAATGAACAAACTTTAAGTGATCACACCTAATCTAAACTTAAATATTTCAACCTAAGCTAAGACAAAAACAAATGAAAAACGCGAATACAAAGTCTAAAAATCGAAGTAGCGGCAGGTCTGGAACAGGAGCTCAGGCCTATTCGTATATGTAGAAAAATAATGATCACCTACACTATGCGTCACTTACGTTAAATATTAACCGAATAACAAGATCTTTTCCGAAGAACTATAAATATTCGATAGCATATCTAAAATGAGTGGCCTATACACTAAGCTCACCCTCCCCTTATAGAAAATAACAACCCCATTAAATAGCTAGATTTTTAAAACCTTCTTTTCTTCATGAAGTTTCTTTTTTTAATATATAAAGTGTTTATAAACTACTTATTACGAATCTGCAAATAAGAGCTGGATTAATCCATTCGAGAGAAAAACAAAAATTAATAGAACTTGACTAAACCTAATAAGCATAACATGAAACCAATAAGCGTTCTCGAATCCACCGACTCATAAAATACTAAACCAATACGATCGTGCTAAGAAAAAGCACATCTCATGAGGATGCATATGTCCTATTATGAGATCCGACAAGTAATGCTCAAACCAAACGAATATCTCGAACGATTGTTGATTAAATGAAAATACCATAGCTTAAGTCAAAAGTCCATGACAAACAAAAATAAATAAAATGTAAGAATAAGTTATCAAACTATGCCATATATAGACAAACATTAAGTTACCCATCATACAAAAACAAAAATAAATTTATATATAGAGACAATAATAATTATTTGTTGACAAAGACGCTGACATAACATAACAACTACAAATGACGATAGAAGTTCATGACGAGTTGTGAATAAAGTAAGGCATAGGACAGATCAAGGGAAACAAACGCCAAGTTACTATAAAATAATATTTTTAAACACGCAATCTGAACGGTTTCAGAGAATTATGGTGAAATATTAAATCACGTCTGGAGCTTCCATCTATCTTACGTAGTAAATAATTATTATTAGATAGCCTTCGAATAACACGAAACGGACCTTTATATGGACGCGATAACTTCTGACCAACATTTGTTATTCTTTTAGGATTATATACCAAGACTAAGCTACCTGGATCGAACGTTACGAACCTGACTTTCCTGTCATAATATTCCTTTTGAGTCATTTGCGATTTACGAATATTTCTCAACGCACAAGAGATCATTCTAATATTAGCATTATTGCGAGCAGCAATATCCAAATCATTACGATTAGATACAATATCAACATCAGAACGCAAAATTGGGTCTCTAGCAAAAACAATAGTGTAAGGAATCGTATTTGATGACGCCTGTCTCGATATATTATACGCGTACGTTGACATGGGCAAATACATGCACCAATCTGCTTGACTCTCGTTTGTATACATCGCTAAACTCTGAGATATAGTGCTATTAAAACGTTCCACGAGTCCAATGGTCTGAGGATGCCTAGTTGCAGCAACCGATAACGTGGAATCAAAAAAAACTATCGTATTTTTAACCATGTGTGATGTGAAAATTGATCCACGATCTACAATGACTTCATTTACCATACCAAATTTACAGAAGATCTCTTGAGTAAGAAAATCACTAACGGCCTGAGCAGTTGCACTTGGGACTGCTCTAGTTATCGCGTATTTCGATAAATACTCTAAACAAACTATGATGTATTTGTTTCCTAAATCCGAGGTCGGAAGAGGTCCTAATATGTCAAGGGCTATTTTATCAAAAAGATGATTGACTTCAATCGGTTGCATCGGAGCAATCAAATACGATCTCTTCCTCTCTTGACATTCTTTACAACTTTCGATATATCTAGAAATTTTCTTTTCAGCATCAAGAATAAAATATCTGTCCCTAAATTTACATAAAGTCTTCGTAAGACCAAAATGCGCTCCATTCCAAGGATCATCATGAATTTCCTTCATAACGTCATTAAATGAAGCTTGAGGAACAACCAAACGATCAACATATCTGTTACCTATCCTACACCTGTGAAAGAGCTTATTGTCTCTGGTAAGAAAACCTTTATAGTTTAGCCGAGATCTAGAAGCAATCCTTGAAACTTGTTCAGTGCAAAAACTATCAACGCTTTGATCAAATTCAAAACGAGAAGCTTCAATCCTGTATAACTCTAAACCATCCTCAACTACATCCTTAGGAGAGGTCTCCTTAACATCAACATCCTCAATTAATGGATTCCTGCTTAGGAAATCAGCAATTTGGTTATCTTTGCCCGAACAATATACTATATCAAAATCATATTGTTGAATCGCTAAAGACCAACGAGCTAAACGCCCATTCATATCCTTTTTAGTACGGAGCCATACCAAAGCTTTGTGATCCGTCACGACGTCAAATTTCATTCCCCATAGTAAATGCTTAAAATAATTAAGAGCCCACACTAGAGCCAAACATTCCTTTTCGGTAATCGTATACCTGGTCTCACAATCAGAGAGCTTATGCGACGCGAAAGCAATCGGAAATATTTTATCATCACCCTGCAATAAACAAGCACCTAATGCTTTATCACTAGCATCGACAAATAATCTTGTAACTATGCCTTCGCTATTCGAAAAATGTCTTAATAAAGGGGGGTTCTGAATAAGAGAAAGAATTTTAGAAAATGCATGTTGCTGTAGTTCTGTCCAAATAAATTTGACACCCTTCTTCATCAACCTTGTTAGAGGCATAGCCAAATCCGCATAATTATCTAAGAATTTTCTATAATATGAAAAGAGTCCTAAAATAGATTTAAGTTCTTTAGTCGATTTTGGCACTTGGATCTTCATAATCTTTTCAAACTGTGATTGATCTGGTCGAATTCCCTGACCCGTTATTTCATAACCAAGAACGGAAACTTTTTCGAAACCAAATTTGCACTTACTAGGTTTAAGTGTCAAATTGCATTCTTTAATTCTATATAAGATTTCATTTAAAGATAAAGAAAATTCTTCAAATGTTTCCCCATAAACCAATATGTTGTCAATATAAACAATAGCATTTCGATATTTCATGCCCCCTAAAACACTATCCATAACCCGCTGGAAAATCGCACCACTTGTTTTAAGGCCGAACGGCATGACGTTAAATTCATACAATCCCGAAGGGGTAACAAAAGCAGTTTTATGCTTATCAGATTCCTTGATTCTCAACTGCCAATATCCACTATTTAAATCCAGATCCGCAAAATATTTGGCTTTAGCTAGATATAAAATTATGTCATCTATTCTGGGTAAAGGATATGAATCGGTAATTACTTTTTTATTCAATGACCTATAATCAATGCAGAATCGCCACGTGTCATCAGGTTTCTTGACCAAGACAACCGGGGATGCATATGCACTTCGCGACTCACGAATGATTCCATTTTCCAACATCTCACTCACTTGTTCCCTAATTATACTGTGTTGATGGTGTGAAACTCTATAAGGAGCTTTATGAATAGGAGTCTCGTCTGAAGTATTTATTTCAACTTCCATTAATGAACATGCCCCTAAATTCTTCGAATCAAACGCAAACTGCTTTTCATATTTGCCCAGTAATTCTGACAACTTACTTTTCTGATCTGATAATAAAGCATCAGAAATATTAAAATTATTACATTTCGTGTTATTCGTTAGGATCGTATCCTTTTTTAAATCGTCCAAATTTTCATTTATTGATTCTACCGTATTAAGAAAATAGATATAATCACCTTTCGGTAACGGCAATAAATGTTCGGACTCAGTCCCGGACTGAACATAATCAAGTGAAAACGCCGCGATTTTTGTATCATTTCTGAACCATACCTTATTCCTATCCAGTTCAATGAACTGTTTATCAAAGTTGACAATGGCCTTTACTGCATATAAAAAATCCTGCCCTAAAATTATATCAGGTACTAAATCGCACACAACAACAAATGCATGATTATAAACAATGCTATTTATTGTAAAGTCCAATATAACCGAACATTCAGCTACTAACCTAATCCCATTCACCGTACGCAAACAAGAGGCGTTATCATTATATGCGTGTGACGGAATGAATTTATCCACTTTTTCAAGAAACGAAGAAGAAATCACAGAAATTGTGGCACCTGAATCAATCAACGCATTATGCACTACACCGTACAAATCAACACAAATAATAGGAGAAACGGGACGACTAAAATGACCGTCTACCAATGTAGTCCCATTCACTGGCGACGCTGAAAGTTTGGGTCATTACCCTGTATATTCCCAACGTTATCACGCGAACCGCTTCTTAAATTATACCGGTTTTGAGTGTATTGGGGTCTTGACGATCTCGCATCATTGCGGGGTCGGTTTGATCCAAAGTTAGTAGTACGTGGAGAAGATGGACTCCTCGGCGGCCAACTAGAAGATCTATTTTGCGGCGTGGAGTATAATTCCTGCGGCGAGGCTTGCGCACTACGCTGCCCAATATTTTCACTGGGATAACCATCACCCATTGAATTCGTATAACTGCTGGGCTCGCCACATCGAGTCGAGGTTATCTTCACTGGCAACGATAATTCAGTGTGTGTGGCCATAAAGAGCATCGAATACTCCATGCAGGTTTGTTTGAGGGTAGCGAAATCTTTGTATAATTGAGTTCCGAAATTACGTTTAAAAAAAGATGACATACCAGTCAAACATTGCTTAATTATTATTTTCTGGTCTGAAATCTTAGCCTTTCCGGCAAGAGATTCCACACGATACACATAGTCCATCAGAGGCTCATTATAATCTTGACGAGACTTATAAAACAACGAAGCATGGTCTATAGGAGACGGGAATTCTAAACAAATCGCTTTTTTAATATCCTCATATTTCGTAGAGGACGATTTTGTCAAATTATAATAGCTGAGAGCCGGCCCACATAGATAAGTAGCCAACACTAACGTTTTTACATCGTCACTCCAACTATTTATAGCGGCGATTATCTCGAATTGCGAGAAGAAGTCCTCCGCGGACGAATTCAGACCGTTATACTTATCAGACATAATTCAACTTTTTTTAACAAAATAATATCAATTGTACATCACCAAGGCATCAATGCAGAGAGACCTTTCCATGGTATCTCATCATCATTCTAATGGCTGCAATCGCTGCATTGGCCATCTCATTCAATATTAATTTCTTTATTCACAGTCTTTTCGTAGACTTTTTTCGATTTCTTCATAAGTCTACACCATGTCAGGTGGACGTAGCTCTTTGAAGATGGGAGGCACTCGCTTCTAGTGCATAAATCCGTAGCCAAATAATGACTCCAATATAAGATTACAATATTTTTGTATTATCTTTTCTTCATTTCAATCCCTAATCCACACCATTATTTTCTTCAGCTCATCATTTTCTGACTCCTTACGTCTAATTAGCTTTTTTACGATATATAGGGCGAATATCGAGTGCCAGCAACAACAAACAAAGGGAAAAGTGCGCGGAGACTGCATGTAACCAATGCAATCTCCACAGTACACTAGACATATCCCGTACACTACACATCCCGTACACTAGACACACATCCCGTATACTAGACACATCCCGTACACTACACATACCGTACACTAGACATATCCCGTACACTACACATCCCGTACACTAGACACATCCCGTACACTAGACACATCCCGTACACTACACATACCGTACACTAGACATATCCCGTACACTACACATCCCGTACACTAGACACATCCCGTACACTAGACACATCCCGTACACTAGACACATCCCGTACACTACACATCCCGTACACTAGACACATCCCGTACACTAGACACATCCCGTACACTAGACACATCCCGTACACTAGACACATCCCGTACACTAGACACTAGCCACCCTGTATACACTCCAGTACTGACTTGAGGCACATCTCGCGGATGCCGTCGCGGTAGGCGCGCTCGATGGCGCGGCGCATGCGCCAGTCAGGGCCCATCATGGTGAGCGCGCACACGATCTTGGTGTACAGCACGCCCAGAGCCCAGTCCTGCCACACGAACACCACTGGAGACTGTTCTAAGGGCACCCGGAGAGGAATCACCAACACCTGGGGAAGAAATCACAAGTATTATTTTTGAAATATTTTTGGCTACGCAGTCTGCCGTCCGAGAGATGCGGGTTTTCGAATTTCAAATTTATATATACGTTTATTTGACGCTCTTACGGTGAAGGAAAACCTCGCGATGAAACCTGCACACATCTGCGAAGAATTCGAAGGTTGTGTTAAGTCGAGTAACTCGCACAGAATGGAACCTCCACGGTCTACTAAGACCTGATCGCCCTAATTCAGGATAAAATATAGTAGTCTCGAGTCGACCCTCGGTGGGGACGAGCTGGGGTGGAGCTGTTTGTTGATAATGATTATTTTACCTATTTTTCCGGGATGGTAAATCCATAATGCTCTTGTAAGTTTCCCAAATGCAATAGCTAAAGGTCTTGATGATGAAAATAAATGTATCACTGTTAAAATAGAGAAATATATCTGTGAAGAACTTCTTGTTTCATACAATGTCCTTCAGGGAAGTATTCTTTCCCCACACTATTTTTAAATCATATTAATGATCCACGTGATTAAACAATGTAAAGTCGCCTCTTCCTTACCTTACGGCAGCGCTGCAGCACCACGCGCGACCAAAGCGCCCCCCAACCCCCGCCTACTTACCAGCTCCAGCAGCGGCACGCACGAGGCCGAGCAGCGCAAGCGCCGCCCGCAGCGCCCCCCAACCCCCGCCCACTCACCAGCTCCAACAGCGGCACGAGACCGAGCAGCGCAAGCGCCGCTCGCAGCGCCACGCGCGCCCCCCAACCCCCGCCCACTCACCAGTTCCAGCAGCAGGCCGAACAGCAGCGGCTAAAGACCGAGCAGCGCCACGCACGCCCACAGCGCCCCCCAACCCCCGCCCACTCACCAGCTCCAGCAGCGGCACGAGGCTAAGCAGCGCAAGCGCCACCCGCAGCGTCACGCGCGCCCCCCAACCCCGCCCACTCACCAGATCCAGCAGCAGGCCGAACAGTAGCGGCACACGGCAGAGCAGCGCCACGCGCGCCCACAGCGCACCCCAACCCCCGCCCACTCACCAGCTCCAGCAGCAGGCCGAACAGCAGCGGCACGAGGCCGAGCAGCGCAAGCGCCGCTAGCGCCGCCCGCAGCGCCACGCGCGCCCACAGCGCCAGGCGCGCCCACAGCGCTCCCCGCCCTCCGCGCGCCCACCCCGCCGCTAAAGTGCCGCCGCGACCCATCGCCCAGCACACGTACATGCCTGATAACATACCTAATTGTGGCAGTTTGTCTTTATAAATTAATAACAAATAAAAACATATAAACATTAACGATACATTAGGCTGCGAATCCTACTCGTATTATGACTAAAGAATTCTTTTACATTCAAACACGCCTGACAAAAATGTTCGGCCATGTATAAACAAACAGCTTTGTCAAAGACATGATATTTCTAGTTTGGTCTATGTTAATTTTGGTCATTATTAAAGTTGGATATTATTCAGTTTGGGCATACTTAAATTCGGGCATGTTCATTGTTCATTGGGCATGTTAATTCGGACATTAGTATCGCAAATATCCATAATTTCTTTGATTAAGTATGCGTGAGCTTTACAACTAAAATAACGGCGAATAATAAAAATATTCAGAAACATTGAAAAACAACGCAAAACCTGCAAGAAATTAACCATTAAAAGAGGTAGCATCATATTTCATGCTTAAGGCCGGGTTATTGCAAAAATTAGCAACTCAACGCGGTTTAGTTGAAAGTTCAACCGACGCATTACTGAAATACCGTTCATATTAGCGTGCGATGCTTCACGGTGGTTACGTCCGACACTGCGCAGGAATCGTGCGAAAAACTCGTTTTACATGAACTCTTTTGCTTATTAACAGAAAATGGCAGAGTTTATGAGAAATGTTATCGATTTAAAATCTAAGTCAGTAAAAAAAAAGTATGGTTATCGCTTTAGCCCAAGTGTTTATGCTAAACAACTTCTTCGTGAGCCGCCCTGCCGCCCGCCCCCCGCGCGCGGGTTCCATGTACTTAGCGCTGCCTGCGCCGCCATATTCATTCTGTCGTCCACCGTCTTACTTTATACACGATTTTTTATTATCATTTATTTGTTAAGTACTGCGCATTAAACCTATTGTAAACCAGAACGAGTTTAATTTGAAGGAATCTTAGACACCAAGTCACACAGAGCGGGAGCGGCGCGCCATAGCACTGTCCCGCTTTCCCGGCCCCGGATCGCCCCCGGCACGGCTCTGTGTGACTTGGGCTTTTAAGTTACGAGATCTAGGACGTCAAAAAATTTTTTTGCTGCTTTTTTTAAAAACTTGTGCTTATTATTTCTAAATTATTATAATGTATTTAAAAATTCTACTCGATTTAAAATTTTATTAAGGATATATTCTGTTAGCATATATTTTTTTACATTTATAAAATCAATAGAAGTGCTGGTATTTGATCGTCAAAGTAGCGACTATGGGCGCTATTTCCACATAACCCCGCCTTAACTACCACAATTAAAAAAAAAAAAAACAAATAATAGTGAAAGTCTTACCGCACGCAGCCGTATATAATTCATGTACACCCTCAGAAGCTTTGGGCAGCCACAGCGCCATCACTTTCCTCCCGATTGTCACAGGAATCACCTGGAAAATTAAAATTTAATTAATCATCTTCATTCATCGTTCGTTGTTCATCATTAGCTGTATATGGCCTGAAGCCAGACTCTTAATCTCTCTTTATGGTCTTTATCGACAGATTGGTGTGTAGCGTGTGTAGCTAGTTGGTCAAGAAGAGGATTGAAATTATACCACTTGTTGCATAAGATAGTGAGTGGGGCTAAGATCAGGAAGTTCCACTCTATCCATAATTATACCTTTAAAGATAAAAAAATTCTTAATTAGACATCTACGCATAGGTACTTTAGGAATCATAAGACATTTTATTCATAAGTTTTACTATTTTGGGCGTTTTACCAACACAAATTATGGACTTTTAATAATGCCTCTACTAATAGTCAGAAATAAATAATTATTCATTCATCTAAATTAATATCCATTCGTTTATCAACTTCATTTTTTATTTATTTACTTATTCATTAGACATAATGAGGTCGTCGGTTAAAAACGAAAAGGATAACTGGAATAAAATTGAGATTGGAACATGACTTCCCGAATCCAGACCAGTGTAAAACAGTCTGTGACGTCATACTTACGAGCGTGAGCGCGCTGGCGAGCACGAGCGACGCGCACACGAGCACGAGCAGCGCGCACAGCCGCGCGGGGAACCACGCCACGCGCACGTACGGCTCAAAACCCGCGGGGCCGTCGCGTCGCATCAAAGCCTTGAACAATAAGAAAGACACAAGGTTAGAATGTTAAAAAGGCGAGTTGAGTCTATTTTTTTCTTTGATGTTTTTTTCACAAGAGTTTTTTTGCATCTATTTGCAGTCTCATGTAATGGAAAGTGGTAATGCGGCAAGACGAATAATTTGCAAATTCAAATTGCTCAAACGCACTAATTCTTATTGTACCGCTTTCGATGAGAGTGCCGAATAGGGCTACATTATAGTTTCCACTCGTCGTCACTCTACTGTTCGCTGACATCCAATTCTAAGCCAAAACTTAGCAAAGTCATCACGAATGGCCTCGAGTTCCAATTTCAAACAGCTCGTACCGCGTACCGGTGCGCTCAGGTAGCAGCGCGATGGCCATCCAATTTGAAACGCGTAGCCATTGGCGCGTAACCTATGAAGTTTACCCGCCAGTAGCCACTATAGGTGAGGTCATGTTTACCTGGTGAGCGATGGCGAGCTGATGCGGGTGCGGCGCGGGCGGGTGGTGGGGCGCGCGCTCTTGCCGCATCTCGCCCAGCAGGTACGAGCGAAGGCCGAGCGCGCCCGCAGCCAACACGCACCACCCACGCACGCCCGCCTTTAGCCACGTGCGAGTGTGCGACTGCTCCAATAATGCTGGCAGGATCACCTGGGGATGATGAAAAAGAAACGTTTTGTGGGTTGATAACTGACCTCACGAAAAGTGTCAGTGTTATAGAGCCGACCAACCAACAGCTACAGACATATTTATTTATATTTTTATAAAAATAACGTTTTTTTTTCTGTGTAAGTACCTATATATTACTTGTCTGATTACAGTTAAAGTAAATGAATATGTTCAAGTAATCAGATGATTACGCCTTATATGATCTGACCTGGTAAAGGCCATTGACAGAACAGAAAATAAATCTACTATCACCATCATGTGGGTTATAAGGTCGACAACCGACCTCACAAACCCTGGTGTCAGTGTTATAGAGCAGCCAAAGGCCACTGACATGGCTCACGTAACGACTAGATAGTAGCCGGGACCGACGGCTTAACGTGCCTTCCGAAGCACGGAATCATCTTTCTTTTCGGACAATCAGGTGATTCAGCCTGCAATGTCCTAACTAAATTGGGGAAAGTCTCACAAAGAGATTTTTGCTTGACAGTGTCCCCACCGGGAATCGAACCCGGAACCTCCGTAACGGGCGTCGAAATCTCGACCACTCGGCCACGGAAGCTGATAGGAGGATAAATTTACTGAAAAAAGTTAATTCAAGAAATCCATACCAATATTATAAATGTGAAAGTCTGTCTGTTCTTTCACGGATGATCTACTTTAGATTTTAACGAGAGATGTAAAGATAGTTTAACACCCAAGGACGAACTTAAGCTAAGTAGCTTACGATAGATTTTTTTTTATTTTCACGGGAATTATAGCAATGGCGGACACAGCCGCGAGCGAACGCTAGTAACTAAATAATAAGATAGATATCTTTTAAACGGATGTTTAAAAGTAAACGCCATTAAAATATAATAGTTTCTATAAAGACTTATAAAAATAGAGAAAATAATATATGATCTATGCTTTTTCATGAGAGTATGTCTCACATTTAGTTAAACCGATTGTTATTGTAGACATAATATCTTCATTGTCATTATTATACGAGTAAGTTATTATAACAAGTGATCAGGTGAATATGTTTAAGAATATCATTAAGTTCTTGACTTTCAAGTCGTCTGTACATTAGTGAAATAATTTAAAATATATAATTAGCTAAGGATTTTCCAACCAAGTAAGTATTTTATTATAAGTGTCTTTAGATAAATGAAAAAGAAAGCTCAACCTTTTGTACTTTACAAACTAAACAACGAGGTCAACATTGAACAGGGAACGGGCAGCAGCGCTCTCTGATACAGTAACCTTTCAATCTGCGATCTCCAACCCGCCTGCCAAGCGTGGAGATTATGGCAAAACCCTCCACTTGAGTGGAGGAGGCTCATAGTCCAGCAGTGGACTGTAACGGGCCGTTAATGAAACAACGAGGCCGAGGGTGACTTATTTAGATAAATGTATAATCAGAGCGTTCCGTCTTGTGTTCCGTATTTTTTCGTAGTGAAAGCTTTATTCTTTGAGCGGCGCTTATGTGTACAGTCAACTGCAGAGAAATGGGACTCCCTAGCATATTACGCACTATGCCATGGGGGTCCGATTTCTCTGCGGCTGACTTTACACGACAGTACAAGGCAGAAAACCTTGTGTACATAATGCTGCGCCCTTAGCCCTCCTGTCTACGTGTCCCACGTCCCATACCCGACAAGAGTTGTACTTCAATTTCAAAGACATTAGATAGACATACTAGTGAGTACTAGCTGGGATCTATTACAAAAAAAATGCGTACCTGTTTTAATTTTCGCGTACAATACGAACTCGTTCTGTACGCATCGTATAATATATTGTAGGAATTTTCGAAGTCATAATTTTAAACCATTGTACCCGAATAACCAACGTGTGAATGTGTTCCAAAACAACTTTTTTATATTCATATTCATTTATAAACAGATGATAACATAGTGTAGGGGCAGTTGATTGCTACTACTCTTTCTTGATAATCTTGATAAGAGGAACAGGAGAAACTAGGTATAAACTTGATTAATACTTGATTCAGAAAAAATAATGATTCGTGTGCACAGAATACGAACGACGAGCTCCAACTGTCTCAAATTACATTTTACAAAGTAATGCTAAAGTAATATTTTGCCGCATAAGCGAAAAGGCAATGTAATCGTACACATAGACTTGAAGTTGGCGCGTACAGAGCGAGATTTGAATGAACAGAAAACTACGCGGCCGGCCCTGTAAGGTGGCAGACATGCTGGTCGTGTGTACCTTGGATGTACTCCAAGAATTATAATTTATGTAATTGCTCAATGAATCCTACGAGTTAAAAATCAACTTTAATATCTTTCTATGATGTAATATAGAGTAAAGACAGTC
The DNA here is from genome assembly GCA_951230895.1 of Carpatolechia fugitivella. Classification (NCBI taxonomy): domain Eukaryota; kingdom Metazoa; phylum Arthropoda; class Insecta; order Lepidoptera; family Gelechiidae; genus Carpatolechia; species Carpatolechia fugitivella. The sequence goes on from OX579658.1 coordinate 5,070,101, forward strand.
TTAGAATTGGCCGCGTACTCACTAGTACGTCTATCTAATGTCTTTGAAATTGAAGAACAACTCTTGGCGGGTATGGGACGTGGGACACTGTGCACACCTAACAATTTCACGTCACATCAATAAGCTCAACGCTTCTAATTCGTAGCGTCACATACAGGGAGAAAGTGTGACAGGTCTCCACAAACAGATACAGTGCATTTAGTAAGACATGTTAAAGTAATTGACACTACAATAATCAGGAAAGTTAAGGTAACTAAGGAAATCAGGTTTTTATTATCTGCTCCTACGTAATGTTATAAAGCACGCGCGCAGCTAGTGGTCGGCCGTTGCAAGGTTAATGCACACATCGTGTCGTGCATAGTATTTTACAAAACATTGCTGCTTTATTCAATGAACAGAGCTAGCGCGAAGCGACTCCGTTTCAGCTTGGCCAAAGTTTCTTTTGTATGTCCATCTGTCTATCTGTTTGTTCCACTCTACAGGTCGCGTTTCTCAACCGATTCTCGTGAAATTTTGTGAGCAGGTTCGATAAATATATATAATTTTTTGTCGAGTCAGTTTTTGGAAATTTTAAAATATTACGCAGGTAATAGGGTTGAAAATGTAAAAAAATAATAAAACAGCCATTTCGAAAAAAAAATATTCGCGAGGTCTACAGCTCGCAGAGCCACTATTTCTAGCAGTTTTACTAGCAAAAATGCAATAAAACTGAAAAAAAAATTTCACTAAAGAAAATTATTCCTAAAACAAATTCCAGCTGAATATGCAGTTGTATGGCGACCACGGGCCGGAAGGCGTAGTGTTGGACGGCCTCCCACAAGGTGGACAGCTGACTTGGTGGAAGTTGCTGGGCGCCAGTGGATGCAAATAGCGCAGGACCGTTCACGGTGGAAACCTATGGGGGAGGCCTATGTTCAGCAGTGGACGTCTTCCGGCTGAGATGATGATGATGATGCAGTTGTATAATATTTCGTGGAGACCTGCCACTTTTACCCTATAATACATACCTGTAGCAAGAGCAGTTCCAAGCTGAGCTCGTTAACCGGTGCTTCGGTGTGCACGGCGACTGCGTAGGGCAGGAACCTTGGCAGCACGAACTTGATGAGGCGGATCGGTAGCCATAGCATGAACAAAACAGCCGTGCCGAAGATCACTGCGGATACCACCAGCCGCCTTATGTGCGACCAAACTGACAAGTGGATCATTTCCTGAAAAGACACCTATTAAATTAAAAAACAAACAAGTTGTCTTTGGCTATTTTTTCAAATATAAAAATTTTGCTATCGCTATATGACGTCGTTTTCGAAGAGATTGCAGTAAAATGTGTATTAAGGCTGCTGAAGAAACTGCATATTTTTTTATATTTTGTTTATAAAAATCGTTATGGTATAGAAAATTGTCATGCTGATGGGAGTAAAATCGCTTATAATGCGTAAGACATGGCTCATGTAACTATAGACTAAAAACATATATATTCTATTAAAATTAAATTGCAATAAGATTGTAACTAACCTGCACAGGACTAAAATCTGGATCGTTTAGATTTTTCAAGAACCACAGTACGCCAGGTCTCAACACTTCTCTTAGAAGCAATATGAATGAAGCGAAGTAGTAGACATAGACCATTCCCACAAGCCAGTGAATGAACATGAGGGTCCACGGAGCGGCTTGGAGGCTGGCTTCACGGTCCTTGAGGGTTGCATCAAACATGGATAAAGAGCACAGGTCAAGCCACCATCCGCACACCAGAGGAATCACTCCAATCTGTAAAAAATGTGAGTTGCAGTTAGGAAATGTGTCAATAAAGCCAAGCAATGACTTTCAAGTTATATTATAAAGTTATGTGTATACTGTATAGAAATAAGAAATTGTTCACATATTGTAATTTTTGAATAGGGCCAGTATTTTACTAACTAACCCAGCTTCAGTTTATATTAATAAATGTTGTAACAGTCAGTAGTGTAATGACGAAACTAAGAGATGTAACATCCAAAAGTTAATAAACTATTAATTTCAGTAACATATCAGTGACCATTTACATACAGGTGTAAATAAATTAGCTGACACAATTTTAAAGGATCATCCTACCCATGAAACCGAACAACTTTCCCCAAGGAATATGGGCTGTCGGACGACAAAAAAATATGCATCTTCTATAGTAAATTGATTAGCTGGCCGCGCGGTATTGTATGAAAGGGACAACTTTTTTTGTCCTCCGACAACCCATGTTTCTTGGGGAAAGTTGTTCAGTTTCATGGATAGGTTGATCCTTAAAAAATAGTGTCAGCTAATTTATTTACACCTTATATACTTATTTTTTTAGTATGATTTGTTATTATAATAAATCCTCAATTATTTGCAGCATAACTTAGGTTTACATGAATAATTTACGACAGTCTTTTCCTAGGTAGTATAAAATGCATTTTGAAAATCTCTAAACCAGTCCAGTCCAAAACCAAACTAGGAGTCCTTTTGGCTAAAATGATCTAAATTAATTAATTAATTATCTAAATTAGATACAACCTATTTGATTTCAGGGTCTAAATACCACCTTCAGGAAATGTACTTGCACCATCTCTCTATGCATAATATTTGCATTGCTATTTTAATACAAAGGGTGCATAAGATAAGTATGAAAAATTAATGTTTACTACCTATTAATTTTGTTGAAATTACTAGTTAGCTTTTTCGAAGTCTGGCACCCTAGGATAATTTTTCAAGATGGATGTGGTTACTTATAAGTCTGCTATCAAATCTTTAAAATATTTGTTACCATTTATTCACATAGGTGCTTTGTATTTTAACATACATAAATTATGCAGCCAGTACCAATCTACACTATTTTTATGGTTCATTGGGTAATTGCAATAGTCGTGTTTGCAACTTTGAATACATTAACCTGTTAAGTATAAAAATAGTAACAATTTATTGATTAAATTATTCACAATCTTCCAAATACAATTTAATTTGACAGTAAAATACATAACATTACATAGTATAATAAACAAGTGAATGTTTTTCAATCAAGACAAAATCAAAGAAAAAACACCTGGTAAGTTGAAGTAGGTAGTATTTTAGGCATGATAGACAGAAGCTTTTTTTATATATTTTTATTTTGGTTCTTGCTTTGGGAGCATGTATTTACAGACAAAAGTACAAATAAAAACTAAACTCACCTCAACAACGGACAAGAGGGCCACTTTCACAACAACATAGCAGAATCCCAAAGCTTTCTTGGCACTCCTGAGTCTGAGCAGTGATGCAATCCCATGTAGCACTGCCAGGATAGTACCCACCAGCACATATCCAGCAAGGGCAGTCAATGGGCCGGCAAATGGTCCTTCTGCTGCCAAACCAGCCAAGGCAGCCCCCAGTTTTCCAATGTGATAAGGGCAGAATGCAAAGACAACAATAAAAAGTGTGTTTAGAGAAACCACCCAGAAAACATGCTCCAGAAACACCATTGAACCATCCAAACCCAATAGACGAGCCCATGTCAACTCTTCAGCGGCAGCTCGGTCCCATTCCATCGGATTCCAATTTGCTTCATCTCCCACCAATGGATCTTCAGCCCCATCACCATTAGCCTCGTCTGCTGCCACTCCCTCATTCCCAGCACCATCATTCGCCCGGTCGTTGTTGTTGTCAGGTAGTGGCATGTCCTCCGCAGCCGGTGCAGGCAAGTTCTCTCTCTCCATCCAATCTGGGCCCCCCCCGTGCATGATCTGCTCACGTAGCCAAACAAGTCCGATAAAAGAGAATAACGTGCAGGTCACAACAAAGCATCCAGAGAAAACATCTTTAGCCAAATTCTCAGCGGAGATAATGTCAAATGGAAGTGAGATGACCGGGTCGAGGGAGCCGGAGAAAAGACAGCGGTAAGTCCTGCAGGCCGTGAGGGGGACAATTCCGAGCCACGCGAGCGCCACCAGGGTGTAGTGTAGCCAGTCTCGCACGGCAGCCGCCACCGACGTGACCAGCCCGCCGACCACGTCGCGGATCGGCAGCCGCCGTGGCATATCCGGCGAGTAGATCGGCATGAACGAGAAACGGTGACCGCACAACTCGCATATCTCCTTGCGCGAGTATCTCATCCACTGCACTAAACACTCTTGATGGATCCATTTTATCGATCCTGTACAAATACAAGGATGGAAAAGCGGCCTGTCGGATGAAGCCTCCGACCGACAGAACCGGCAAAAGTCTGCTCCGGACAAGTCCGAATCCATCATTCTTGGTCCTTTCGATCCAGTTTGACTGCTTTTCGACCTGCGAAAATTAACGATTTGACTGGTTCATACACTATATACTGCAACTATTATCAGTTGTTTTGGGTAATATTGATTTCTACACATACCACGAATCGTAAAAACAAATAGAAAACACAAAATACGGTAGATTTTTGCGAAAAACACGTTCACTTTGTTTGCTAACCACACGAAACAGTGTGACCATAAGCATAATAGGAGGGATACCAAAAAAGTATCGATACTACTCAGGTATCGATACTTTTGATTCGATTCGAAGATGATACACGCTCACCTAATGATGTGCCATTCCCGGTAAATTACTTTTGTGTGGGAATATTCCGGGGAATATTCCCTTGAGAACTTTAACAATGGGAAAGTTGTCGAAATCTTATATTTTTTTTATATATTTATATGTCACAATATTAAGTTTTAGGAGATTTGTCACAAGTAATATTTGAATACTTACTAACCTAAGAGATTTCGTATATTCCCAATGTTACCGGGAACAATCACCGGAAATTTCCCACATGCCTGGGAATATTCCCAAAACTCCCAAAAAAATGGGAATATTCCGAGGAATATTCCCAGTGTTTTTAGGAATATTCCCAATGTTTCCGGGAATATTCCCGGGCAGATTCTGAAAGTTTTAACTGTTTTTTAATAAGGGAAAAGAATAAAAGGCAGACATCAAGGGTCATTTCTGTGTCTGGGTATTGAATATTTGTCTATCTTTGACACCCATACTCGTAGTACAGGCCTTGCCTAGTTTTGGATCAGATGACCGTGACTGAAATCTCTCACTTAAATAAAATAAAATTGTCTATATCAAAAATAATCAATTTTGCAAATTAAATCATACTAACCAAACCAGCCAACCAACCAACCAAACTAAATTAAAACACTAGGTAAAGAAAGAATTCAATATATTAAATGTTTCATGTGTAGGGGAATATTCCCGGGAACATTGGAAACTTTGGGTAACTTACCGGGAATATTCCCATAGGGAAAATACTGGGAATGGGAACATTCCCCACGGCACATCTCTACGCTCACCCAAAAGATGCCTATTCACTCTTGCCTTGAATACACCAAGATTATAAGACTCCGGAAACACAGACGCCAGAAGAGCATTCCACTCTCGTGCTGTACGCACCAAAAAAGACGACGCAAAGCGTTTAGTGCGGACTACGAGAAATTCAACCACGTGAGGATGGAAACGCCCCCGGCGGCGCCGCGTATAGTACATAATACGAACCATGAAAATATAGTACAAATACGATATTAATTATCGTACGGAATCTAACCCTGAATACATCCCCTATGCGGTTGAGACTTATTCACCAAAACTATCAAACCTCATTGTCGAAACCAAAACATTTTGTCCGAAACATTTCAGAGCAGGAGACGTCGTTTGAAAAATTTGATTATGTGTATGTGTAGACTGATTTGTGTAGTGTGTAGACCAAAACATTCGCAGGAGTCACACCTTTATACTTATTGATTTCTCATAAAATAAATTTATTTGGACTAATCAACTAGTTGATGTTACAGAAAATGGAGTCGATTCGGCATGCGCCCAACTAAACTAAACTAAAATTACTTGACATTGAAATTGACTTCACAACTAACTGTCAAATTTAGTCTTGTTTTAGTACCTACTAAACACCATGACGAATAAAAAGCCACTAAAATAAGACTAAATTTGATAGTTAGCGTGAAGTCAAAGACAGAAACAAAACCGATGATCTTCGGTCCCTTTTCAATTAAAAATGAAAGAAAGTGACAGGACAAATTTTTAGTTTAGTTTAGTGGGGCGTATGCCGAATCGACACCAATGTTGTAAATTTTTCCTCTCGCTTTTCTAACAATAATTTTGCTCCATATTCAAGCACGGTTGCATGGTCACGGAGAAATATAAAAAAGTACCTACTCGATACTACGTGGTATCGATATTTTTATTCCGATACTGATACCCGTACCCGTACTCTTTTTCCGATATCGAGTACGGTATCGATATTTTCGTTTAGTTACTGACCCTCTAAAAATAAGTTATGCAAGACTAAACTTTTTAATGTTTTTATTTAAAAAAGGATCTACTTGGAAAGAGTATTCAGATCACATTTTTATTTACATTCTTCGACACATTTTTAGTCAGTATTTTCTATAAATAACTTAACTATAATATTTTATAAATTCAAAAATATATCGTGAAGATATTATAAAATTGGATAATTTTATATAACCTGGTCACACTAAAATCATTTTCCATTTCTGTGCATGGGCGCATTCCGAATCAGACTTTCAGCACTGTCAGCGATCAGAAAAGCATAAAAATGTATGACTGACAGTGATTCGGAACGCGATTAGAAAGTCCCTGCGTTCTGAGACGCGCTAAAATTGATTAAAGCACTCGTAATCGCATTCCAAATTACTGTCAGCTGTCAAAACTCTGTGGTCAAAACTCATACTTTTTTTTTTCCTTGCTTTTCTGATCTTTGACAGCGCTGAAAGTCTGATTCGGAATGCGCCCAGAAAGCACCCACTAAGGGCGCATTCCGAATCAGACTTTCAGCGCTGTCAGCGTTCAGAAAAGCAAAAAAACGTATGAGTTTTGCCTGCTGATAGTAATTCGGAACGTGATTACGGGTGCTTTAATCGATTTCAGCGTATCTCGGAACGCAGGGTAAGTTTTGAATAACGCACAGTTTCAATTACAGCACCCGTAATTACGTACTGAATTACTGTCAGCGGGCGAAACCCATACATTTTTTTGCTTTTCTGAGCTGACGGCGCTGAAAGTCTGATTCAGAATGTACCCTAAATTTCAGCTGTCAAACCTTGCGTTCCGAGATGCGCTGAAATCAATTAAAGCACCCGTAATCGCGTTCCATTCCATTCAAAACTCCGTACAAAACTCATTCGTTTTTTGCTTTTTTGATCGCTGACAGCGCTGAAAGTTTGATTCGGAATGAGCCCAAACAAAAATTTTCTTTTGTAGCAAACAGTTAAAAAATAAATAGAGTTTGACACATTTCCCCTGCGTTCCAAGACGCGCTGAAATCTATTAAAGCACCCGTAATTGCGTTCCGAATTACTGTCAGCAGGCAAAACTCCTTTGATTATATACGGGCAAAACTCATACGTTTTTTTGCATTTCTGATCACTGACAGCGCTGAAAGTCTGATTCGGAATGCGCCCTTCGTTGGAATAAAAACGTCAAAAACTGGGCGTATTCCGATGCAGACTTTCAGCGCTGTCAGCGATCAGAAAAGCAATAAACGTATGAGTTTTGACAGCTGACAGTGATTCGGAACGCGATTACGGGTGCTTTAATCGATTTCAGCGCGTTTCGGAACGCAGGGATAGTCGTTCAGAATTCTCTGTTCCGAATATGTAAAAAAGAAAAAAGATTTTAGGAAAAAAGATTATTTTTGTAGGTTTTCGTTATCTGGTTACCTACTGACACCACCACTATTACATTAAAAAAGCACCTAGGGAACCAAGTAATTAGTGTTGTTGTGGTCAAGAAATTTGTAATAAAACTTACAAAATGTGGAGCATGGAGTGAGTGAAATACCTACGTACATACGTGTCTTCAAAATTTGAAGAAATTTTAATTTTTTTACTTGATTGTGTCGTTAATAAGCGTGAAATGATATTAGGAATGGGTTTTCGAAATGCTATTTTATCTCGGCATTATTAGCACGGTAACAGCAACGTAGTGATTATATGCTCAGTGACAGCAACCAGCAACATGTATTCAGTTTATTTCTCATTTGTAGACCGCTTTGTTTTTCTGTTATTTTTCTTTATATTGGCTTCTGTCTATATTTACGTTCTAAATCTTAATGCCATGAAGTTAGGTGTCTTCTTATAACCATTTTGAATTAACATAACTGTTTTTTTTATATCTTGTGGTATGAGTATGATTGGTTCGATAATTTGGTAATACTTGTTGTAATAAGTACACTGTAGTTTTATTGTTTTAATTCTGTTTTTTTTTCAGTTGCCACGAACTGTAAAAAAGCCTACTATGACCATACATGTAGGAATTATAATGGAAGACTGATTATTCGCCCTACTTCAGAATCTACATCATTCATCATGAGTGGCCCTAACGACACAGTCATAAGCATTGACAACCCCAAATACTTTCCCCTTAAAGAGTCACAAACGGCTGAAATAAACATACTATGTATAAATTTAACACCATTCAGCCGACTAACTCAGTTCTTAATTTGTACAATTTTTGTTTTTGCATTTTATTTGGCATATGGGTACTTTTTAGAGTTGATTTTTACCAATAAGGAAGCAAAACCATACAATCTATATATATCTTTAATTCAATTTATTATGACTACGGCGTTTGCTTATGTAGAATTTCTGATAAGGACTAAAATGACAAGGAAGTAAGTATTTGAAGTAGTAATAGTATTGGTCTGTAAGTACTCAAAATATTGCAAGAAGAGTTTAAAGTTTTCTAGCATTTTCATTGAACATGTGTATTACTAGCTCCTCAAGTATACAACTTTGGAACTCTTCTTCTACTATGACAAAAATCTATTTTTTTTTCTTTTCAGCATGGCTTACAGCATAAGCATAATATTTGTAAATAGTAAATAAATGTATCAATAAAATTATTAAGTTATTAATAATTAAATTTTGTTCTTTTGCATAGCAAGTCTATGTTTTGCTTAGTTTCATAATTAATAATTAATTTTATCACAGCAAAACCATAGATGCCTGCCTACCCTAAAAAATAAATTATGCGTAACTCAGCTAACTGTGTAAATACTTTTTTACAAAACCACTAACCAATGTAGTAAAAAACTAATTAAATTATGTAAGTGCATAACCAAACCATTATGTTCATGTATTTATTTCTGAGTTAGTTGGGGTTTAATATGAATTAACTGGTGATATGAAATGTAATGAATAGTTAATAAAATTATAATGTGCTGACTTTTTGGAGAAAAACTCACCAAAGAAACTCCACATGCTGCAATGCATCTTTTCTGTTTCTTTTTTGTCATATAATAATATAGTCATTTACAAAAATTCATGCATGTTGAAATGGCCTATTGTTCAAGAAATCTATTCGGATGGATATCTGTCCTCTATGTAGTCAGATATTCTATAATATACTTTTTTATCCAATTTTTGCTTACCAATATCTTTTATATAAAGGTATTTTTTTTATCGGTTTTTTTTACCTTACTGTCAATATTGCCATAATATTAAGCAAATGCACATAAAAATATAGTAATCATTTTAAACATGCCTTTTTTTCAGGGTTCCTATTATAACATATGCCATTCTGGCAGGCCTGACACTGGGTACAATGGTGTTTTCCAACATGGCTTTGAGCTATTTGAACTATCCTACACAGCTGATTTTCAAGAGTTGCAAGCTGATCCCTGTGATGATTGGCAGCATCATCATCCTGGGCAAGAGATATGGCTTCATAGACTACATAGCCGCCATTGTTATGTGCATTGGGCTGACTATGTTTACATTAGGTAATTGAAATCTTATTTGATTATTCTTCTCTTCCTTTCTTTTCTTTCTTCTTCCCTGTTGGAGCCACCAGTGTAGTGGCCCTACCCTCACATTGTAATGAATAGGTATTCAGACGTGTTTTAATTTTAACTACCAGTTAAATTAATAACCTTCTTAATTTTAACATGATTTTAACTGTGTCTGCTTGTTCGTAAATTTAAAAAAAATATTTATGGACCCTGTTGTCTGCCAATAAAATTATTATTATTATTAATAACATGCTAAAATACTTTTTTTTCATAGAACAGAACTTGCATCTATTTTGAAAAAAAATATTTTTTGGTAATATTATCCTACTAATATTATAAATGCGAAAGTTTGGATGTTTGGATGTTTGTTGCCGAATCACGCTTGAACCACTGAACGGATCAGGATGAAACTTGGCACACATATAGATTAGGGCCTGGAATAGGACATAGGCTACTTTTTACCGCAGTAAAACACTTTATTCCTACGGGAAAACTCATTTAACTTGGGTGAAACCGCGGGTGGAAAGCTAGTTTACAATAAAAAATAAAAGATCCAATTATACCAATCATCCAAGATGCCAATGCATGCTTTTGTTTTAACAGGAAAACAAAAATACTATAACCAACTATAATAACTTTATTGTTTGTAGAACATTCTATGTTAGCTGGGCAAAGACATTTCAATCATTTTAAATTTTTATTATTTCAGCGGATTCGAAAACATCGCCACGCTTCGATTTTTTAGGTGTTATAATAATATCGCTGGCTCTATTATGTGATGCTGTGATTGGCAATGTACAGGAGAAAGCCATGAAACAGTACCAAGCTTCCAATAACGAAGTAGTTTTCTACTCGTACGCTATCGCCAGTGTATACCTGACGGCCATAAACGCTGCTACTGGTACGCTACTGGACGGATACGCATATTGCAGTAAGGTATGTGTTTATAAACTTTGATAATCATTTGGCTTGCAAAAACTCCGATACCATTATGAAGGACTGAAAACGCCTGTTTTATAAACGTAAGGTGACGTAAGACAATACATTTATACCCTTAAAACATATAATACTCTTAAGTAATGGCACCCTTTGGTCGTGAGAATAAAGGCAATAAGGTAGAGGCCTGTTCCTAGTAGTGGAACTCGTAAGATTCCCCCCTCGCCTGTTGGACGAATAAAAAAACATCAGAGCAGCTCCTCTACAACTTGTCGAGTATTCTACTAGCGGCGCTAGTAGTCATATAAAATGATATTTCAGCATTGAGTATGAAACAACGAGCACTAAGGTACTGAAAAAATTTCTCATCAAACGGCCCGTTACAGTCCACTGCTGGACTATGAGCCTCCTCCACTTAAGTGGAGGGTTTGCCATAATCTCCACGCTTGGCAAGCGGGTTGGAGATTGCAGATTAAAAGGTTACTGTATCAGAGAGCGCTGCTGCCCATTCCCTGTTCAATGTGTAGTCCCTAAGTCGCCTCTTACTACACCCACGGGAAGAGTAGGGGATGGTGACAAATGTATTCTACTCTGCTGTCACCACACGGAAAAAAAATCTCATAGTTCGTAAAATATAGGATGAGCTCTGTGACAGATATCAGATTCATACATTTTCCCTATAGCACGCATTAAATACTTATTTTTCTTGCCATGCGCCAACTTATACTTGACAATACAATAATGAATGAATAATACACATTTCCTTCCAGTCCCCTCTATCGATGTACTCGAACGTCTTCCTGATGAGCGTGTCGGGCTACATGGGTCTGCAGGCGGTGCTCACGCTGGTGCGCATCAGCGGCGCCACCGTCGCCGTCACCGTCACCACTATGCGCAAGGCACTGTCCATCTGCATCTCGTTCCTGCTGTTCAGCAAGCCCTTCACTTTCCAGTAAGTTGCTTTTTTCATTCCTTTTTTTATTTGGTTAGCTTGCGTTTGACTGTCGATTTTTTTAACTTTTTATTGTGGAGACATTTTGCCAGCGCCGGGTAATATAATATGATCTAGCTGTTGCCCGCGACTTCGTCCGCGTGGAAATAGTTTTTGCCCGCGACGACCGAACTAAGGCAAAATACACTACACGTACTCTACACGTACATGAAGGATTAGAAAATCGTTATTGTCTTCGTAATCAGCGACCCGATAAACCATACAAACGATATACATGTTGATTTTCAGACTGTCACCCCATTTCCCCCTTTTAAGGGCTGAATTCTGAAAAAACCTGAAACACGTATTTACTCATTTATTGATAGAAGTACTCCTGTGAAGTTTCGAATAAAATAGTGTAACTAATATTGTTTCCCCATACAAACTTTGCACCCCCGTTTCACCCCTTTATAAGGTGAATTTTTAAAAATCCTTTCTTAGTGCACCCCTAGACCTCTTAAGGAACCTACGTGCCAAATTTGGAACCTCTAGACCCAGCGGTTTGGGCTGTGCGTTGATATGTCAGTCACTCAGTCAGTCAGTCAGTGTCTTCTTTTATATATTTAGATGGATATAATTGAATAGAAAAGCATTTCCTCCTTGAAACACCTACAATACAAAACAAATAGTTCCAAATAACTTATAACATATAGAAGTAACATAATGTAACGCGAATGCTGGATTGCATGAGAAAACAAAATGTATAAAATTTTCATTGCCTAATGTAAGGAACAACAACTTTGAAACAGTTTTCTTGGGGATCGCTATCGACGCAAGGTTACGAGGGCTGCTATTTATGTATCCGGAATAACAAAAAATAACAAACATCTATAACCAAATATACTTTTATTGCTTTTCAAAATATTCCCCGTGATGATCGATGCATTTTTTCATACGTTGAAACCAACTTTCGTAGCATTTTTTCCATTCTGTATCGGGTATCTCCAAAACGTGCATTTTGAAAGCATCAACGGCTTCTTCCCGGGTCGAAAATCGGTGTCCACGTAATTTGTTCTTCACGCTTGGGAATAAATAAAAGTCGTTGGGTGCCAAGTCGGGACTGTACGGCGGATGACCCGTCAATTCGATCATTTGACTATTTAAATACTCCGTTGTTGCGGCCGAGGTGTGACAGCTGGCGTTATCGCGGTGAAGGATTATTCTTCGTTGTCGATTGTTCTTGCGTATTTCTCCAAAGACTTCTGGCAAGCAAATGGTGGTGTACCATTCAGAATTAACCGTTTTACGATTCTCTAGTGGTACTGTAGCCACATGTCCACTAATACCAAAAAAGCAGGCAACCATTTGCTTCAAAGTGATTTTTGCACGAACAACTTTAGTTGGGTTTGGCTCATTTTGGAACACCCAAACCGTTGACTGCTGTTTAGTTTCGGGATCATACGCATATATCCAAGATTCGTCTCCTGTGTAGATATTATGAACAGCTTTTGATGTACCACATTTGTATTTTTTTATCATTTTTTTGCACCAATCAACACGAGCCTGTTTTTGTTCAATTGTTAAGTTGTGCGGGATCCAACGAGAACAAATTTTTTTTACAGCCAAATGTTCGTGTAATATTTTATAAATACTCGTCATACTAAAGCCCAGAAATGCCTCTATCTTGCGATATGTAACATGACGGTCTTGCATTATTAGTTCGCGCACAGCATCAATATTTTGTGGTACAACAGCCGATTTAGGGCGACCTTCTTTAAAATCGTCCGCAAGCATACGACGACCACGATTTAACTCATTGAACCAGTGATACACAGTGGTTTTCGATGGGGCTTCCTCCCCAAAAGTCGACAAAAGTTGATCCACGCACTGTTTTTGAGTTAATCCACGCCGAAAGTCGTAATAAATCATAGCAAGAAAATTTTCACGAGTCAAATCCATGGTGATGATAGACAATGAATTTTAAAAATGGCGCCACAATGTAAAAACAATTGACAGATGAATGAAACAAACTTTATTTTACAGCCAAAGAGTTCTATTTTTAAATGTTATAATTTCTTTTTAAATATTGTTTATGTAAGTGGCCAGTTCCGGATACATAAATAGCAGCCCTTGTACAATGGGACCCTCATTTAAATGCGTTATCCGCAAGGCTCAGCTCGGCGGCATACGCAGTCAGAAAGATTCGTCAACTGACTGACGTTGCTACTGCCAGACTTGTATATTTCAGCTATTTTCACAGCATTATGTCCTACGGAATTTTATTGTGGGGTCAAGCTGCTAACATAAATAACATCTTTGTGTTACAGAAGAGGGCGATACGTTCCATATATGAATTGCGTGGTCGCGATTCCCTAAGGGAATTGTTTAAAGAAATTGATATCCTCACGGTATCCTCACAGTACATATTTGAAAACATCTTGTATGTCCGGAAGAACATAATGCTATTTCCTAAGAATTCTGATATACATAATATAAATACTAGAAATAAAAATAAAATAGCGCACCCAAAGTTTAGACTGTGTAAGGTTAATAATTCATTCATGGGGAACTGTATTCGCTTCTATAATAAAATACCAGATGATATTGTAAATCTGTCCGATAGCCAATTTAAAGCTAAAATTAAAACTATTTTATGTTCTACGGCCTATTATACGATAAATGATTACTTAGATGATAAAAACGTCTGGTCAACTGTTGTTCCAAATCAGCGGAGTAGATTGTAATTATGACTCATGTATGATTCTTTATATATTTAAAATAAAAGTACAAAATGTACAATTCCTGTGGAGTTTCTTCTGGCCGTTCTTCTCCACAGAGGGCGCACACTGGTAGTGCACGTGCCATCCATGTTAGCTTTGACGTCGAAAAATGTTTTGTAAAAATCTTAATTTGAATAAAAAAAAATTGACTTTTGGCATCAAGGAACGGGTTCCGACTCACCATGTCATGTCCTGCTGTCAAGTGTATGTATTATTTGTTGAAGATATAAGAAGCGAGTCGCCTCGCGCGATGTTATCCTATCCAACCTCTTTGGTTTGACCACAAAAGGAAAACGCTCGGCTAGAAGATACATATTATTAATTATCTTTTTGTAGATGGTAAGATAGTTCTCGGGAAGCAGCGAGTTCCACATTATTGTTACAGTTGTAATATGTGCAGGTGATTTGGATGTTATGTCTGTAAACCGCATGTATTTTATAAATAAATAAATAATAGCCATGTAAATCCCCACCAAGGAGCTCGAGTCTGCCGTACATCAAAGCGCTCCGTATCAGACACCATAGTCGACCAAGCTGCCCCAGTGGGACTTGTACAAACCTTTAAAATTCGTAGCCGTGTGCAGGTTTCGTCACTATGTTTCCTCCGTAAGAGCGTCGCGTCGTGAATTTGAAATTGGAATACACATTGATACATTTGGTTCAAAAATAGAACAATTCGCATTGGTCATTGGGCACTATTGGGCAGTATATTGACGAAGGTCAGATCGCCCTAGCTAGAGGCCCTCTGTAAGAGCATACGAACAACAACTTTTCCAAGAATCAATCAATCAGCCTATTGCTTCCACTGCTGGACGTAGGCCACCCTAAGGGCACGCCAAAGCGCACGATCACCCACTTTCCTCATCCAGCCACCACCAGCGACCTTGCTCAGGTCATCAGTCCACCTGGCAGGGGGGTGTCCCACTACATTTCCCGAGACGTGGTCTCCATTCGAGAGCCCGTCTACTCCAACGCTCGTCGGTTCTGCGACAGACGTGGCCAGCCCACTGCTACTTCAGCTTGCTACACTTCTGGACGATATCAACCATCTTGGTCCTCTGCCGGATGATTTCGTTTTTATTTTATCCAAGAAACTACATTTAAATTTTCTTTACTAAAAATAAGTTGTTTCTGTTCCAGATACTTGTGGTCCGGCTTACTGGTCGCCTTAGCTGTATATCTCAACCACTACAGTAAAAAACATCCTCAATATGTTCCCATGTCGCTGCTGAGATTATGGCACTGTCTCAGGACTTTGTACAACCACGAACTAAACCACATCATAATGAGGACGCAATCTAAGAAGACTATGTACACAGATTCTGTATAGTTTATTATATTATAGACCTTCCTAAAAATAGGTAAGTAGGGTAATTAAGAGAATTTAATGAATTATATTGAGACACTAGTCATATCTAGCAAACGCCCATAATATGCGCCCGATCCGCTCTTTGGAAGTTGCACATCTGACTTCATGTTTCAAGCGACAAAGCCTTAGACGGGGCCCCGGAGACGGTCAAACGGTTTGACTCAAACCTTACGTGTTTGATCAAACCGTTTTAGGTCGGTTTGAACGGTTTGTCAAACGGCTCTGCGCAGTCTGATTCTGTACGCTGTCGTAATTACACTTCTGACGCGTCAAACACAAAGAAAATTATTTATTTATTAAAAACTAATAATTACAAAAGACGTCATCATTACAGGATTGCTCCCAATACGATGACGCCAAATATGAAATTGCATCAAACGAAAAATATGAAATTGCATCAAACATGCTTCAAACACGTAAATGTTTGACAACCTTTGTAAACGATCAAAATGGTTTGAGTCAAACCAAACTTTACGTGTTTGAATCAAACCGTTTGACCGTCTACGGGGCCCATAAGACACACTCTTAAAGGCCGCTTCACATTGAGTCCGTGACTGACGTCAGTCAGTGCAGGATAGACGAGCACTTTTAACAAGAGTAAACATGCAAGCGTTAGTGTGTATAAGGCGCACGTCTATCCAGTGCCCGCTGACGCCAGCGACTGACTCAATGTAAATCGGCCTGGCAAGTCGCTGGCATCAGTGGGCACTGGATAGTCGAGCGCCCTATACACACGAACGCTTGCATGTTAACTCTTGTTAAAAGTGCTCGTCTATCCTGCACTGACTCAATGTAAACCTGCCTTTACCCAATGATTTTGAAACCGCTCAAGTGATTACGACCTCTTTATTATTCTGACTTCTCAAGACCAGTACGATGAAATCATAGGGTTGAGCTTTCCGCCTAAAGTTCGTGTAGCGCTATCGGTCGTTTAGGGAAAAAATAATGAAAATTTCAATTTTTATTCTCAGTAACCGAAATGGGTCGGACGCTATTATATGTCTGACTGAAATATAGTCATAAAGAGTAAGGTTTAAGCAATTTTTTGTATGAGCCATTAAATGTCGGTGATTTTTCCCACGAATCACATTTTACTTACCTACCGAATTTGTTAGACTTTGTGCTCACCCCAAATGAAAGGAGGCTAGATAGGGTAATGATGATTAAAATGTGATACTATTCTAGACAAGCTAGTATACCTTTGTTGTGTTAATTTTGTTTGGGTCTTTTGAATAGGAATCTAAGCGCGCTTTTTACCGAACGCGCAATGATTTAAAATTTAAATACAATGTATTACTGATTTTGTTTTTGGTAATCAGATTTTATTTAGACAACATTGTCTGACAAGCAGCAGCACAAAGATTTTATATACATAATAATTATATTTATTTTATGCTAGTAGCATTTACTTTACAGCATTTAAATTATTGTTAAATTTGAGGATGTTTAATGGATTATTAATTAAGTTAGGTGCTGCATATTGTCTGTTTTAATATTTAATTGTTTGGGGGTTATTATTTATGTAATTAGATCGAAGTGTGAATGTGATGATAACTTTCGACTTGATACTTTAGTACATGACTTCCATTATTTTAGTTAAACGAATATAAAGTTCGAGAAAATAAAACAGAAAATAGTGAAAAGTAAACACAGAACCATAATATCTGCTAAACAAAAACGGCGGTAACGGTTTCCCGTGGACTGTCAAATTATTATTTTTTTGTATTTCATTGCCGTCGATTCCTGCTGCAGTCTTAGAATGCCCACTATTGCCCACCGTCTATAAATAAAAACCACGCGAGATATAGAGTAACCGCCTAGATAGTATTATAGTTATGTCACAAAGTACGTAAAGTGCAAACAACACCAGCAGGAATTGGTACAAATATTGGCGTCCACTTCGCTGCGTCATGGGTCTCATTTACGCGTGTGTAATCATGACATGAAGTATCACGTATCGTAGTTTTTTAGATATTGAAGCACTGACCAACAAAAGTGGACCCTCGCACCGGGTTGCAACTTCAGCTTTTGTTGGTCAGTGCCGAATAAAAACCAACATAAGTTGAGCAATGGATGCTCTGGGCCCCAGTTACACGAAGCTACAATATAAAATTTGACGTCCGATGCGTAAACCCTTATCTGTATGTCTGTAGCTACGCAAGTTGTAATTTGTAATTGTAGCTTTGCGAAACGGGACCCGGAGCTGCTTTTAGATCGCCCGCGCACTATACTAGTAAGTATTAAAAATGCAGTGAACTGTGAAATTGTATTGCTACATATTTAGGGCTATTTATTACAAATAAAAATACATTTAATTTAAATCAATGACATTTATTTCATTGTATGTACAAAATCTTATAAATCTAGCAGTTTTCATACAAAAGTGTCCAAATGTAATGTGATTTAATATTTGGAATGTTATTATAAGACACTATTTTCATTGGCTTTATACAATCTCTAAATGAAATGATTAGGTATTTTATTAAAGCGCAATTTTAATACTTTAGAAGGCGTAAACTGAGATTAGGATAGATTCGGTGAGTGGTCAGTTGCTATAGTTAGGTACAACAAAGTATATTACAACTAATTTAGAATTTCATTTATGTCATGTAGTCAGAAGGGGAATATTGGTCAAATTAATCATTAATTATACAGGTCACAAGGTCTAACTATGCTAGAAAATTAAATACGTTCCCGTCTACTTTATCATTTGCTCATAATGTACAATTTACTCTTTGGTATATGGTCCTAAAGCTAGCTTTATTTGTCTTTTTACACAAGGGAACATGGCCCCTTTGCATTCCGCTAACACTTCAGGTGTTTTCATAATTATTGCACATCACTATGGAGTTATAATTTATAACATGTTTTTCCACCACATTCTAAGTCGAATCCATTCAACAGTAATTCAGTATTTCTACTTCGTTTTTCAAAAAACGTAACGTTTATTTAATGGGGGGTGCGTATTTTTAAAATCTTGTGTCCATTCGTTTGAATGTACCACAGGAAAAAAATATATCTTCGTTTAGATGGTATTCGTAGATGTTTGTGAATTTTAGAAATTTTACATAAATAAAACAGTTAACATTCTTTGCAAAGGAGCCTACTCTTCACCAATAAATATAATGTAGCAGTCGACGATTTAATTGAAAGTGTGCAGCTTTGAATGATAAGAGGCAAAGATTTGGCTATAAAAATTGTTAGAGCAGACAAAAACATGAAATGTGACGTCATAGAAAGAAACGTGCATAATGAATGCTAAGGCAACAAGAGTATTTTAGGCATTGCCTTAATTGTTTGTAATTGTAACTCGTTTGACAACAAAGTTTGTACACCTCTACTAAGTTGATGCAAAAGTTTTGCTCGAGATAGCTGCTCTATAATTATAATTTCACTAATTTCGTGTAAATTCGCTGTTATTGCACCAAAATAAACAGCTTTATAGAGCATTTACACGAGGCCAACTGACGAGCAAATCTACCGACTCAATCCAATATTGGCGTTGTGTAAATGGGTCTATCCGACAAATTAGAATACAACATTGTCTTGGGACAAACCCTCAAATTCGAATTGATTTCTCGGCGTCGTGTAAATGCTCTTAGACACAGGGATTTGAGATCTGTTCCAGGCCATTGGTGATACAAAAATATCACATTTTCAACTATGAAAATATCATGTTATCCATTTTATCTTATTGCTTACGTTGTAGTGAACAATTTTTGTACAAAATGCAAAACAATAATCCTAATTGTGCTTAGAAGCTACCGTTAGCTAATAAATAAGAAATTAGAAAAGTGTTGGCAGATTATAAGAGGTCTAAATATTAGTGTCAATGGGTTAAAAGCGTCTGTTTAGTTTATTCTTGGACTCCTTTTCGCTGGCTATTGATTCCTCACTATAATAACATCTGGATCCTTTAGTCTATTTTACAAATTAATACGTTTACAAAAAGAATTAGTACATTGCGTGATCAATATTAGACCAGAAAGATTAAGATTTAGATTAGGCTAATTAGCTACGCAATATACTTCGAACCGTCTTGAAACAAGTAAAAAGTGAGTGTATAAAAGTCTCCACTAAACCGTCTGAAGTTTTTTATTCTTGAACTGAGCCTTTAGGTTTGGCATTTAAGAGAAATATTAGAGAAGTAATTAAAGGGGATGTCTAGAATAAACCATAAATCATGTTACATTCGTTTTTCTACTTAGTCACTAATGGTTCGCTTTTCATACAAAGTTTCAATATAAAACAACATGGAAGTGAAAGCTAACGACAAGAAAAATGACAAGCTCACACTTTCCTGTAATCTTTAGTTACCTTTTGAGTATAAAAATACGAAAAGTTGAATTGTAGCAGTGCTTGTGGATGAACCTTTATATTTCTCAACGCGACTTATTAACACTTTTTCCTACTGTATTCTTTGAGAATGGGCCAATCATCATTAGTAAACATAAGAATGCCTCTCCAAGATTTTTTAACAATGGAACGGCAGATGAGTTGCCCATTTTTAAAGCAGTGAACAAACTGATGCGAAACCGCCCAAAAATCGATTGCAATATACTGCATATTCACTCACTCGCGTATGCTTCTAAATCTCCCTACTAGCTCATTAACGCGAGCGAGTAAAAAGCGTCAGTTTGTACAGAGCTTCAATCAACAGCTCATATACGTCCCCACCGAGGGGCTCGAGCCTACCCTGAATTAGAGCGATTAGGCCTTTGTCGACCATGCTGGCCCAGTGCGAGTTGGTCGACTTCACACACAACCTTTGATTTTCTTCGCAGGAGTGTGCATGCAGGTTTCATCACGATGTTTTCCTTCACCGTAAGAGCGTCGAATAAACGTACATAATTTAAAATTCGAAAACACATTGGTACGTGGTGGGGATCGAACCCGCGTCTCCCGGGCGGGAGGCAGCGGCCCTAACCACTAGACCACAGACGCTCTCAACAATACAGAGCTTAATACTGGAAAAATGAACGCTTTCCTTTCGCCAGAAAATAAAGGTTCACACACAGAGAAGACAATTCTAATTCGCTACTCGGACCGTACACGCACTATTGACTATATCACAGCACTAGTCTTGCACTTCTCGGTAAGGGATCTCACTGGTCACCGTAAACGACTCGAAGTAATGGTTTAGGAACTCGAAGGTCGGCCGCTTCTCAGGAATAGCATCCCAACACTGCAGCATCAACCGGTAGATATCATCAGGTAAGTAATGCCCGACGGGTTTGGGCATTCTGTACCCTCGTTCCACCTGCTCGATAACTTCTTTCCCGTGTAGCCCAGGGTAAGGGATCTGGCCATAAGTGAACAGTTCCATGAGTAAGATTCCGTAAGACCAAACGTCGCTTTTGATGGAGAAGCGTCCGTAGATGATGGCCTCGGGCGCGGTCCACTTGACGGGGAAGCGGGAGCCCTGCTTGGGACAGTATTCGTTGTCTTCTATGACGCGCGCGAGACCAAAGTCACATATTTTAGCAATGTTATTGTCACCTATTAACACGTTTCTCGCGGCTAAGTCTCTGTGTATTAGTAACTTTGATTCGAGGTACTCCATGCCGGACGCGACCTGGAAAACAAAGAAAGTGATCTATTAAATGTTCAAGGCACATTCTAGTAAGTAAGTGTCTAAGTACTCTAAGTAGTATCTGGTTTTGCAATGATTGCTTTTTGATTCCATTGTTTGGTTTTACCCAGTATTATAGTACTCTGTGGTTCTACTGGAGGGTCAGAACAACAGCCTCCGTGGCCGAGTGTTCGAGATTTCGCCGCTCATTACGGAGGTGGGGACACTGTCAAGCAAAAATCTCTGAGAGACTTTTCCCAGTTTGGTTAGGACTTTGCAGGCTGATTCACCTGATTGTCCGAAAAGAAAGATGATTCCGTACTTCGGAAGGCACGTTAAGCCGTTGGTCCCGGCTACTATCTAGTGGTTACACGAGCCAAGTCTGTGGCCTTTGGTGGCTCTATAACACTGACACTAGGGTTTGTGAGGTCGATCGACATTACAACCCACACGATGATGAAGAAGAAGAAGAAGTAGGATTTCAAAATACTTCTTACGGAGGAAACCTGACCAGCGCGGTCGACTAAAATCTAATCTCTCGGTATTTGATACCACATTATAGAATGTTATATTTACTATCATGTCAAGTTAACATTGAATCTAAACAAAAGTATTACACACCTGTGCGGCGACATAAACTAAGTCTTCGAACTGCAAGAACTTTCCTTCGCCGTTTCGCAGGAACTCCAACAGCGATCCTTTGCTCATATACTCTTGCACTATGTACACAGGCTCCTGAGTGGAGCAGACTGCATACAGCGCCACCAGCCGCTTGTGACGGAACTGTTTCATGATGGCCGCCTCTTGAAGGAACGCTTGCGTCGACATAGTGCCTTCGCGAAGGGTTTTTACTGCGACCTGGAAAGGTTATAATATTTAGTTATTTTTGGCATCTCTTTGTGTGGTAGTAGAATGGACAATATTTGAAATGAGAATGTCGGAGGAAGTTTGAAAGTTACACCGGTAATAAAAATGGGGATTGACATGATTAAACTGTTTTGTTAGATCTAGTTCTTGATTTTATTACTAGGGATACCTTAGTTTACAAGTTTTTTATTAGCTATTAATTTTTCCAACGTGTTCGTGATTGTTAGAAACAAATCCTATCAACATAATGTCAGCCTAAGTCCACAGCTGGACAAAGACCTCTTAAGGATCTCTCTTTGATCTCTTTATGGCAATCGTAGTGTTATCTTTGACCATTCGCAGAAGGATGCTGCTTGCTCACCCGCTGTATGGTAATTATTTGCTTTCTAGGGGAAAAGATGGGTTAGTGCTGTTCTTTGCTGACTCATCTTCTAACCCACCTCAATATTATTCCTCCACTTCCCGTAGTAGACCTCTCCGAAGTTGCCCTGACCCAGTTTTCTGATGAGTTGTATTTCTGTGCGCGGGATCTCCCACTTGTCCCGTAGTTCGGGCCCGAGGTCCCACATCTGCGGCTCGGGCTTCGGGCAGGGCCGAGCCAACACGTGGCAGAGGCCTAGCGCGTTCTCTGGAATACGTAGTATCTTTTATTTAGATAGCGTTGTCAACTACGGTGACGATGGTCGTTCGGGCAAACATAACTAAAACGGATTAAAATCGATTTTCTGTATTTGAAAGAGATGGAGTAGTGTCGAAAATTATGAACACAAGCTGAAACTTTTGGAATACGTAGGAATAGTTTTCAGGGAAAAACCATAGGTGGGTTCAAACGTGGTTTAAAGAAGGTATTTTTACCAATTAAAACTGAGCCTCAGAATATTTATGACGTTACATACATCACAAGTACTTACTTCAACAGGGCATTGAAAAAAAATACTGGAATATTTGATATGGTTTACATTTTCTAATTAAAATATGTGTTAAAAGTGACACTTCCCATACATTTCCCCTTTATGTTTTAGTCCTTTAGTTTATGTTTGCCCGAGTTATATTGTTAAAGTTGGGAAAACTAAATGGATTCTTTCAAAACTACACTTCTAAGTTTAGAAATGAAATGGAGGATTCTATTTACAGTTTCAACATGATAAATTAGCTTTAATTTTAAATACCAAAGATAAGATCACTATTATATTTAATGTGTTTAGATTCTACGAGTAGAACTACTGACTTGGCAAAGCAAAACTTAAACATGATTTTAACCTTTCCAGAAAGAAGCTTTAAGAAAGTTCGTCAATCTCTGCAACCAAAATAAATACATCAGAAAGTTGGAAAATCGCTACTTGTAACAGATATTGCATAGAAATTTAAAAGCACAACTCACTCGTGTAAGACATAACCAACGCTGGTAAACTAGGGAACGTCTGGTTGGTCGCGATATAAAAACCGCCGTTGTCCAGAGGCTTGATCTTGTAGTGTTTGACGTGGTACCCCCGCCCCTCCTCCCAGTCCTTGACGCTGAGGCTGAAGCCGTGCGGGTTGTGTTCCGCCGGCCTCACCAGGAAGGTCCCCCGAGGGTTGCATTCCGCAAGAAGCAGCTTATCCGCTTCCTTTCTTGAAACGTGCGGGAAGAACCAACTGCAACATGACGGCGGCCTTTAGAGAAAGTCGACGATTAGTGCCTTTGGGAGGTGTCTTGGACCGTCACCTTTCCTTGTGTACAGCGATGACTTACCACCTTTGTTAGTTTGCAAATTTATTCGTATTAGGCCAGGTATTTTCGTAGATAAGTTTAACTTTAAGAGGCTACGTTATTTTTAGTTTATATATTTTTTTTTATTAAGTGTCGCTTGAATCTCGTAGCAGCATAGCAGTAGTAGGCAGGTAGGCATTACTATTCTTCCATGGAAGAAATAACCTTCATTATTATTGTTTCCTATAACCGAGATTTATCTTATCATGTATGTATATGAATTGAACACGTTTTTCTCGTATAACACAGTGTGAAAAGAATATAATGGCCTAGCATAAAGCAGCATATCTACACATTGGTACGTAAGCTGTGCAAAGACTGCGAACAAAGCCCCTAAGGCTTTACATTGCACGTAGCTGTTTCTAAAGCTGTCGGCAGGAAACATTATGTACAAGTTGCTATATAATTTTCTCGGAAGCTATATACAAGAAATATCGATACAAATATTTATCGTACGATAAGAATTCCGTGGATATGTGGAGAGAAAACATTGATAATACGATAAAATTTAACTTGATTACAGTAATTTGATCCTCTCGTGTTTTCTCACATAGTACGTGAAACGGTTTAACAATGAGATTGTTACGAGAATAATCATTCGTTAAGATATTTTGAAGTTAGGATTTTATTTTATTTAAACAATATTAGAAAAAACTTACTCTTCGCACTCGACAGAACTCTCTTCAGCGACAAAGTTGACGGGCACCAGTCCTTCTCTCCTCGTGGCGAGATGTAGCACCCGCCACCAGTCCGGTTCTGCATCGTTCAGGACTTCCATTTTGTCTCCTTTCCTGAATGAAATGTCGGAGTCTGCTCGGGCTGTGTACGCGCAAAGCGCTTTGACCACGCGACGCCCACCGTTCGATATGCCTGCAAATGTGAAAGTTTCATGATTAACGTAAGAAATAAGCATTTTTCTCTACTTTCTCATTTTTTAGTTCTCATGTTGAGATTATGATAGATGTCCACCATGAATGAATACCATTTAGGGACTTGGAGAGGACCATCCACCAAAATATGAATGGATTGTGTGTAGGATAATGAGATATAGAATGATTTGACTTCAAAAAAAGATTATATAGAATCTCATTTCGAATAAAGATTTTTATCTCTTTATCTTTAAATAAAGTCGTAGGTTAGCATAGAACAAATAATAATCTTATTAAACGGATTAGAATGGTTTACTTTTCATAAATAAACGGATACCTAATCGAAATTAAATATACATTTTAGACAAGCTATCTAAAGTAATTATACCTACTATCAATCATCAGCAGCTGATACACGTATACGTCCCCACCGAGGGGCTCAAGCCTACCCTACTATCAATCGATAAATTAAAATAATAAATTCTTCCTGCAATATATCCAGCTTCTTCTTTTCGAGTCGGTGGCAAACCTAGAATGACTCAGCCCAAAAATTGGCCCCAATAATTGCGCTGTCAGTGGCGTTAATCAAATCCTCCCGCGTGCAGCTGCTGGGGCACGCAGGGCACGACATCAAATGCTCCATCGTTTGGGGGACGGCAACACACTTGCACTATCCAGCTTAAAAAAGATTTAGAAAGGTAAACTATCTTGAGTTCTGATCTTACATTTCCCCGGATTCCTGGCGCGCACGAAGTCGACGTTGTGATTGGCTCGCACCCGGTTGTTGGGCTCGCCCGTATACCGCGTCTCCAGCGACGGGCATGCTGTGAACGCTGCCTCGTTCTTCTTATATTGTGGGTACACTGAAATCGAATAAATTTGTGTTATATTACGAAATAAATAATGATAGTTGTAAGTTGAGTCATCGACTGTCTTAGGCCCGGTTTCCACCAAAGCGGAGAGGAGAGGAGATGTGTTTGAATAACCAATCAGATTTCGTTAGTGAAGCTAAGCGGAGAGATGTGGAAATAACGAAATCTGATTGGTTATTCAAACACATCTCCTCTCCGCTTTGGTGGAAACCGGGCCTTATACAAGTAATACCCCCCTTTCCTTTTGCAGTTAATTAATAAACAAAAATAAATATAGAAATAAACATACAACTAGCTTTAGTTTTAACAACTTTCGGTGTAGAATTTTCAGTTCCTCATATTATATTATATGAAAATATTTTTTTGCATACATACCTAATATATAATTAATTAGTATTCTCTTAGAAATCTAATCTCTGTCGGTACTCCTGTCGGTTTTATCCATGGACTTTACACAAGTGCTTCAGGGAAAATTAACGTTCTACAACTAGATAGTTTAATCCGGTTCTGCCAGTTACATTGTTGTTGACGTTGCACAACAACGGTGTGGTAAGTGAACCTACAAGTATGATGTAATTACAAGACTGATATAACAACAAAACAACATGGTATCTTTGTGAAAAAAAGCGAGCCCTTTGTCCTTTTATACATCGTGATCACGTATCGTCGTCTTTCAATCGATCTATCTTGAAGATTAATATCACTCCTAGCATCAAAATGTACGTCGGCCTTCAAAATCTTTAATAATAAATTAATCAAGTACATAATGAATTTATAATTAGAGTTTAATTATGACCATTCAATTATTGATTAGTGGCCAAACAATACTTGACCTCATAACACGGTTGTGTGTACAAATTCGGCACGGGCGAACTACGAAGTGTTGAATGAACACAAATTGAAACTAAGTGGTAACCCAGCTCTATACATTATTTAGGCAATCATAGTAACCTTAGTTCGTACAAATGTGGTTGATCATTGAATTCAGCTCATATACCATTAATACCATCTCCACAAGATCAACGGTTTATCATCATCACAATTTATGTGATGCTATTAAGCTTACAGTGAAAAATCTGACATCTTAAGGATTGAGACTTAAGTGATATATAATTTTAACGTTTCCCATAGCACTGCTACCGAAGCACAGATTTTAGAATTGTGATGGTTAGATTTAGGAACTTTTCTTTCTACTCCGTGATTTTCGTGGCTTGTTCCGGTTCAAGCACGGTTAAAACTACCCAGAAGCAAGCTGGCAATTTGTGTGGTTTAATATACGCCAAAATGTCTTTGTGTCAAAATGCTAGGCCATTGTGCAGGTCATAAATTTTAGCGCGGTTTCGACGCCAACATCGCGCATCGTGCGAAATGTCGGCCATTGTGCAGTTCAAGGAATCAGTTCCGCTTGGTTGTTTAGGTATTTCTTCGTACGTGATCTTGAAACAAGTTTGATCAGTGTTTTGTTTTCTAATATCTAAGCTTGATTATACCTCTATACGTTAGTACTAACTACATTCTGTGATAAAAAAAACAATATTGTTTTTAGAAAGGTCTAAATCTTCGGTTTTCATAAAATATTGTATAAAAAAGACCTATGTTTATTTTTTAATTCATGCAGGATAGACAACCCCCCTTGGTAGGCACGAGCTATGGCACTTATGTATTATGAGCTGATTACGACAAGTATCTTAAAACTCGAA
Source organism: Carpatolechia fugitivella (assembly GCA_951230895.1). NCBI lineage: Eukaryota > Metazoa > Arthropoda > Insecta > Lepidoptera > Gelechiidae > Carpatolechia > Carpatolechia fugitivella. Next base: position 5,097,525 of record OX579658.1, read on the forward strand.
CACGTTTGTTTACTTCAGGACATTAAAATTAAAGGAATTTAAGTTCATACATTATCTTGGATTTTCCAACATTAATTTTAACATAACCCTCATGTCTGTTGTGTCAAGAAATGCCCACCATTTGCCTTCACCCCTTGAAATTCTCACTAAAGATGAATTGAGCAAAATCGTGAAATACTACGCAGACTACGCACCGTGGAAAATGTAGGAATATGCAAGCAAACACTCCAGGAGGAATGTAAACAACGCCAGCAGGCCCACCCGCACCGGTAACGCGGTAGGCAATGACCCGCGTCCCCTCTTACCAACCAGGGGCACAGGGGCGTGGAGGTGTTTATACGTTTATATTTTATGCAGTCTTATTGGTCAGGACAGGACACTATCATTTCTGGTTTTTTAACACAGGTCTCTTACACAATGGCCTCGATTCGGGACGTCACGCTCTAATCCTTAATTTAAGTTAGTCCGTCCTTTTTATTACCTTTTAAAGATTGAAAAGGGACAGGAGATGGCCATCCTAATATTAGAGCTGTCAAACATCGAGTTTGAACCTTATGGCCGTGTCGATTGCACAATTTTAGAGAGCACTTAAAACATGCGACTTAAAAATCTCTTAAACTGACAGCTATGCCCTTATTTTAAGTTATCATTCGTTCAAATTAATATCATTCGTTAATCGCCTCTCTTTCATTGGTCATAAAAAGGAACAGTATAGCTAAATTTTAAAATTAAAATTAGAGCATGACATCCCGAATCGAGGCCAATCTTAGTTCAGTTAAAAAAATATTTTTCGCAGCCATTATTAATTTTATAACTCAACTAAACGAAACCACAGACGAAACGCGAATGGTTTTCGGCTATTTGATTTGTCGTTCGTAGCACAGGTTCGTAGTATTTTATTTCTTACTCAATTTCAAAATACGAACGTGCATTCTCAGTACCAACAACAGAACTACCCTAGACTAGAACCACCCCACTATTATACGAGCTTATAATATAAGCTGGAAAGGAGTTCCGAGTTATTGTTTACAAACATCGATCCCCAGCATACATAAAAGGTAAACAAAACCGTGCCTGGACTTATACCAAACTTACACTAAGGAGTTCCAAGCAGGGACGCTGAAAATATGACTTTACTTATGTATAGGATATTTATAATTTTCTATGTTTATAATTTTCTAGGTATTTATAATTTTCTATGTTTACAACACTTTCCACTTTGTACACAATATTTTCATTTTTTAGAATTTTTCGTACCTCGATTGTTATGATATGCTTGAAGGCCACTGGTTAAGAACACTATACCTTGATTTTTAATTCCGTGGAATTCTGACAGATGGAGTATTGTCAAAGAAAGGTATTTTAATCATACGAACGACAACGTGAATATCTACTACGAAGAGGTTCTAATAAAAATGTCAAAGACGCGTAGATACGAGTAAGTCATACGCGCTCAAAAAGCGGCACACCAAAAGTTAGCTAATTAGTCACGTGTCACTTTGTGTCTTTTTCGCACTTATGCTTAGAATTGTCGTCCTTGTCTAAGTTTTGTGCCATGTTAAAACACCGTTTGCCTTGTAAGTGACCTATCTACGCCTTTTTACTTATAATATCATTGCAAAGACGAAAAACAACCCCAAGGCAAAGGCAGGGAACAGAGTGCCGATGATAGTCAAAATGACATGATAATAAGTATAACAACTTCCCTAAAGGTCCATAGCGGTATATAGTCGTATAACGAGAAGACAGAACGAGGATAAGGCCTTGGGTACAGAAGAGATGTTTAGTAAATATTAAGCTTGTAGGCTTGTTTCACTAACGTTGGTAAACAATCTTTTATACAGTCTCAAGGCAACACGTTATTAGAAGTGGATGGACAACAAACACGACACGTGTAAGGTACTTGTAATAACACGTATAATGAGAACACGATGATATAGTTGTGAAATAATAAATCATCAAACGATATTTATGAATTTTATGACTATTGAATAGTCTTCCTGATTATCTGCAATTCCAAGGTCCAAATCAGTTGTTATGTACCTATGCTCGTACGAAATAGTTTATCAGTCAGACAATCATACTTCACATGAACGAGATGAGTCCAGTTTTAAACAAAACTCTTCTTTTTAAACTCGTACTTTAGTGTAACGTGTTATCCCGGGAGTATCCGCGAGGAGCGCTTCGGGGCTCAGATCAGAAATGTGAATGTAGCTACCTGATCACATCAATTGATTTCGCCAAGCACCTTACACAATCATTAGTACGGTCACCGATTCTAATATGAATAAAAGACTAATTCACAATTCACTGCCTATTTAAATTTAGATTATCGCTGAGCTATGTCGGTATCATCATCAATAGCTTGCGCTGAACATTGTAAGCACGACTTCAGCTCGACTCACCCAGTCGCTACCGCTCCTCCGCAGAAGCTAGCGCAGACCGGTCGTTGTGGAGATGATGATGATGATGGTTCTTACCTAAAGGTCTGTCGGGGTCGTGGCGGCGGCTGCAGCACTTGTTACCCATGGCGCGGCCCGCCCGCTACCGCGCCACCCGCTTCTGGAACAAGACAAAAATATTACATTAAATATGAAGAGTAATTGTTTTTTTTTTAATAAATTATGGAGTTACTTTATCTGTTAATTCTATACCTAACGAAACAATTTCACAAATATATATTTTTAACTTCCTGAAAAAATTCAAAACTGATTGTGAGTTTCGGACTATCTCATTCAGGTTGGTTCGTTCAGCGAATAAACAGCATCATCTCATTTCATTATTACAATGATGATTTAATTTTCTCAGAATTCTCAACGACCTTATTATTTGCCTTTAAGTTAATGATTAGATTTAGAAACAAAAACTAGAACTTGGACCTCAACTTAATTATAAGTAAGCACTACTCGTTCGTTTTTTGTTTTTATCGTTTACGATTTGATAATTAATTTTAGTGTTGAAATGTGGTCTAGATCTATTTTATTTTTATTTATTTTATTTATTAGGTTACCAACAGAGTATACATTAAATACCACATAAACTATAACACAATAAGCTAAATGCTACTCTAGTTACAGGTAACGACGACATGCACGATGATGTAAGTAAACAGAAAAGAAAAACATATATGTATACTCATATACAGCACTAAAATAATAAGAAAATATGTAAATTGAAGTTATATTTTAGATAGATATTAATTGAATAATTAATCTAGATACTAGTTGATGATAATAACCAAGCTGACACTTACTGAACTGAACCGAGAGAGTAGGCTCAAAAAAGATCTCTCCACAGCCACGAGTGGATTACTTGTGGAGCGAATAAGAACATAATGGTACTCCAATTTGAGCACTATTATTCAAACTTTACCAATGGTTTTAAGAATGAACATATTTTTTATTATTGTATAATATTGCAAACACAATGCCTGCATTGTTTATGATTTAATTGAATTGAACGATCAATGCAGATTCAAATTAGTACATAAAGAGTTATGGTATCGTATCATACTTATATTTCAAAATCAAAAATTATTTATTTCCATAAGATGTTATTACATCACTTAGATCCGTCATTACATGTAATTTATTGATTGGTTTTAAATTGAATATTTCAAATGTACTAGGACAATAATTATATCGATTTATTGTGATGCTATCGACATACCTATTTGTAAAAAGAAATATGGTACCAAGACACGACGCGACGCTTGAATTTAGATTTTCACTTTTTAAAGGTTCCCTACTATCTCTTTAAAAGTTATTCTAAACAGCATGAAATAGGTCGAACTATAAATAAGTCCGCTCCCATGTCACAGCCAAAGTGGTGTAAGTGAGCGTCTGTTCTCTTATCAATTTGTAAACAATATATTATGTAAGTGTAGTTTTCCCATGAACTAAATTTTGTATCAGTGAAATTGAAACACTGAGATTACATTCTAGATAGTTGTTACCGATAACGTGGTATGGTCAAACCAGTACTCCTTCGAAGGGAGCTCCGAGGGTAGGCGACGACGCGACAGGCCCAGCCGTCTGCGATCTCACGGGGGGAGAACAATGGAAACCCGGAAGTTTTCGAAGCATAAGGCGTGGGAGGGCACTGGGTGATTGCGCGGCGCTCGGGTGAGCTGGCTGGTGAGGGCAACAGCCTTCGCTAAACTGGTCATCTTATGCCAGAAGACATGGGACAGTTCACAGACAACTCACTTACCGAGGGAAGCACGCGGAACGGCTGGGCTGACGCGACGCTATCATGAAAGGGGTAACCATTGAAACTGGGATTAAGGGTGAAATAGGCCACGCTTTTCGTTGTTTATTAGCTAAATGGCTATACGTATCTCAAAAATTCAAACTGGATGCTTGTCACAATTTTAGGTGACGCAGTATTAATAAGTAAGAAATAGTTAGAATCCCTTCTGATCGGAGATTGAGAGACCATGCGAAAAGCGGTTTTCAAGCTGGCTGGACACGTTTGCGTTCGATTATCTCGGGTTCTCTAGCGTCACATAAACTGAAATAAGCGTGATTAGCCGTCACCTAAAATTGTGTATTGACCTACTTAAACGCGGCTCATTTGGAAGAATTGTCCAGCCAGCCTGAGTCACATTAAAAAGGTTCTTAACTATAGAGCAGATCACCCGTCTGCGCTCTTCGCGGACGTCCCCCAACATACATACATGGTATATAGTGAAATGGTATTCATAGTTAGTATTTTATAAAATACCGCAAGCAAACATGCATGTTATCACAGGCAAGATGATACTTAGTTATAATATGAATAATAAATGAAATGATAAGTAAATATAGATCCTACGAATGGAACTTCAGCCCACTGCAAAGTAAATATACCGACTGACTACTTACAAAATTAATTTCCAAATTGGCCTAACTTCCAAACCGCTTTCATGATTGAGACACTGTAATATATTTCTCCAAAATTAGGTGACTTTAATGCTCCTTTAAGTAATATCAAGTAATAAAATAAATATTTAAATAAAGAAAGAAACATTTATTATATTTTACGCCACAACACAAACAATAATAATAAAATAGATACAATGGTTATCATTAGTGCTACTGGAATGTGCCGCGACGTCAAAATAAAAGGACCGCACTCAGTTATGCCGCGATCGTGAAGACCGCGACGCTGGTATTTATTTATTCTACTCCATAGAACCTTCTCCAGCCAGCTCTAGTCTGATTGATGACCAATTATGTAATATTGCCGTGTGGTGACGGCAGAGTAGAATACATTTGTCACCAACCCCTACTCTTCCCGTGGGTGTCGTAAGAGGCGACTTAGGGACTACACATTGAACAGGGAACGGGCAGCAGCGCTCTCTGATACAGTAACCTTTTAATCTGCGATCTCCAACCCGCCTGCCAAGCGTGGAGATTATGGCAAAACCAAACACTTAACAGCAGCAGCAGCAGCTCCAGCAGTGGACTGTAACGGGCCGTTGATGTATCCTACTAATATTATAAATGCGAAAGTTTGGATGTTTGTTGCCGAATCACGCTTGAACCACTAGACGGATCGGGATGAAACTTAGCACACATATAGGTTAGGTTTTGGAATAGGACATAGGCTACTTTTTACTGCTTTAAAAACTTCATTCCTACGGGAAAACTCATTAAACGCGGGTGAAACCGCGGGCGGAAAGCTAGAGTAAAATGACTTAACAATGTCAAAATGTTAATAAAAGAAATGGTATATTCTAAATTGCAAGCTCCATTTTCAATTCACACGGATCTCAAACATTTTAATTTACCTTAACAACTGTACTTGGAAAACCTGCATTGTTCTTCTACCCTGAAGTAAACACTTCTATAGTTCTTCGTATTGTCACAATGTAAGTTTTGTCAATACGTCCTTTTACATTAGTAAAAGCATCCGTCTTACATTTTCTTTGTCTGGTTTCCGATTTTTCACGTGAACATAAGAAATCTCTTGGTAATGGTATATCTATACACCGTGAAATTTACATCGTTTTGTTCCCGCCCCGGGTAGTGATAGTACTCGTCAAACTGAACAACTTTTCGAGAAAAAAAAAATTTCTGCGACAAAAAAATTTTTGGTTTCATACAAAGTGAGACTCCCGACCCGACCGACCCATTTTGTATGGAGAGCACAAAAATATTTTCGTCGCAGGAATTATTTTTTTCATGAAAAGTTGTTCAGTTTGACGGGTACTATCACTACACGGCGGGAACAAAACGAAGTAAAGCCAAAATATCAGAATATGGCGAGGAAACAGTCAAAGTCAAATCTCGCATTTCTAATATCAGTAAAGGATGTAGGTACGATCAAATTTAACTACTGATTCGCCGAACGCCCAACCCATTGCTTGTTTAAATAATAATAATAAAAAAAAAAAATATTTTCTTTAAACAAATTTGTCAACTGAAAACGATTGGAGTTTCCTTTTAAGCAAAATTTTGCCTGTACCAGGAAACCCCGCTCTTCTAAACAAGGTAAGAAAATAACAACTTAGACATAGGAAAGTACCAAAGTTGATATAATAATATAGCCTAAGGTAAGGTCCAGATTGTGTGTGTGTGTGTGTGTGTGTGTGTGTGTGTGTGTGTGTGTGTGTGTGTGTGTGTGTGTGTGTGTGTGTGTGTGTGTGTGTATGTGTATGTGTTTGTTTGTATGTCTTACTTTACTTTACATGTTAAGTGCGCGCTTGCATATGCGTGTTTGTTTTCTGATATGCTTATTGTATTTATGTAAATATAATATTTGATTTACTTGGTTTTATACATTTACGTGATGTTATTATTCTTACTAATATTATAAGCGCGAAAGTTTGTATGTAAGGCTGTATGGATGGTTGAATGAATATTTGCCACTTCTTCACGTAAAAACCGCCGAACGAATTGGGATAAAATTAAAATTAACGCCCTGGAATAATACATAGGATACTTTTAACGGGAAAACATCCCATGCCCACATGCAATTTTGCATATGTGCGTTTATGTGTGTGTATGTGTTGGCCCTACGACTTGGTCTTGGGATCGGAAGTAGTAGTAGCAGCAGTAACAGTGACTACAACTTCCACCAACAAACAGTTTACGTTAGAGGCTGTAAGAGGTTCTCACATTCCTCGTAATTTAGTTGTCTTAGCCATGTAATCACCGTTGATTTGCATTCAAAGTAGGTCTTCTCATAGATATTTAGTTCTCTGTTTAATTTGTTATATAGGTAACTCGATCTTTTTATGTACTGTGAGCTTGCAAATGCTGTTCTTGTTTTACAAGTGTCTATCACAAAATCCTTCCTTCTTTTGCTTGCCCTTCTGGGGTCAAAGCTTAAAGTCTTATGTGTCTTTAAGATTACAAATGTATAACTTTCGGACTGATAATAGCTGACAGATGTTGTATAAATTTTCAGTAGGATAGTACATTTTTCTTGAAATACATAGTCTTAATCAACGTTCTCTGTGCTCTTTCTATATCTATGAAGTGGGTTTTATAGGTACCTCCCCATATGGGAATACAGTAGGTAATTACAGATTGTACTAGTGCTATATATATTTTGTTAAGCAGGGTGTTGGGGGTATCTGGAGTGTGTGGTTTTGGGAATACATGTCTAAGTGACTTGAACATCCATATGAACTTTCTAACTCTCCCATTTAGATGTTCTATTTGAGGATACCACGATATCCTATGGTCAATTTGAATACCGAGGTACCTGGTATGACTAACCTTATTTATGACTTGGCATTTGCATCTCTTGTTTGTCATATCATTACATTCGTGTATTTTGAGATGAAAATCACTGCTTGGCTGCGTATTGTTATAGATGCTGAAGCAGATGTAATTAGTTTTCTTTGCATTTAGGGTGAGGATATTGTATTTCAGCCAATTGGAAATCTGGGCCAGTCCACACTCCGCAACACTCCTGACCTCCTCCCACGACTTCCCAGTGAAGACGATGGCAGTATCATCGGCATAAGAAAATAATGTAGCATTTTTGAGATGCATGTTGTAAAGATCAATTATATAAATGAGAAAAAGTGTTGGTCCCAGCACACTTCCTTGAGGTACGCCGTATGATATACCAGCATCCTCACTGGTAATTAAATTAAAACAGTCTTTTGCTCTGTTGAACATCGTCCCTTACTGAAACCATTATTAATTACAAATCACGAATACATTACATTATACCCCATTTTGCAATAAGAGTTAACACGCTATCGACTATGTAATCCCTTTACACTTCACATACATGCTTTATAACATATTCATTCGAATACTACTAGCCTAGAAAAATGCCAAGAATCGTGTACGAATTTAGAATTACCTTGCCCTGCTGAAATAGGCAATAAGGAAAAGGGAGTAACAAAGTGCCAAATCGTTTCAAGTTAGAAACGGTATCGCTGCGGCTGTGTACAGCAATATAGAGGGATCAGTCAGCCGTCTGCCAGTAAACAAGCGATAGCCGAAATATATTACGTATTTTAGCAATCTAACTACTAAAGAACGTTATGAAGTTCTGGGTGGTGCTAGTCTAGTCCAAATAAAATAACTATGTTTGAACAATCACTACTTTTTGCGCCAACAAAATATTCAATTACCTTGAGACCGTGAATTGTATGGACAAAAAGTACAGTGAGAAGATATACAATTTTAGAGGTTTGTTTTTGCGTACAGTACAAGCTCCGTACGTAAGTATCATAAAAACTTAATGGCACTTAAGTACTTCTTGTCAAGAAGGGGAACAAAATCAAGATCCTTGCGTGGTCAGAAATACGACTCTTATATTTCAACATCACGTTTAGCGGCCGCACTTTAGAACACAACACAAACAAACGATCCATTTTTCAGCGTCACCCACACCTTAACGGACCCAAGGGGGAGACCAACCAACCACACTTACTCACAAATAAGTATACAGCTACGACAAGAGAAAGCAGTTCAGCAGCACTCCTGGCCTATTTGCAAACAATGCTAAACAAATTACTTGCCTTTGCCACATCACCCGCCCACCCCTGGACTAAAGTAGTGTTAGCGATTTGTTATTGTTACAAACAGAAAATCTTAATATTGGTAATGAGGACTTTCTGTTTGAGTCTGGAATTATAAGCGGTGATTCTGTTTACCTATAGGTTTGAAAAATTATTTTGGGTAAGTACCAATCAAATAAATGGTAGGTACTCATTGAAAGAAATAAAACGATCGACTAGGAACATCCTTATTTTACGTGATGTAACCTACCTCTAGCACTTTGTGAGATTCTATTTATATCTTTTGGCCATAAATACCCACAGAGTCGGTTAGTCGTGCGTACGTAACATCCCGCCTTTTATGTTATCTGAGAAACTTTTTATATCTGTATTGATTATGTATGATTACGCTCTTGTTATTAGAAAAGGCTGATTTCCTATCTTTACAAATGTTTTCCAACATTTCTTGTTTACCAGTACCACAGCCATACGTAGGTACTTCTAACTTTTGATATGATTATTTGTATATTATATTGCGTCTAAGTTATTCTGTTTAGGATAATTTCTATCCTCTAGCTTTCTTTAAAAATCGAATCGTATCAGCGGTCGCAGGTCTTCAATTTATATGTTTATTACAAAGACACAAACTTATAGTACTCTAGGTACTGCTATTTAACCGATTCTTCCATAATTATCTTAAATAAAAACAGTTACCATTGAATATCGGTATCCAAACTTAATCAAGAATTACCATCTTTGATTCGTCGGTCATGATTACCATTCAGACAATTCTGTTCAATTAATTCAATTCACAAATTCCCTTCCAATTTCAACAGAGGAAAATAAGACAATGGTCTCGATGGTATGATAACCGCCGATAGTAATGATAACGACTTTTTCAAACATTTATTAACGACTATTTCAAACTTTTATTTTTTCGGTGTGTCTCAAATCGCGAAAATTATTATAAATGCACAGATAAATTAGCCCACGGCCCACGGCGATGTTGCTGTGATAAATATAATTTTGACTTCGACTTTTACTTATATACCATGTGTGTGACGCTTTAATTATGTCTAGAGAATTCCAAGGATGGCATAAGGAATAAACAACAGGACAATATTTACAAAAGTAGTTAACAGAAACATTTGAGTCAACAAGTTAGAGTCCCAAGTCCCAGCAGTCTCAAAGGGTCGAGTAATCCAGTCGTTATACTTGCCTGAGAGGGTCAAGCCAACGGCAAAAAGAACTAGTGGCTTACATTGAACGACTTTACAGATTGTGAAGGCACATTTCAAAAGTCTTATGTAAATTTTGGAGTGGTGAACCAAAGAGAGGAAGACGAAAGTGAAGGTGGTGGTGCGGAGCGAGGGGCAAGGGACGCCCCAGCCACCTGTTGCTGTCAATCAATATCACCAACGCATCATTGTTCATCCAAACCCCCAAAAGTACCCCATACGAGAAAACTGCCTATAAACCTCCTCGCAATTACACAACAAAAGCGCAAGTCACGTGTATATTGTGTAAAATCAGTCACTGATATCGACAGTCAACGAGAGTGATGATACCGATAAAATAAGAGTAGGTACAATAAAGCTTATCACCGAAACTAAATCAATGTTCGCAACATCGTTTAAGTCAGGAGAGGGCAATAAAAGTGATTACCAAAAGCCTTGTCCAAACACCCGCTCTATGGATAAGGGAATCGATACCCAAAACATTGAATTCGAGGACACGGAAGCTAATTTTAATAACATTAAATGAAAGCTCTGGAAACGAGTTATTTCTAAAACGGTATGAGTTAAACTTAATAAAAAGGGAGGAAAAAGGAAATTTAAAATAATTCGATACCGGAAAAATTGTAGACCACAAAGTTATACCGCTGCGCATGTTCCGTCGGCGGTCAATAACCCAGTAGCAGCGGACGGAATCTTGAACTTGAACCATAAAAGCGAATGCGGAAACTCTTTGCCGGTACCCAATTTGGAAAGACAAATGCGAAATCGGCGCTAAATAGAAAAATCATGTAGTTGGATAAAATTTTGATGGAAACCGATCAGTCAGTCAGAAAAGTCAGTCAGTGGGAAAACAGAACGAAAAACTACTCGAAAATCGATTGTGAAATTTATCTCGTTTGTTTCGTGCGTGGTGGTCGTGTGCTATCTTTGTGTGAATAACTACTGAATGGATTATTAATTTTATGATCATTTTGGTATTAAATGCGGATTTTTAATCGGAAACAGTAAAATTTAAAATGAACGCCTTAAACAATTTCGTGTTCAAGAGTCACGACACGATGATGGTGTTGAACTTGACAATGACTTGTTTTTGGAGGACGCATGGCAGCAGCTGCAGCTGTCGACCTGTTGTAGACAATGGGGCAAATGTTATGCTTAAAATAAACGTCTACCACAGGGTGCCACGTCATTTACTAAACCTTGGAATAGTCAACTATGAACATCTGATAGACGACGTCACAGACAAAGATATGTTATTCTGCTGATAGATGCACATTAATTAATGATTTCGCTAATTTCACTATAGAAGTTTATTACAAAACTCGGTAAGTTTGGTTTAGACAGATAAGTTAAATTAACCCAATGTTGGAGAAAACCTAATAAACGAATTTCTAAAAGAGTTCACGACAGTTAATTAAGAGACCGTCTTCCATGATTTTTTGGTGCCAACGTGCCAGCATTTAGGTCAACTAAGTAACTTTATTAATTAACAAATACATACTTTTCTGAAAACTCAATTACTTTACTTACAGGAAGCTTTGGGAATCACCTCCTTTGTAAACAAAAGGAAACATAGTAGATTAAAAATAAAAGCTAGCATTGTTAGCTAGACAACTTTGCATACTATTTTTATTTTGTGTATCTCTCAGAAAATATGTATAGAATAAGGAGATAGTTTATGTAGAGCTTCTTTAAAAGCTAACAGAGCGTGAAATGCAAGACAAAAGCCAGACAGATTTAAGAACGTAGAATATCAGGCTAAGATTTTACATTTCAAAATAATTTATAGACAAAAGACAGAGATAAAGTGGAAATCTTTTTGCTATTATAAATATTTACACAACCAGTAAGTATACAGAATACGAAAGATTAAAAACCAAAACCTGACGTATATTCGTTCCTTAGGTTTTATTACCAGGAACAGTTTCAAAAGATGAGCAAGTCGATAACGTTGCTTCACAGACATTCAGCGTAGCATAAAATTCAAATCGCTGGCAAATGGTCTAGCAAAACAGATATATTTATGCACAGGCAAAGTAATAAGCCTGATTAAAACTCGATGCACGCTCGGATGAAACTTGGGGCAGCGGCGTTCCGCCGGATATGTGAATAAATGGTGAGTACAGGATACAAGTCTTGTTGAGTCTGATGTATGTCATCGGTCAGTAGATCCGGGGGATTTAGTTACTGGACATCCTTATCATTATAATATCTTGCAGTAATTATTAACAATAAAATAATATAACATGTGAGTGAGTAACTATAAGCGACATGTAATATAGTTGAATTGTTTTGTACCTGTTCTTTTGTTGCTTTTACTTGAATATTAATTACATATCGCGCCATTTTTAGAGTCCTTATTACAGGTTGTTTCAGATTGGCTGAGTTTCATGCAACTATTAAATTGAATGCCCGATTTCAATTGATGAACAGCCTAGTCCTCCAACAACCGGGCTGATTTAACCAATAGACGGAGATTTACACGCAATGAATTCTGAGTATCTCTGAGCCTGATTCACTCAAATCTATCGTTAGAACAAATTGGGGAAATAGCTCACGCCCGAACGAATCGTGTGAAAAATTACGGTACAGCCACAGTTTGTAAAATCTAATAAATGAGGCTTCCATTGAATTCTCCAAGAACCGCATCGATTCTTAGCAGCAGTTACGCATTATGGTTTCGTATAATGCTAGTTTCCAACCCGGATCTAGATTGGAGTGGAGTTAACACAAACTAGTGCTAATGTGTGTAATCACGTTCCCTCTACCGGTGTTTCACTAGGAACTCGACTAGGACGACAATGGCTGCGTAAACAATGGCACAGATTACTGACGATCGAGTCGAGGTACCGAATACGGAATGCAATACCTTCAATAGTTCAATGCCTACTGAATACGGAAGCCTTCTGGCATTACGCAATAGCAAGTGTTCCAGTGGGATATGGCAGCTATTGTTTAGACATTTCTCGTGAAGTCACCGAATATGATGAAATACGACACATAAACAGCTCGATTATGAAAATTTTTAATAGCCAGCGATAGAAACTTCCTTGAGATCCTTGAGATAGATTAGGCATGCCTACAACAATTTGCTGAAAGATAAACGCTGCAACAAAGATATTCCTCACAACTTTGTTTTGACGCCAATAAAAACAAAAGCAAAATGTGAACGAAATTATCCAAGAGAAATAATATGATACAATATTTTGTCTCGTTAATTAGCGCAAACGCAAATTAACTCACCCACAAGACACTAACGCCAACCAATATATCAACACGGGAGCTAAGATAAACGCGCCTGCATGTGCTATCTCACGTCCTAAATCTCCATTTCCCAAACAAAATATCTCGGACATTCCCCTTTTACCCTCGGGTTCTGCAATTTCCGCTGACCGCTCTCGGCCAACTTTCGGAAACCTTGTAGATACAGGACTGTGCCCTTACATTACAGGTTGCTGAATAAGCACTTAATCTTGTTTATCAGTTTTATAGCGGGCTTGACGGTTTAACACCGGGAAACAAAGGACTTCTGTGAACAGGAGGAACAATACGCCCGCATAGGGACGCTTGTTCAACGCAACCCAGTTCCGGTGTACAAAAATAGTGACATCATAATCGGAGATAATTCTGTGGCGTCGTCGTAGGTGATTAAATTGTATTTGATTAACCCACTTCCTCACGAGATGTTTATGTCCGAGCTGGTTACACAATGTTTGCATTCACAACACCCAGCTGACTGCAACTAGGGCAAATCCCTGTGCTTGAAGCCGCGGAAAATGTTGTTGCGTCGAGTAAAAACAAAGTTCCATGAGATTAAACTACAGCAGCGGGCGCCGTTCAAAGTTTACCCACGGGAAAATTGGTTAAGTGTTAATGATTGTCTGAAGAAATATTGAAGAATGAATGTTATGGCATGTTCTAAATTCAAGAGAAGGCGCAGTAACGATAACAGAAGAGTTTCGCTGTCGAGTTATCTCCGGAACGAATCGCAATTTCACAGATAAAAGTGTTCCGGAAATAGGTAGATTGCGCGAAATAAGTTTTGCGCTTGCTCGAGTTATTTCGAATTTCATGTTGGGCGACGACAACATTTTTATATGCAAATTGTTTGAGTTTTTCAAACAGTTTACAATTATACATGCTTCACATGACAAAAAAAAAACACAAAATTACCAACAGTACATTTAAAATGTACCAGAAACTTTACTATTTTGTTGCCTAGCGTATTTTTAATGAATTTTAAGTTCCTAATTAAATTATTAAAATCTAAAGTGGCACGCAGAGCACTGTTTTCGTTTCTTCAACTAATCTACAGAAATGGTAGCGCTGATTATGAATATAGTTGATGAACGGGAAAAAGTCTGATATTTTACGACGAACTTTTTTTTTCGTCGTAACCATTTTCCGGGAATACATAAGGGAACTAATTGGAATGTTTACGTCCAGTGCGACGAATTCGAGCGCCCAGTTGTATGATCGTACGCAATGTAACTCTATCTATATGGGTAGGGTAATAGTTACTTGGTTTCTATAATACAAGAACGAAATCTTTTAAGGATACAATAAGCTCATCAGTTGTGTGGCAGCAGTCATGGGGAGCGAAGGAAGTCAGGGAAGCAAGTGATCAGAACAGGAATCACTGAAATAGTTCAGCTATTAAAACAAATTTAGCCTGGAGATTTCCAAGTTAGTTGGCTGTCCAGAATGGTGTTTTTGTGGGGAGCACGGTGGAATGTTTATTGTACGTGTGGTGGGAACCAGCGCCCTCCTGTCGCCGCTGGCCGTAACGCGAGGGCGCCCGCGATCAATACATGGGGCTTCCCTATGCTGTACGAATATCCTGTAGGGCTGACAAGCTTTTGAATGAGCTGGCTGATTGAGATGAGTATTTGAATTCCGAATTTAAATGAGCGTTGAACCAGTATGGCAGTTTGAATGCCTTCATCTTCAAAATATTTTCAACTGACCCCGAAAGAAGAAATTAGATGACAGAGTCGACTAGCAGATAGATTTTAATAAAGCAACAAGCTTATTGATTAATATTATAGCTATTTTAGAGCATGACCAGATATTAAGGTTTTTTGTGTTACTCTTTAAAAAGTGAGTCACCATTTCCAATCCTGTTTCCTCAAAACGCTTATAACCTAGATACGTAAGTGAGTTGAGTCATCGAGTCATAATGGAGTAGCACCAGTTGATTCCTTAATTACGGGCTTCTGTTAAAATAGCCCAATTATATAATTATGTTTGAGACGAATTTCTTATTAGGAGCCAAATATTGTTGTTGTCAACGCATAATTCAAAATATTTTATTTACGCAAAAAGAAAAAAAAAACAGAACGCTTTTGAAGAAAAAATATTTTCGATATTTGACTTCATTAGCGAATTTAATTACTACAGTTCAATCAAGCCCTACTAATTAACTAAATATTTACGTACCCAGTAAATGGTTGCTCCTAACGTTCTCAATAGGAAATTTTCAAAAACCGTACTTGGAGGTAAGATTTTTTTTCTGCAAATAATATATATTATAAATTTTACATTAAACCAATTTAGTTGATCTAATAAAGCCACTTGATTATTTACACCGAATAATGAACTGTTATCTAAGGAAATTAATTACTAACACGTAATAATCCATACCCTGAATTCGTGTGAATGAATAATTAAAGTGTAACATGTTTGCCTAGCTGCTGCTCCAAGACGTAATCACTCGTACATAATTTAATCTTGCGTAAACCAGTAAACTGTATGAATATTAAGAATGGTTTGAATTACTGCGAACGTAGTAAAGGAAGAATTTAAGATATGTTAGAAGATTCATAAAACGAACACGAGTCAGACTTGTCAGGCTAGACAGAAATTATCTTAAGGAGGGCTTGAATTTATCCTAAGACAAAATTAGGGCCCAATCCTGTCACACGGAGGTAGAGAGAAAGCCTCAATCGGTTTTTAGAACTTGCAAAGAAAGATAAGCAGTAGATAGACATAACGAACAAGCTGAAAAATGTATTATAGGTATAACGAATAAACATGTCATAAGGATCTTGTAAAAATTCAAAATTCAAAATAAATAATTACATGAAAACTACACAAGCAACGTAAGTGATGGATGATACAAACTAAAAATAATAATCGTTCGTATTTGGACTAGCTGGCTTTTTCCTACGATTACCTGTCCGTTACGAATTGAACACAATGGAAACAAAATTCACAATGCGTATCGAAATCGGAACACAGTCGTGCGAAAATTGACACGGTTTATGCACTTGGAAAAACAGATTTCCTCGTCAAAGCCACATTTCTCCCCGAGGGAGGTTTATGGATCTCTTATGGAACAAAATGTTTTATTCTCGATATCCAAAACTCCCCTTGTCCTTAATAGTATATACTTCATATAGATGTACGTACTCAGGGGTTTTTTGGGTGTGGGACTGTGGGTTACGGTACATGAGTTAATGAATTTGAGTTTCATTCACGTTTCGTTATAATATGGGGCGTTGGATGTGCAGAGTGATAACTACTCGTATTAAACAACTTTACAATCATGTTAAAAACTGTCGCAACATAAAACGAAATGTCGACGAAAATATACTATCAATTAAAAATATCTGTCTGTTGTTTTAAAATCGTTCGTCTCTATTTTTTTACCTATATTTTACGTTAGGTCGCGTATTACAATCGTTTTTGCTTAGTATTGGTGTAATAAAGAAAACCAATTTTATTAAATCATCACAACTAGTAATTTATTTTTTTTATCTATCTAAATCATCTAGGTAAATAAAACAAAATACACGTGATCGCAAGTGCAAAAATTGATTTAAAATTCCGTTTCCGTATGCTATGTTCTGTATCACAAACCCTGATATTAAATACGGTCAAATCATCAAGGCACAGACCATACTGTGTTCCGCTTTATTCTGGGGTTGCGTACAGTGCGACAGACTTCAGAATTATCCTTTATTTTAGTAGTCCTTTATTTTAGTAAGCCTTGAATAGTTTTGTGGCAGTGTTATGGCAATAACATTCAAGGGTTGTATTGTATTACACTTAACGGCGGCGGCGGCACAAACGCCTTTTCCTCGGAGAAAGCGATTGCAGGCGATATAAATAAGATTCATCAACATCAACGGCCCGTTACAGTCCACTGCTGGACTATGAGCCTCCTCCACTTAAGTGGAGGGTTTTGCCATAATCTCCACGCTTGGCAGGCGGGTTGGAGATCGCAGACTAAAAGGTTACTGTATCAGAGAGCGCTGCTGCCCGTTCCCTGTTCAATGTGTAGTCCCTAAGTCGCCTCTTACGACGCACCCACGGGAAGAGTAGGGGTTGGTGACAAATCTATTCTACTCTGCCGTCACCACACGACGTAAAATAAGATTAATCTGTATTAATTTTGGATAAAAATAGCAATAGCAAGTCGAAATTAAAACTGATTGACTTTATAATTTTAATGGGTAATGAAATGAATTCGCAAAATATGTTTCACTCCACTAAACATTTATTTAAACATTAACAAACAGTTAATATTAATATCAACTCATTAGAGCTTTAGTCAACCTCCAGCCTAGGCGATCATATCTTTAAGCATCGATTCATGAATAATTAAATTCATATGTGTATTGTATTGAATCTCCATCATCATCATCAACAGCTCATAATAATACGTCCCCACTCAGGGTGAATTGGGGCGATTAAGTTTTAGTAAGTTGACCATGCTGGCCTAGTATTAGTTTACCATCCCGAATATGACTCAAACACAGCAATGTAATCACAATTAGTCGCTAGACCTAGATGAAGCTTTAATTGATCACCCAACTAGTTAGTCCAGACGGATTCATAGACAGTTCAACATTTGAATGCAAAAATTTAGCAAAATGTTTTCTGCGTTTCTTGCATTCAAATGTTATTCAAAGTTGATGCTCGACTCAAATCCAAACATTCGTGAAAGCCGGCACTTTACGTTGTAACTGAACATTAGATCTCTATAATAATCAAAATTGGCCATTGATCATCTAATAGCAGATCCATACTACGTTGTGAGAGTAACCCAAACTCTTTTAGAAATTTACAATGTGATCATCTTTATATTATGTTTTCTAACTGCGGAATTAAACATAGAGTCGCCTATTCAACATCTATGTTATTCCTAAATACTGATTCGTCTCTATCTCTCGCCCGAACACAGGAGTACCAGTTGCCAGCCGGCAAGCAGCCTACTCCTGATTACCCATGCTCGCTTGACTGAAAGAATAAAGTCACCAGGAAATCCCAGCGACTTTATTAAGCAATACTAACTTCGTATTCTGAAAAGAACTTCGAAGTTTATTGCTTCTGCAATAAGATCCCAGATTCCTGAAATGGATCACAGGGATTATTACATGATATATGTAATTTAAAAGGTATAAAAAGGTGGCTCCAGGACTGCCATAGCGAGTCCTTAGAGCCGGCGACGGTGTGTCGTCTGTAGTTCTGAATAGAACTTCTAGTTCTTAGAGGAACTTTCGTTGAGTGGCATTTCCTCAACAGAATGATCAATAACCAAGTTTCTCTAATGATACTACCCGGAGACGACCATCCTAGCCCTACACACCAGGACACCCTTTTCCTTAAGCTATGCCAACTGTATTGATAAATACGGTCACATAACCCCTCTGTGTCTTCCAATATACAGTCCGACAAGGGATCTAGTTAATATCCAGCACTGACGAGGGGACTAGTTCTAGCTCCCTCAGCTGGACGATTACTAAGACCTTAGAACCCAAGCAAGGCAGCAGACTAGAAGCAAAGACCCGAGACGTACACACAATACAGCAAACCAGCTATCAAAGTATCTACGTGACGAGTGAGAATAAACGCTCCACCAACGCGCTCTCTGTGAGTCACTTCCCACTCTGTCCTTCATAATGCTCCTGTCCTCCCCTCACTACAGAGCAGAGGTGTAGGAAAAAGGGTTAAAATAATAGACAACCCCGAAGGGTTGTCTACAGCGGACCCTAGTCCGACCGGTGCGCCTTAAGCAATGGAAGGAGACCGAAGTCCCATCGTAGAAAGCCTAAGCTTCACGTTGTAGCCGAAGCTAGTGGACGACGTCCAATCGATACTAGCCGAAGAGTTCCCGATACGGCTGAGCCGTTATAGTAACCTTTTGGGAGGCTAATCCCGTCTTCCACCGAAGTGTCCGACGTATTGCGTTCAAGGGTGTGTTTACAGGATAGTCCACACGTGAACCAGCGCCCATGATGGTAAACCATCTTCCAACGAGCAAGCTCGAAGGGATGACCTCACAGCTGCTACTGACTGTGGGTCTCATAATATCTGGATTGCTCCTGCATACTGGATCTCCGTCTATCTAAACGGTACTGCCAGGGCAGATCTGCTCCAACTTCATATCTCCATATCTCCGCCGCGCGTCTCCGTGCCTGAGACCGCATATGAATCTAAAGACTCATTTCAGCTATCGCTCTGAATATAGCTTTACAGCCTTCATCAACGCTCGTCCTGTCCACTGCTGGACTATGAGCCTCCTCCCCTTGCAGCCATATGTGTCGATATTACATCGCACAGTTGATTCGGTAATAAATCATACATGATGATATTAGCCAGAACAGTCCACGTCCAGTTTCTCGTTCTCAATTAATAAACTCGTTCCAGTATGCCTCTTCACAGACTTATGTCTTGAAGGAAGCCACTATGTCCTCCGCTACCTCCTCTATTGGGGTTAATACTTGAAAGAGTATCATCGACACTAATCAGTCTGAGGTCCACCGCGCACGGATGTTGACAAGTCCCCATCCGCGGCTTTGTATTCAAGTCGCTGTATGCGTCTCGGTCAATCAGCGGTTCTGAGCTAGACATACAGTGGTAGCGGCATTCATAGCAGCCCGATAGTTACTCCACATCTTCATAGGTCAGATACGGAAATCTCTCCACAGACTTGCGTCTTGAAGGTAGCCACTAAGATATTGTTAACTCCACTATCAGGGGTAAACTTAGTGTACTTATCACGCCTAGGATGCGACCCATACACCAGCGGTTCAGAGCTAGACATGCAGTGTCAACAATATCATAGCAGCGATAGTTATACCTCGTCTTCATGCGTCAGATAAGGGTCCTCTATTAGATGGTCAAATTTAGTGCATTATGGGGTCATCTAGGAGCGTCAACCCTATGATTCCCTTGATTTTCATTTTTGACCATCTCGGATGGGATATGTCATCCATAGAGGAATAATTAACCGTTCCCATATCAAACAGGCAGCACGCCAGTCTTCAGGGACCGAAATCCCGTCGAAAGGCAGTGAGAGGCTGTGCAGCGCCTGCGACTTTAGGTTCGGCAATTATTTCACTTGGTTTTCCAAGTATAGACTTATACTAGTTTATTTTTGCACTTTGACAATAATGTCAATTTTCATGAACTTAACGTTCCGCCAGCCATCTATTCCTAGACGGCCGACTGCCTCCCACAATGTATATTCGCGACACGCATCGACGGTACGCGCTAGGTCAACAAGACTTTTTCCTAAACTTTGTTCGATATTTCTGAAACTCACAATGCAAACGTATCTCAGTCTCCGCACCCCAAGTATGCATCTCTTTTAGTTTCTGAGTTATTAATTTTAGAAATATCAAAAACGTCCAATACAAGAACGTATTAAAATTAAAAACATTCATTACAAGAACGTATTAAAATTATAAAAATTCATTACAAGTACGTAAAAAAACAAATATTCTCTTAATTCGTCTCAAATCCTTTATTATAACTTTCTCTATGTCATACAACAGACATACGTTGTTCTACATAGTTTTACTTTACATTAAGGTCGTGGAGTTACAACGTAGGTAACGCGCATAAATCCACGTTTACCCAGATCCCTACCGCAGCCCGTAATAAATCCGAACCACCTTCTCACAAGTGTGAGGGTGACGAGGTATTATTTAGTTAATTACTTAAAGCGTTAATTATTCACTGTCAGTATCGCTAATGGAGAGAACAGCTAGCGATAAATTTACGTAATCAAGTGGAATTGTGACCAAGAATTGTGATTAACCGTCGCAACCTATAAATGCTTGTGTCTTAACAGTTTAAAAAAAAAGTTCTTAATTTGTCCTAATAGTATTTTTTTTATTAATCCTCAGCGACAAATGTTGCATAAAACAAAATTAGATGTTTTTCATAGTTCATCTGAAAGTATACAAAAGTATCCTCAATGATAGCAAGATCTAACGATGGAATCTATGGGAAGATTACTAATTTGCAAAGGGGATCTGCATGGCATTAGACAAAGCTTATTTTTAATATTTAAAGTTTTTTTTCTCGCATAAAACACGCTCTCTCAATCTTAGGATTCAAATCGAAAACAGATTTTACAAACCTTGGTGTTAAAGTTGTGGAGCCGCCGCGAAGGCCTTTGACTTCGCGTTGTGTAAGATTTTCCCGTGGGAATAAGACCTTTTCCCGTAAAAAGTATCCTATGTGTTAATCCAGGGTACAAATTATCCATCCAAATCCGTTGAGTACTTTAAGCGTGAAGGCGGAACAAACATCCAAATATATTTTCACATTTATAATATTAGTTTGATAACCGGGACCAGCGCAGCGGCTTAACGTGTCAATCATCTTACTTTTCAGATAATCTAGTAATTCAGCCCGCAATTTACTAATCAAATTTAGCAATAGTCCCACAAGTATTATAATAAGTTTAAGTACCTAAAATAGAAAAAGTTATGCTATAATAACAAAGGAATTCATAATTTTACTATACGCGTAACATGTAGTTTACCTTATTAATTGTCTCTCTGTTTAGGTATTTACTTATAATAACTGCGTTGAAGAATACAATATTTGGCTTATGTAATGTTTCTAATGTTATTGTCTAATGTGTCATAAAAGCTGTATGCTTTCCATAAATAAATAAAATAATAAACCTTTACTAAATAAACAGTCTTGTATTTATAATTATAGTTCAATAAACAGACAAAGCAATGACATAACTAGCGACCACAACTCACAAGGTATTTATTATGTACGAAGGTTATAGCGTAAGTTTCAGGCAGGCATGGTACTTATAATAAAATACTTCAGTATTTATTTATAGACATTGATCTTCTACTGAATGAAACAGTAATTCTGAAAAAAAAAATCAGAGATTTAACTTTCAGAAATATTATTTACCTTTTCCAATAAAGTTGAAATTAAGACAAAAGAAAACAAATCCTTCCGTGACGCATTTAGATTCCAATCAGCACGATTACCGTGCTCAAAAGACATTCCTCTTAGCAATCTATTGAAGTGGTGCATTTAAGTTTGTTGGGACGAGACGGTTCCAAGAGACCCATTAGAGGAGACTCGACAGAAACGGAGCGATACCTGTTTACTACAGACTTTAATCTAGGTTTCAGACCTAATGCCTAATACCTACATACGAGGAGGGATAAAAAAGTAGTGAGAATGAAATAGAATATAATGACTATTGATAACTTAATAATTTATTTTTCTACATAGTCTCCGAGTCTCTCTACACACCGAGTCCAGCGCTTTTCCAAGGCTTCAATCACTTTAAAAAAAAAGTTTTGTCTTGGTCCTGCAAAAAGCTCTCTACGGCATCCATCACCTCGTTATCGTCTTCGTACCTGTTTCCCCTTAAGTATTCTTTCAATTTGGGGAACAGATAAAAATCGCTAGGCGCCAGATCTGGTGAATAAGGGGGGTGGTCAACCAATTCGAAGCCAGCTTGCTGAATGGCAGCCATCGCAACTGCCGACTTGTGCGCGGGTGCGTTGTCGTGATGAAACAGCACGCCCCTTCGAAGTTTCCCTCTCCTTTTCTCTTTGATGGCATTCCTCAACTTGGGAATTAAAGCTGCATAATATTGGCCTGTAATAGTGGTTCCACGCTCCAGGTAATCAATCAACAATATCCCTTCTGAGTCCCAAAATATTGAGGCCATAACCTTGCCAGCCGATGCCACGGCACGAAACTTCTTCGGGGTCGGTGATGATGGCCGTTTCCATTGCGAAGATTGCTGTTTTGTCTCAGGATCGAAATGATGGACCCATGTTTCGTCCATTGTTACAAAACGAGACAAAAAGTTCTCAGAATCTTCTTGAAACTTGTCCAACAATATCTTCGAAATGTCAAGTCGATTTTGTTTCTGACTGTCGGTTAACATTCTCGGCACCCATCTTGCGGAAACTTTTCTCATATTCAAAGATTGTTTCAAAATGGATTGAATACTTCCATATGAAATGCCCGTTTCTTGAATTAAGTATCGGATGGTAACTCTTCGATCGCTCAATACAATTTTCTCGATTTTCGCAATATTTTCTTGGGTGACTGACGTCGATGGACGGCCGCAACGATGTTCGTCTTCCGTGCTCGTTCTCCCTACTCGAAATTGAGAAGCCCACCTTGCGACAGTAGAATACGGCGGAGCAGACTCTCCTAATGTTGCCTCCAAATCGCAATGAATCTCTTGAGTCGTTAGCTTTTTTAAACAGAGGTATTTAATAACGGCTCGCACTTCGTTTTTTCCATTTTCGAGAACACGTTCCGACACGAAGTAAACAAATGACTACATTCAGAAAAAAACAAAAGAGAATCGAAGATTTTTTTTCTTTATTAATATTACAAATATGTATCTGAGCTATGCCTGCCAGTATTTTTTTTTCTTACCAAGGAGTATGTCGTTCTCACTACTTTTTGATCCCTCCTCGTATAATCCAACTAAATTGTAACCATTTATGGTTAACGATCGTCTGAACTGCCACAGGAACAGGTGTTATCTAGTGTGGAGTTAAACATTTTTTTAAATTGTTAAGCACTCGTTTTTAGTTATTGTTTATCTGCTAGGCATACTGTTCGCAGATTGATTGATTTATCACCTAAATTAGAAACCTTGAACCCGTGGATCCTGGCTATTATCAATGAACTACTTACTTCCTGTAAATAGTTCATGACATGAGCCATTTCATCTTTCGCCTCAACTCATTAACACTGAAACCCATGTTTTTGAGGTCAATCATTTACATCATTCCACACGATATGAATGAAGTTAAAGTTCTAGTTTATTGTCATACATGGTGAGGGATTGAAGTCACTCAATCTAAATTAAAGCCTTCCGTGAAACAAAAGAGCCAAGCAAGCAATCATAGAGTGACAAAAATTGCTAAATACAAGGTGTCCAAAAAGGGTATTTACACTTTTAAATATCAATAAATCATCTTAATGAGGGTAGATAACAAAAAAATATATAATGTCATACGTGGAATTTATTGGAAATTTAGTTGCAATGGATTCGTATACCGGAGCTCAGCGTGCATTTTGTGTACGAGTTTATTATCAAAACAATAATTCGATAATAACAGCTCGCCGCTTATATCGCGCGCAATTCAATATACGGGACATTCTTTATCTCCCAGTGCGAATATCATTAGAAAATGGATTAAGACATTTGAGGTTACAGGGTCAACTTTAAAAAACTTTGATTGCGGACGTCCGAGAGAAATAAGGCTACCTGCAGTTATTCAAGAAGTTCACGAGTCGGTAAGGCAAGATCCCTCACTATCACTGCGAAAGCGAAGTCAATCCGTAAACATTGCAAAATCAACATTGCACCTGATTTTAAAGAAGGATTTGCATTTACGTGCTTACAAGATTCAATTAGTGCAAGAATTAAAATCCACAGATTATGAACAGCGACTAAATTTTGTTCAGGAGATGTTTGCGCGCTTTACCAACTTCAACAATGTCTTGTTTAGCGATGAAGCAAATTTACACTTAAATGGCCATGTCAATAAACAAAACTGTCGCTATTGGTGTGATAAAAATCCTCGTTATAAGCATATGCGTCCACTTCACAGCCCTAAGGTGGTAGTGTGGGCAGCAATGTCCGCCAAGGGCATAATCGGCCCCTATTTCTTTGAGGACGGTAGGGGATATGCACTTACAGTTAACGCGGACAGATATTGTAACATGATTGAAAGTTTTTTGGCACCATCTTTACAGGCATTTAGAGGTTACAATTCGGCAACATTTTTTCAGCAGGACGGTGCCAAATGTCACACGAGTAGAAAGTCTATTGAAGCATTGAATGAGTTATTCCCAGAAAGAGTTATCAAATAAATGGCCCCCTAGGAGCCCGGACTTAAGTCCACTTGATTATTTTTTATGGGGTTACCTAAAGAGTAAGGTTTATATAAATAAGCCGTCAACTCTCAGCCAATTGAAAAACAATATTGCAAGTGAAATAACAAGAATCACTAACGTTTTATGTGAACGTGTCTTAGGCAATTTACGGCCACGACTTGAAGAGTGTCAAAATCGTAATGGACGTCATATTTTGGACAACATAATTTTTTCGTCGTAAACTTTCCATTGTATGTATTTTTTACAAATAATAATAAAATTATGAAATGATATATTTTTCATTTATGATTTTCGTATATAAACTGCCAACACCCTTTTTGGACACCCAGTATTTATAATAATACAGCTAGATTCAGTATTTTTGTTTCTATGTATTTTCAAATGAAGATAACGATTTCTGTTACTCCAGACCTTCATCTAGATTTCAGCTCAGACGCTAAATTATTGACCGAGCGAGCGCGAAACGCGAGCGAAGCGTCTCCGTTTCAGCTTGGCCAAAATTGCTTTTGTATGTCTATCTGTCTGTTTGTTCTCCTCTACACTACAGGTCGCGTTTTTCTATCGATTCTCGTGAAATTTTGTGAGCAGTTCGATAAATATATATAATTTTACCGTCGTCTCATATTTTGTTTAAAAAATTACGGAATTATGAGGGTTTAAAACGTAAAAAATCATAAATCAGCCATTTAGAAAAAATAAATATGTTCGCGTTGTCTACAGCTCACAGAGCTACTAGTTACTGCGTTACGTATTCGTTGTAACGTAACCAGGGTTGGACGTATATGAGCTGTTGATGATGATAATGAACCACCTACAATTCCTACAACCCAATCTTTGCAAAGTGCTATTTATTAGCAGTAAACACAGATCGGAGGAACGTGTAAGAATTTACAGAGATGTGCCAGTTGATGTCAGGTTTCAAAAGTAATTCTATGTTGGCCAGCGTACTTACTTACATTTACTACCTACCTATATAACCTAATGCTACAGATAAATATCCCAGTACTGCTTTGTAACGTTAGAATTATGATTAAGTTTATGTAAACTCAAACAGAAGAAAACCATTTTTGATAAAATTTTAAACAATAACAATTATTCTCAATTTGCACATAACATAAGAAACATATCTTAAAGCTTTTCTAGTCTAGAAACAGCGAGAAACTAAATGCAGGAGGAGAGCAGTTCTCACGAACAGGTGAAACTACTTGCAATTTATAACCTCATTCAGACTAGACTAACTGCCAAGGGCCCGAAAGTTTTATTCGTTTGTAAGAAAGTGTACGGTCGTACAGGTCGTTTCACTATATATTTTAGGTAATGAGATTCCGAATAATAAATACTCTACTAACTCTGAAACTTGCAAACTAAAGCTAATCATCCATAGGATATTATCATAATTCTATTAATTCAGTCATTTTATATATTTTAAACTGATTTTATTTAAACCTGCAAGCAAATAAAAGTCTCATCTGCTATAGATTGGAAATTACTGATCTAAGGCGACATCTTTTTCTTTTTTTAAATACGCTAGACTGGCTATACCTATAGGCATGATCAACTGCTGTGTGATGTCATAATATAATCTATAGGTATATCTATACTATATTATAAAGAGAGAAGTCCGCACTGACTGACTTATCAACGCACAGCCGAAACTACTGAAGCTAGAAACATCAAATTTGCACAGTAGGTTACTCTTATGACTTAAGCAGCAAGCAATAAAAAGGGATTTTGGAAAATTCCCCCTCTATTGAGGAAAAAGGGGAATTCAAGTTTTATGTAAGTAATAAAGATAGGTGGGTATTTTAATATTAGGGCTAATATCCTGAATTAGCCAAGCTCTAATGTAGACATTAGACTTGAAAAATCTTAATTTGACAGCTACGTTCTTATTTTAGGTTATCTTATATTCAAAGTAATATCATTGGTTTATCTGAATTCACCTTTTCTCTTTCTTTTGTCATAAAAACTTGAAAAAAGAGAAGATTTTTTTTAAATTAGGATTAGACCACGACTGCGTGAATCGAGTCCATTACATAGGTACTTAATTTTATTTTGTGTCAGTTAATTTTCGGTAGATTCTAACAAACTATTAATAAAACATACGTAAAACGCTTTGATTAGCTCAGTGTACAGATATTAACGGGTGAATCTTACCATAAAGTTTCTATTATGAATAGAAAAGTATAGAAAGCCACTCAAGCGACCGTACTGTACGAAAAACTATGTCCTGCGAGGATTGCTGTTTTGTTACAATACTATTTGTCTCAATTCTGGACGGACTCTTTACTAATGTTTGTTATTTCAAGAGTTCTTTCGCTCGTAAAACTTTTCGTATTTTTTCTTATAAGTAATTTCATAATGTCTCCCGACTTTCATTTCTTTCATATTGGTGAACAGAATATTTCGCAATTTGTTTCTGTGATTTAATAGAAAAATGTGGAGAAAATTTTTACGAACTGCCACAAGTTTTCTGTCCATGTTTATGGCGGATAAAGTCGTCGTCGGGTTAGAACCCTATTGCTGTGCTACCAATCGTATTCGTCGACTCTCTTACAGAGTAAAAGAAAACTTTGTTAGGAATCAAACTTGCACGTGACTGGAAAAATTTAAAGGTTATTTTCTGAATTCAATTAATCCGCACTGGACTCCGATCGCTCTAATTCAGGGTAGGCTCAAGCCCTTCAGTCAGACGACTTTTGAAATGCCTATGAACCAGTAGGTTTACTTAGTTTAATAAACAAAGCAATACAATACTTGACACGAAAACTTGGAATGAACCCATTTACTAAGAAAATTTCGTCATCGTTTTGCCTGTACCGAAATAGTCACCATAAAAATCCTTCCCTCAGCGAAATTTAGTACCAAAGTAATAAAATAAGCAAGCGTGATGAGGCATGTACCAATTAGACAACAATTAGATATTACCATAATATTACTTTCATGCCGACACGTCATCTGTCATTTATTGCGTTTTCACATGGAAATAATGAAGTTACGGTGCGGTATAATGAGACACAAAGAAACAACATAATAATATACTACTAAATAATAATGTCTTGTTTTGTTAATCAATATTTGTTAATTCATAGCAGCAGCTCTTCATTTCTACAACTTTTATCAAGTCCAAGGCAATTTCTTTGGCTTGAAAATATGTACAATGAGTCAATGACAACCAGTGAGGATGGCCGGGTTAGTCTGACCAAAAAGCAACGATAAGAACGAATAAAAAATGTAAAGACACAACACAAAAAAGTTGATCAGGCAGACAACAAAACATGTACTTACATTACTTTATAAGTTATGAGATAGTTTGGATTCTGGTGTCCACCTACGCAATTAAATGTACAGCTGTTAAGAGGACGATTTACTTAATGAATAAAATTACAGTTTTTATCCGATATTTTAAATTTATCGTTTCCGATGGTAGCTGTCAGACGGGTCTGTTCATCCGGTCTCAACACCTGCTATCATCAATAAAATGGATTCCGAACATAGCACGCCGGAATACCGGTAAAAACAAGGTCATTGGTGTTGTGGCACAAAGTCAAGGACTAATGGATTTGAACCTTTAGAAGAGTTCATAGAAACACTTGTGGTGTCCAGAAAATTGTTGTGGAGGTAAAATGTTAAATACAATACTGCATAAAACAAAACTACCCCTACATCTATTCTGATCTGAACTACTTTTGAAAACAAGCGAGTAATTGTAAGTTAAAAATTATGATGAGATGTTTAAGTTGGTAGTCTTGGTAGAATGGTGGTCGAAGATGCAATTTTTCGACCTTTTTCTTAGGATAACTGAAGATTCAGAACAGTTACAATACAACGACAAAAATGCACCGACCGGAAAAAACGCAACCATAAAAATCGCGACGCAGTTAACTTCCCTGGAAAGCGTGTTAACGCCATAAAAATATAAGTATTATCCATTGTATCCGATTTCCCCTAGCTGCCCCTAATAGGCACTGCCATTACTGCAGCCCTAAAATCTTCACGGTCGGTGTTCTGTTACCCCACTTCACCCCTGAGGTTAATGTGAACCTTATTTATACGGATACGTATGTAAATGAGTAGTAAGCCTGTAAGTAAGGTGTTTGATTTCTAATTTCTGCTAGCAACTGGAATACGAGAAGCATAATATCCTATTGTACCTAGTTCTAAGTAATGTACACGCGCCGGGAGGCACCGAGCAGTACCTACTACCTACATGTTTGTAGATCAGAGGTTGACAAGCATATTGAATGAAATAGATAGAAATGAACAAAATTATTGAAGAAATGTAGAGAAAGAGAAATTAAAACTATCTAACCTATCTAAAGTACTATAGCAGTGCTACTTTTTTTATTCTCTTGTGCACATTGTGCCTCTTTAGTAAATACGAGCTTACTACATGAAGCAGTTTTACATTCAGTATCTAGAGTACCCTCAAACCCGGCGCGCTATAATTTAAATGTTTACTTCGCTCGCTACATAAAACAGCTATTGTAGGGCTCAGGAGGGCCGTTCACTAGCACCACATTTTACGCCCCAGTTAAAAGTATGTATAGCACAGCAGACGAAAAAGCTCGTTTTTAGGGTACGGGTGAGGATTGGCAAGGCACATTGGTTATACACCCACTGTGGAAGTTTAGACTTAAATACGTTGTTATAACAGTAAAATCACTAAATCAAACGTTCAAACATACCACTAAAAATTTATAAAAATCTGGAACCCCCGGAAGCCACAACGGCAACATTGATACTAACAAAAGAAAAAAAAACAATAAAACGCTACGATAATGGTACAAAGTTTATATTAAAGCAAGAAGAAAATAGACGCGAAAACAGAACCAGACCAAAAAGACGACGGTATAGGTGGGTTTTCGGAGAATTCATGACTAATATAGCCGATGGAAATAAAATTATAAACAAAAACATGGAAGAAAAATAATAGTTAAAAGCGGCGTTGACGTCAGGCCAGGGACACACACGCACGATCTACCAACACGAGCCTTAATAACGAATAATAATCACGATTTTATAAGTGCATCGCCTCTCTGTAAGTACTCGTCAGGAATATAATCAGTATTGAACATACGATTGACTACCGAACACCTATGGTAATATTGAGAATCAATAACACCTATTTTTAGCCTGAGTGTAAATAGATGAAAAATTAAGCAAACATGAATTATTTATATTAATAGCGTCATCTAATATTACAACTGTTATGTATGAATTCACAAAGAAAACCAAAATTGCGAGATTCATTAACCTTTACTGTATAATGAGGATGAACTTTCGAGTGGTTACGTTCGTATCCCTTACATTTTAAAACAGTGAAGTAGTAGTTAGGTAGAAACAACAAAGCAAATCCACTGTCTGCAATAAGCAATGGCAATGAGATACCTAGCAAGGATGATGGATTGTGTGAGCCACGGTTACTAACCAGCCATCAACAGCCTATAGATAAAGAGATAACTGTAGACATACCATTGCGTACATGATGATCTGTAATTTGCTGATTGATGTAGTTGATAATACCACGATCAATTATATTATATTTTCAAAGATTCTTCGCGCTAAGGAAGTTTCTGATGATGATAAATAAAATCCTTTTAGCTTCAACCTTAATTTGTTATTATTCGGGCAACCTTAGACCGAATAATATCGAGTTCAATGGTTCGAGATTACGAATTTTATAGTCCTAGAGTTTATTGGTGTTGATCCCTTAACGAGTCACGAGATTTAGACGATAGTTTAGATCGAGAAGACGAAAGCATACATATACACAACACTGAAGTTCAAAGGAAAAGCGTCGCGATTTTCGTGTATTTTGGAAGTATGATAATAAAAACGCCGTAAGGACTCTACTACAGCACACACGATTTTGTACGTGTATTAAATTTTATGCGGCATTTTGGTGGAACAAAAAGCAATTTCTGAAACACCACTGTTGAGTTCTTGGTGGAACAATGAGTGAGTGGGTAGCGAATATTCCAACTCATAGGGATTTATACAGCATGAGCTCTTCAGTTTAATGCTTTAATAGCTTATCGTGGTTTTTATTAACTTTACACAGATTAGACATAAAATGTTGTCACAGATTCGAAGCCAATAAAAACATTCCCAACAAAAATAAACTCCAAGATAAAATAGTACTGAGAAGCTGAGTGCTTTTAGGTCTTCATATTGTAGATGAGGATATTATAACTTTACATCATGTTTCCTATTGGGGTCGCACTCGGACGTGATCGACGGAGCGATATGGTGCTTTTCTTTGGCTACATTAGTAGCCATTACGCTTTCGACTGGCGGCTTATCGTAGCCACTTCCTTACCCGACGCGATCGTTTACGCAGTGAAAACTCTCGTAATAATGGTTTGGTATACAATCCACTTACGTTTATGACTCGAGTTGTTTTCTTGTAAGTAATATTTTTACTCCTGAGTAACGATTTGGTATACGTGACCGCGGTTCGTGGTACGCGTCTAAAACGTGAGCGTTGCACGTGCCGTGTCCTTTAGTTATGAAGTTATGTACTCTACGTACAGGTGGCTTTATAGTGAAGCTATATGGTTGGGCATATGCGTATATTCGTCCACTTTATCTATTTAGCGACACAAAGCGCAGCTGCGGGCTGCAGATTGACCACACGCTTCGTCCTGTGATATGCGGTTACGTACTACATTGCATACACATGATTGTGTGTATTGTATGGCTATCAGTGACAAGAGTTCCTGTTTAAGCCGTATGTGAATTAGTAAATCTAATCTAAGATGACGACTTTGGTTTATATTTGACAATATTTTTCTTCAATATAAGAGCACCACTTTTTTTGGTGGTTATCTTGTATTATTTTGTTTAATTTCAGGAAATTTGAGACGGTTATATAGATACTAATTACTAATTAACTTAACTAATTTGTGTATGAGCAACACGATGAGTATTCTACAAAAACTTGATTATTTTCAGTTACACAGTTGAAGCGAGATAACAAAGGTACTTTAATTCTCTTGTGTCCCGCAGGTTCAACTCGTCTAAATCAATTAGCAAGCGGGTAGAATACCCAGTAGCCCTACAAAGGCCAGATACTGGACACAGCCGGGCAGCGTCGCCTCGCACGTATCACACGCTCAATTACACCGCTTCGCGACGCAAGCCCGACGCTTTACCTCGCCAGCCGGTCGACGCTTTCCACAGATTAAGCTTCCACGAACAACCTTTTCGTAGTCTGGCACTCAAGGATTAATCAAACTACTGAGCCGAACATAATCTGACAGCAGCTGCTAAAGCAGCCAAATAAAGAGAGAGACGAGTGAAAATGAAAAATTAAACCGTCAACTTGAATGAAACCAATTTCCGAATTTATCCCAATGGGCGACGACGACGACGCGCTCGCAAAATAAAAGAAGAATACAGAAAAGGTACAGTTTCCCTTGTTCTGAATTGTGAGCCAAATTATTGTCAGACGAGTTTTGCCGGTGTCGGCTGGTAGGTACTGACTGAGACAAGACAACAATTTATACGAATATCCTTCGGTGAATATCATCAAAATGAGACCAAAACATCGTCGCCTCGTGAAAATGTGAATGTAATAGGGAATTTATTTCCCCCACGAGCGCAGCATCTGGAATCACTGCAAATAATAACCCGTATCAAGACATGGACACTACATTCCAGAGCTAAGTTAAGGAGGAATGTTCGATATGAAATGTCTTCAAAGTTTTAGCACAAGCAGCATATTGCTGTGAGTTAGATAGTAGAACACGTCAAGTGTTCCGTGCGTATACTTAATAGTTCGAATTACTTCGAATAGTTGGTGTGTTGCTGCTCTACAATTTTAACTTAGCACCTCTAATGACCAGAATAAACACAGTGCGCGAGAATTTGATAATAAAACGCAGAGATAATTCAAAACAATTTACGGAAGCGGGAACAAAAAAACGACAATTTACAACGGTCTTATAAAGAGCGGAATTGCGAAAAAAGTTAAATTCGTTGCAATTATCTTAAAGCGCCGTAAAAGTAATAATGTGTTTCCCGGAGAATGAATTTTAAAAATGCAGACAGGAGCAGTACTAGGGAGGAAGCTCGCAAGAGGACGGGGGTATCATTTCACCGCACGTCGTCAAAGGCTCACAAACACTCGTCTGGAGCTTGTGCGACCATATTTATTAATTTTACGCGTCTTACACCCGCTTCCTTTACATTTAACAAAACATGTTTACCAGCATGAAATATTCCGTAGACAAAAAAAGTAGACAAACATCAAAAGTCAACAACATTCCTGAATTCTTGAGAATCACTATGGAAGGCAGAAGTTGTTACAAAATATAGCCAACAGATTCACAGACTATAGTTAGGATAGATTATTATGTTTTTTTTATGTAGTGTTCGATTAAAATTGTCATTTTCTTTAGTACTAGAGGACAGCATTATGTTGTTTTGTTTGAAAAGTTGCGTTTCCATGCTACGAGTATAGTTTGATACTAAGCTAGATAGATCTGACGGCATGGCATGGCGCGGCGTGGCCAATGAATTAGGTCTCTGAACTTGACTGCAGATACATATTTTTAGCCCTCGTCTATAACAGAAACGGAGTTGCAACTCATCGGAAACTAAGTAACGGTTGAATAGTCATGTTATAAAGTGTCGCTAAACAACTAGCTTTTTGACCGGTCAACGACAGTTGAAGGTCACGATTTAAATAAATAAACCATGATAAATTTAGCATGTTAAAAACCTCGTTACAATTTGTTAATGCCATATACTCAGTTTTTCAAGTTCATACCATTTCAGATCAGACACCTAAATAGAAAGGTGCGGTTGATGTATTATTTAAAAATAACATAATTTCCTTCAAGCATGTCATACTGTAACAGCAGTAAAAATAGCTAACGATTAACTTATTATAATACACAGTTATTTGTCGCAACGAAGGTTCTGCAAGGAACATCAAAAGTTGCTAACAAACACTATAAAGTCGTAACTTTGACCCTAATGAGGACACTTTTAAATTGTAAGCATAAATCGCATCGCAACCTAATTTGCAAGTTCAGATTATCTTAGATAAAGTTGAATTGAGTTACTTTAGTTACTCATGCATCAACAATGCTGCACGAA
This sequence comes from Carpatolechia fugitivella, assembly GCA_951230895.1. Lineage (NCBI taxonomy): Eukaryota > Metazoa > Arthropoda > Insecta > Lepidoptera > Gelechiidae > Carpatolechia > Carpatolechia fugitivella. The sequence continues at coordinate 5,131,968 of OX579658.1, forward strand.
TAAATAATTCCAGACTGATCAAATGTCTCGTTCGGCGACATTCTTTCATATTATTATACTATTGGCCCGGTTGAAAAAGACTCGAGATGTTGAGATGCCAGGTGTTCACTGATTGAACAATACGCTTATGGGTCATTGTTAAATGCTGTATAAAGAGAAATATTCGAGAGCCCGCCCGTTATTACCATGAATGAAGTTTATGTTTGTGATGTAAGAGACCTCATTTGAAGAGGCAAACAAGTCGAGAAGTACGCTCTTTCCCATATTGCGATGTGGAAACATTCCAAAGTAAAATCTAGGGCGGTCATTGCTTCTCGTCTCGAATTTCGCGAAACGAGACCCATTGGGGCTTTCTCTCCCTAACAGAGGCAGTTTTATATGTGGATCAGAGAAATTCATGTTGAAATTTTGCTTATGTTCAAACATAAGTTGGTGAACATTGATTAAGAAAGTGGGGACAAAGATACATAATATGTTATTGATTATTACAAATATGTTGCCAATGTTGCCATAATAAAGGCGTGAAAAACAGTTCGATATCGTAAATGAAGTCAGTAGGAATAAAAAATACAGTGCAATAAAAAATCGTGGTTGTGTCTAATACATGGAGAAGGAGTGAGCTCAGCCTAACAAACATTCAGTATAAAATTGCATTAACCCTATACTTAACAAGCGCTGTTAGACTGCTAGGTGAAGTACAACGGACGTGAGAACCCTTCGCTTCTGAGGTTCGCGGCAGCGACCCGGGTTGCATAATCACTGCAATTATTATCGGCTAGCAGGGCACACCGTACAATGCTGTCGCTTTTGTAGACTTGACAAGCTTCTATTACAGTAGTCCGTTCACTGAGAGGCATTGTATGCGCATCAAGCACACGCTACTGTGTTGTTGAGTCATCGGGCGTCACCGGTCCTTCAATCTCAATAGAAACGTCTCCATGAGAATCGAAATCCCTATTGTCTTGTATCATCAAACTATTTTCAATTAAATACCTACCAAATTGTCGTTATCGTTGTTATACCGTAAAATTATACCATAAAAGGTGAACGAATGTTCATGGAGTTTTTTTCCACGTGCAAAGGTCGACGATCTACGGCTGCGTCACGCGGTGGTTACCATTGCCACTAAGGGCTTTTTGTTTCGTTTTTTTTAACAGGTACGTAAAGATGGATTACCATAAGCAAGCTTAGCGGAAAATATGGAAATTCAATATCGTGCGGCTCGTTGAATTGGTCGAACACCGTGAAATTTATTGTTACTTGTTATAAAAAATTGTAAAGTCAGCGCCCTGAGGTAGTCCCTGCCCTGAGTCATAGAATATTTCGTACTTAGAGATATTTTTTACTAGACGTTAATTTTTAAAATCAAGTTGTAAGTAACAGGTGTTTTTTATTAGGCGAATAACAACCAACTTTTAACAAGTTGAAGAAATAATTAAAAATTCAAATCAAATATCATATAGTTTAAACATCACATAGAAAACTTAGTCTCTGGTTAAAGTTAGTTCACATTTAACAAGCTTCTAGAGCGGAAATTACAATCAGAATGTCCATAAACACGAACTAAGTTAGAACTTGTTGTAACTAGCATCGAACGTTGTAACAATGTGTTAGGTATGTGTACATACCTATACCTCTTTGCCTCTTTGGCTGTTGCTGGCCGTAAACATTTGGATTTATTTGAAATTGGAAGATAAGTTTTGACTTGGAAAAAAAGAGCAGATTCTAGGTTAGACTGCACGTGTGTAAAAATCTTTAAAAAGGAAAATAAAAACATCTCTTGAATTTATCAATCTTAGAGTTTCAGTTAAAAATACTACCTCCACCTTCGTTCCACAATGTAACATCTCAAACTATGAGGATGCTTTGTTCAATAATAATTTATTTCCTTCTTGCAACATTAACTAACGAAAAAAATTGTGGATGCCTCATTATCAAATCAATGATAATATCCCAACAATAATGGGGACATTTTTAGTTCATTGACAAATTTGAATGTACGGAAGTATAGGTAAATAGGATCTGTTGATTAGTTTCAGTTCAGGACAGAACCTTCCGGCCCTGATAGTATTGAGTTTGAATTAATTAGCTGGGCGGATTTAAAAGAGATTTCTTGCAACTTACGATCTGCTAGAGGTAAAAATATACTTATAAAGCAAAAAAACGAGCAAAGTTTACTATAAAGATATATACGTGGTGAAACAGCGAGCGGTTCTAATAAATAAAAAATAAGAAGTATGAACGGATTTGGACAATAATCAAAAGCTATGGAATGTAAGCCATTGTAAAGGGATGCACTGAAAATCAAGTATGTACCAAAAAATAATCTTACCACTCTACGGCAATTACATGACGCATACCTGTAAAAAAAAACAATTAAGTATTATGATTTTAAATATAAGTAACTAGGTATGGTTTTAGAATTAGGGTAAAGAAACACGTGCTAACTTCATACGTAACTACTTTTATAACTCATAGTCGTTAAATTACCGACGATCGATAAGGGCTGACGACCACAAATTCTGAGTAAACATTGGAAAGTACATTTTTAATGTTTAGTCATTAAAAGTAACATTAAAACTCTATAGAGCAGTATTTTAAACCGACTTCAAAAAAACGAGGTTTCTCAATTCATTGCAGGTAGCTGCTGCTGCTAAATTATCTACGTCATTATCATAGAAAATACAGATAAACTCAGATGTCTTTAGGTTAGTATAATAATAGGTACGGTATAATTAATGCTAAGGCTGAACCATGCTATAGCTACAACATGTAGCTAAAGAGCTCACCTTACTAATTCAAAACCAGCTTAATAATATTTACTTTAGGTTTTTAGTAAATACAATACTCGTACATTAGGTATCACCATATTATCTTGTATTGTTTTTCAATCCTAATCAGCAATGACATATAAGTAGGTAAGTAACTTTTATACTGTTATAATAGAATTAAAATTAAATGTCATAAACCTACTTAATACTTTGCACTTTTCAATAACAAATTACAAAATTATAAAATACATTACGGTGTTACCAAAGGGTGTTACATATTCCTGCCTAAATAGTTATTATACTAAAAACTAAAATGTGCAGAACGGCGAACACTCAATTATAATTCTCTATTGCATTTCTTACTTCTGCAGTTTGGTAACCCAGCATTTGGGGCGGCGGCACGCTATTGAATAACCGTAAAATACATATAACAATAATGCCATTTCATTTCGCAAACAGCTGGCAGCGGGCTATAAACATTGCTATAAATAGAACAATTTCCTAATACAACTTACGATTAGCAAACGTTTTATGTAATTTGCATGCGCGTTTCAAACACGCGAAAGATAATTAGTTTTTGAACCTAGTTCTATAAAAAGGCAAATCCGAAATATGAATCAAAGTCACCAGAATAAATAAAAACGTAGACAACTTGAAAGAATTTGTATGGTCGATTAGCAAAATAATAATTCCCTAATTAATATAATAGTATGAAGTGTTCATTTCTTAGTACCATATTCTATCTAAGGTGTTCTTAGCCAAGATTAAAAATACGTATCCATCCAAGGCCAAGGAACCAATCGAGAGACTCAAAGTGCATGGTCATTTCATGATTGTCATAGTATTAATTTGAAGAACAGTTACTGCCAATAGTTTTTGTGGTAGCATAAGATTGTAACATAATAGCTTTGAAGTTTAAATCCAGTCTATTGTTTGGTGGACTGCGACGTTTAGCGTTTCTGATAGTCGATGGTTTGGAAATAACATCGAGAGGTTGCAGGGTTTGGGTGAATGAACTTAACGGGATTTCGTTGCCAAAATTTAATATATTTAAGTTAAGTGCATGGGATTCAAATTCAACAAGTTATAAAATAATATTATATTTAATTCTTATATCTCTACAGGAATTGTATACGTTGGATATTATTAACTTATATTAAAATGGTTTAACAAAAGCCTTTCGGTAACATAGTCTTATCTTCTTCAAGTTTATTTGAAAGATGGTACTTATTCTATAGAGGATCGTCCATCAATCTTACAGTTTTGGTTAACCTTTGAAGCTCCGAGAGGTACATCAAACTTTGAAATTGGTTCCTCGAATAATCACAATATCGTTAACTGAATACTTACTCAAACCAAAATATTTACCCCAGCTAGTAGATGCCTATAATTTGAAAATATTTGGACTATTCTTGTCAATGTTTCACATTTCAATCATCACAAGAACGTATGCTAATTAATACTCATAATGAATACGAGCATTTGGACCCTCCATGTTCTGAATGGGTCTGGAATCCTTTGATGTTACTCTAAAATGATAAATGGTGCTGTTAGCGCTATCGAGATATAAATGGACTGTCTATATTTGGATTGAGCTTGAAAATACAAAAACAGCTAAAACAACGGTTAAACTTTAGGGATCCGGTAGTTAACTCTTAAAGACATACGAAATGGCTTTATGCTTTTAACGAGAGCTGCATGCAGCTATTTCGTATAACTTACATATTTGGAAACGTCTGAGCTTTAACTTATTTTCTGCTTCGAGTGCGAAGGAGATTGTCTTGAGGACGATGAACTTAAAAAAATGTAAATGCAAATGTTAGTAGTCGATTTACGTAATCTAGTATCTACTTACTCCACCTGGATAGGGCTATTATCTGAAAGTATTTGCACCACTTGCATACAATAATAGTTCTAGGTAACAAGTCAATAAATAAAATATTAACCTCCGAAAGTAAAAAACACCCTTAGTTTAAAGGTTGTTTCAGTGATTTAAAATGCCTATAACAATGTTAACACATCAGACATAGAAATACGTGTTCGTCTTCACGACTATGAAAATAGCTAATATCCATGAAAGACATAAGCAATCACGAATTAAAAATACTTAGTTTATGGCACTGACTCAACAACAAATTGCGGCATTTAAATTACATGCCGCATTCGCAACTTAACGTGTCATTAGGAACATCAACATCTGCATCCAGAACACAGGTGAACACAGTTAACTACTAACATTAAAATACAGATGGATTCAGAGACAAGACGCATAATATATTTAGTAATAACTGTTTTCTAAGATGTGCAATGATCATCATTATCGACGTACAATGTTTTTCTATGGCAAATAAAATTTTATTTACACGATATCATTCATTTAGCATTTCAACAATACTGTAAGCTGTAGGCTTACATTGTAGCAGCTATGATTACAATGTAAATTAGACGAATAAGAAGGCATTGAACTTGTAGGAAGTGACCTAGTAGAACTCATCGATAATAAATAGTTTCCGAAATAAACCATGATCATATTTAATTAAAATTTCCTCTAAACGTAATGGGTAAGGATAATATATAATCGTTAGGCAATGGATGGGTCAATGCTTTTAGCCACAGACGGTGAGGTCACACACAACCGCACAGGTAATTACTCTTTGTGAGTCCAGACCTAAGGTTAGTGCCTCCTCATAAACAGTTTTAATGAGGGACGAGGCAATACCTGGCTAAGCTGGCTTAGAGCTTGATCAAAAATTAATTAACACGGACGAAGAAGGAAATGAATAAGTAGAAAAACACACACAGACGGAAACATTGAATACACATAACTTAGCAAATTTATATTCGTTCTCTAAGCTCAAAGGAATAGATGAACAGAATAACAATGGGATAAGCTGAGCCAATTTAATGAAACGTATACAGAACTTTAGAATATAAATTATACACCATCAGAATAATTCGTTATAAGTAAATAAACGAGTGCGGCAATGATAAAATCAATAACTTATGAATAACGTTTAACCGCTTTAGACCGAAAGAGCCAAGCAAGTGATATAAATCTAAAACAGGAATTAAGAAATCACAATAGAAACAGAACAAAACACTAAAGCCGGTGAATGCGCCTACCTAAATAACAATTTTACGGGCCATATACCGACCCGCATAGATATTATGTTAGAGTTCCAAGTGCCACTAGTAATCCCGTATAAACTAACGCTTTATTGCTATGTGATGATGGAGCAGATTAACTAATGGGCAAGTCTGGGACATTAATTGAATTCAAGCGAGGGCTAGACCATGCCCTGCTGAACAATTTAATCAGAATTTGACTAAATCCTGGCTAACGTATTCAGAATTTGTTTGAATTGGTACTCAGGCAGGTTAGCCTCGCGTTAAACTGTAATGAATATGTTCTTCATATCTGATTGTCAACATTATCATGAAACGGTAAGTAACTCGTGACGTGCAGCAAAGTTTTTAATGTTTTGATAGCAATTAACCTTTAAATGTCTTGGAAATGTCATTACGTTTAAGTTTGTCTCTATAGCTGATTTTTTTGGGTCACGTTTCAAGTTCATGTATTAATATTTATTAAAAAGGTCTACTGTGTAGGAATACTGCGCAATCTTGCTATCAAATACAAATCTTGATCATAATCAATGGTCATCATTATTGAAGGTCTCTGAATATATGCCTTCGCGTCGATGCATCTGTCGACCTCTGTACACCATAATATACCTCTCGAGTGTATTTACGAAATACGTTACTTAGTAATTGCTACAAGTTCCTAAAGTCATCACAAGTCAGTAATCAACGAGTGTTTAGTGGTTATCTTCCGTCGTGTTCAAACCATCACCGGAGCTTCCGACCATGTAAAAAATTTTACACACGATAAAAAACCTTCCTGTTTTTCAAGTTGCACGTCAGTACAACCAAAAACAAAATTGCCATAATTATGTTTATTTTTAAGTCACGTTGTTGTTAACACGGTGACCTACCGGGGGGTTCAGTTTTTTACAGTACCATACTCAGTGGGTACTATGAAATAATTACTAATTTTTATATTTTTTTAACATTCCGATTTATTTCATATTACAAAATATTAAAATAACCGTAACCATTTCTCGATGTCGGCAGTCTTCATTGCCAAGTGCCAACATGTTTAAAATCCTGTTCACGTATCAGAAGCGAGCTCATGAGTTGTGCTCTTATCTTGACGACTTCATCACTGAACTGTTGTGACCTGTATTTACCATAACCATTAGATTGCATTCTTAATGATGTTTGCTTGATATACCGACATCTGATCAATAACTTTAGCCTTGGCTTCGTCTTGACAAGCGACATTGGGTTGTCGCGTTTGATATGCGTGTCACAGAACGAATAGAAAATATTATGCATGTTCAATTGATTTCAAACATAGATTTTTATCTTAAAACGAATTAGCTTTAGTACGACTGGTACGACTTAGGATCGTGTATGTTATTTAAGTGTTTGATTACAAAGTTATCGATCTTGCCTTTATGAGTCATGTAAGTTTGGTAGGTCTTAGTAAACATATGCCCACAGCAGTAAGTGTCAAGATTACAGATTCTAACAGCGTGCAGAGGGTCAGGAGAATTCGTAGGAGTTCTTACCGAGTTTCGCAACAAGTTAACGTCCCACGTTCCCCGTCAATGTATTCACCGCTTGATTCAAGATGATAATGAAGCATCTATTCAAGTATTCACACATGGGTGGGTTCATTAAAGTTACATTGAAACTTTTGTCATTGAACTTCTAACCTTGATAACAGCGAGTGAAAGTAATTCATTCTTTCGTTTTACGAGTACCTATCTCAAAATAGTTTTATTAAAAACTCTTTAGCTATTAAGTATTAGATAGAACAGTTTTAGAATTCAAGGCTCGCGAGACCATGTATTGATGATAGAACAGACGCAAAAGAATAAAACAATATTCAGTCACACTGTTCTACGAAAGTTTGAAGATACAGGAGACTGAATCTGGATAGGGAGGAACGAAATACAAAAGCATTCACTTCGGTTGCTCTGCGCCCCGCCATATATTTCCATACAAAATTGATGCGAGGTACGGGCAGGAAATGGTGACTGCGAGACGGTGCGACACTATCTCTCCGAGGCGCATTCGTCAGACCCTAGTCTCATTCTACCACCCGGCACGAAGAACCGACGCTTATGTACAGTCTAGACAATAATGACATTAACTTCACAAGACGACATGACACATTTAAATTTAAATAATTTGATGAAAACTTAGTGTTGTCTGACTGGCTTAACGAAATGAATACGCAAGGTAAGTAAGTACTAAGTACATACCTATTTACGCAATACGTGGCTTTAATTCATTCCACACTGAACATGTCTACTTATACCATTTCTGTTAACAACTTTCTCGTAGATGATTAACACGTGTTCTGAGTATAGGTGGGTGTAATAGAGAAACACTCAAATAACATCCACGAAGCTTCGGAAGAGTGCGCAGCCCATAAATATTAATGACAAACACCAATTCAATAACCGCAGAGAGGTCACCACCCTTTGATCTGATTGTCAGACAACCAACCCAGAAATCTAATGAAGAATTCCTCGTATTCCCTCCCAAGAATGTTTATTAATAAGACAGGACTAAACATATTTAAGGGCGCAGAGGAAGAGTGCAGAATGACCTACATAAACAAGGCGTAATTAATCATAAGAACCCACTGAGGCGATAGACGAAAAGTTATGCCAGCTTCGTATTTACAATAGATATCGTTTACCCAGATACATTCGTTAATCTGGGTATTTTTAGGAAGCATTATTGAGGCGAGCTTGCAATGTTGATTTAATAAGTATCTTATTTATTATGCGCAGGGAATTATTAGTATTTTTTTAACATTGGGTCACGTCACGCTTGCTAACATCTTAGCAATAGGATCTGGATAGAAAAATCTATTATAAAAGATTCATAGATCTAGAAAGCGTGTCAGAGACAGACAGAGCATTGTATGTATGATTCACTTTGGCAACACATATGAAGACTGAGTACGAGTAAAAGTAATTAAATCAAGCACTTTCAGGAAGGTAGGTAAGGTAGGTTATACTTAAACGCAAATATAGAAAATACCTAAGTTTACGTTTTATTTACATGACGATAACACGATTACAAAATATATATAAATACGAATTTTACAATTCAAAACCGGTGTTTAAAAAAAGAAATTGTCAGTAATTATTTAATTTTGATTACAACATGGGCGGACAATGGCAGTTTAAAATCACAAAAGAGATGATGTAATTACAGGTATATATTGAGACATTAGTTGTTTTGAGAATAACGCTATTCTTCTACCAATGTAGCACGGCACGGTTACGTTATATGACAATGATAAGAATGCTGAGTGATATAAAGCACAAATCGGAACCAGAGATTGAGAGGGTCAGCGTCCTCTTAACTATAAGTGATCGCTCTCAAGCAGACAATGAAAGCGAATTAAACGCTATTGTAGTACATAGGAACGGATTTCAACACATCAATTCTAATGTGCTTAACTTATCAGAATGCGTTATTGAATTAAATCGTATAACATTTCAATTTATATCTAAACTGTCGGAATGGCATCATAAATTAAATTGTAACACATAGGCAATTATGGTTATAATAATAATAATAATAGACGTTTTTCTGCATTTTGATCTCGTCTATTAAAGTTAAGTATAGGAAAAATAAGTTAAATATTTAAGGAACTTTCTCTCAGCATAATAAAGTTTATTTTGTCAACATTGACCCCATCGTCACAAGATCGCCGGACGTGTCCATCTCGTTAACAGTTGAGTGGACTCCGTACATGTGCATGACCATACTTAGACAACAGAAGGTTGATGGACTCTCCTTATGAACCGACACAATAGCAAGTGAAAGCTTCTTAAGGACAACATCAAACGATTTCAAAATGTTATACCTACCACACAGTTTGACCATGTGCAAAATTAAAGGCTGCCATTTCAAAGCCGTTTGATAAGCAATTAGTAGATGCAATAAATAGCTAGCTTGAGGCGTTATGTCTTATTTCAGATATCAATTACATCTATCAGCATCAATCAAGATAATTTTCAAACAACAGCAGAAATCGATTACTTACTACATCATATCTATTGTTTTATCTGCAACACAATAGATTGAAAGAAGATAACTTTGCACTGATTTCAATGTGTATTTTATCTGGTACGTAATATATCCATGTCAGTACCTCATAATCCATAACTCCCAGCAATTAACAACCGTGGAAAGCGTGGTGGTTTCAAACGCAAATATTTTATGAAAGAAGTTGAAGTGAAATAGGTACGTAATTGGATTATACAAGAGAGTAAAATTATAACAGCTCTCACTTTGTAATTAAAAGAATAGTTGTGCGAATAGGAAGTATTGTTCTACTAGAAAGCAGTTTAGAAAAGTGTTATTGCTCATACGAACGTATTCCATCGAGTTCGTGACGTGACCGACATCAACCACACGCTTTTTTAAATTGATACGAGCGATTTGGTTGTCAATCTTTTCTGTTCTGTTGTTTTTTGCTTGTAGTGATAAATATTGGACAGGAGCTTTATTAATAATGACCAGGCAAACAACGAAAAGGTCCGAGATAAGGTAACCTACGTTTGAACACGTCCAAACTAGTTAAGTCATGTTGAAACTTATGTGATGTGGGTCTCATGTGTAGATTCAACTTTTGACAGGACGCAAAATCCCACGCTTGAAATTGTTACTGCGAATTGTAGATTGTTTGTGAAGCTTTTTAGAGAATTGAGTCGGTAATTGAAAATTCAAATAAGTTGCCTTGCTATTGCAAAATCAGTAATCATACCAGTAAGGAGATAAGAAGTAAGGACGTTGTAAAGTTGTAAGTTACATCTAATAATAGAAAACTTTCAAATGGCCGAATGTACGACATTCACACAAACTCCCGGTTTGGCCTGTGCTTCGTTGGCAATGGCAACCCCTCCTCAGGAACGGTATTGCTATCTCGTTTCCGCACAGATCTCACCCTCTACCACGCCATCATCGTGGGATAATTAAATATTTATGCCATCACAGACGATGGTCCTATCAAATAGATCGTCTACGTATTACAATTTATCAAGATAACTCTTAGTATTCCAAAATACGTTAGTTTAGGAAATCATTGGAAAAAGATTACATGGTACAATAACAATGTTTATTTATATGCTTAGTTCTAAAGTAGCAATAAACCCAATCCAAAAATCAGCATTTCAGAAACATCTAATAAAACACGATTAATAATAATCAAATGATTTGATTCTAAATGGCAATTTTTAGGAGTAAACTCTAGTCTATAACTTCTTAAATACTTAGCTATAGCCTATAGTTAAAGGTACAAAAATACAAACAATGTTTTCATTTTAGAAATGGATGACATACCTGAATTTTTGCTAGATGCTAATGCAACAGACACATCCCGTTGATGAATTGTAAACACTGTCACGAATCTTTAGTTAATAATAACGAAACCGGCACCAACGAAACCGTTAACCACTGTTCAGCTATGGCAGATACGTCAAAATTTATAAACACTCACTACCACTGGTTCAACAATGACCGAAGGACAATGCAATGTTGCAAAACAGATGACATTTCATTATAAATTAGACAAAGCTCGGGTACGAGAAGCTTTTTTCGGTGAGGAGACGTGTGGCTCCGTCGGAGGCTCGATGAAGACTGCATCAGTCAGGCGGGCGGTGAGGTAAGAGGGGCGCGAGAAACACAGCAGGGGGCAGGGGGCGCGCGTCGAGGCTAGAGTGTAGAGGCAGAGGCGTCGAACTAACCGTGTGTCACTGTCGCTGATATGATAACGAAATGTATACAGAACTTCGAATCACACATTACTAAGGAGATGAATGACCTTTGGATGGAAAGGAAATATTAAGGGAGTAAATTATGTAAGTTGGTCATTTAAAAGCTAAAACTGTCATCAAATATAATATATGATTATTAAGTACCATAGGGATAGGGTATTATTATGGTTAAATCGGAAGAGAAAGAAAATGTCATACTTCCAAAACTTAAACAAACAAATATTATTACCCAAATAGAAATAGATTAATTAAGCCAGAACGGCTGCCAGTAACTGAGAGGCAAACAGTTGTATATTATCAAAAGGACTAACAAAATAAACAAAACTAAGGATAGAGATGTAGGCGAAATAATAATCTTTCGGAGCAGGTCTATGAAAGGGACGGTGGTGTATTGAAAGTTTTTATAATAGTCTTGGGTTTGAGGTCCATATTCAAAAGATCAAAGCAACTACTGCACGAAAACCGAAAATAATAGTGTTCTATAAAGATAACGAAACACGGAAAATGCCCGATATATTATCTTTTGAAGTCCACCAAAAAGAAGTAAAGAAGGCAGTAGGTAAATTATATAAAAATAACAAAACTCTCGTGAGAATTTTCTTATACGAGTACTTACTACGACGAAAATATTTTCTTTTTGACTGGCTCATGTTTAGATGTCTCGCGCTCGTGCCAAAATAAACAACGCAACAAAAACTAATCTGCCCTCCTGCTTTACGTAATTTAAGTTAGGTACATATGGAAGAAATACCAGAATAGGAACGCGACAGATGGTGGAGTGAATACATATTTTTAGGGTGAATCATCCAACATTATTTCGATCAGAGCAATTAATATCATGTTTGTTTGTGGTTGGAGGATACCTACTATTGATTACTATTAAGAGGACCTACAAAAATATATCTGTGACTGATAGGTTAAATTTGGTGATGAATTGTGGATCTTGGTTTATTTTATATTTCATAAGATGGTCGAAGCCCCAAGCAACTGAAAGTTGAAACTTTTATATTTTTAACCGAACACTCCATATCGTTAAAAGGAACCAGACTCCTGCAAATGTTTTGTTGTTGGGCTAAATATATCAGTAATCGTGGATATTGCTTACCCCAACCTACCGATTGTCACGGGGGTTTGAAGTTCTATTTTTACTGGATACCCACATAACTAAGTGAAATGAAAGGAAGCTTTAATATTCTACTTTTTAGATGCTTAAGTTAACTTAGCTTGTTAAGTTAACCCTTAAGTGCATGTTTTTTTTTAATAATACTTGGTAATTAAGCTTGTTTTTGGTCCAGAAAAAAAAATGGGAAACGAAAAAAAAAAATTATTATCGGTAAAGTTAAAAAAATACTGTTAAATAATAAAAAAAAACTTACTTTTTTCGATATTTTTTCTTTTATTTTTATATATTTTTTAAACACTTAAAAATTTATTTTATTCCCTACTAAATACAGTTTATCTGGTCTCAATAGGACATTTGTAAGTATTTTTTTTAATTGTTTAAATTTCTAATTAAATTTTTGATTTCGTTTCTGTGGCAAACTCTACCTGCCGTAAAAAAAATAGGAAAAAATTTAAAAATTAATAAAAAATGTTGATACTAAAGTGTTTTTGGTACTAAAGAAGATCACCAAAGCTAATAAAAACAAAAAAATAATTAAAAATAAATATTAATAAATAATATTTAAGATAATACGAGTATGTTGTGTATCTATAAGGGTTAACAGTTGATAGATAATAAGTAATTGTTCATTTGTAATCGTCCTGTCTTGGCCTCATTCTAAGCGACTTAGATAGAATAATGGGACAATAATGGGAACACATTTATATTCCATCATTCAAATAGTCTTAAAACATCTGTTGAACGTTATTGTCGCTTGGTATTGCGAGCCGTAAACTTTACGATCCTAAACTCCAACGCTGCACAATGCTCTGTAGATCCATGAGAAACAGCTCGAGAGCAGTGGTCCAGTTATACACATAAGTATAAACATGCATCCCGTTTTAATGAATGCACTGTCGCTGATTCATAAACTCAGTCGTAAAATCAAAGCGGTCAGTCGCCTGGCAAATGAGTTCCCAGCCCATGTGTAATCAAATCGAGTAATAATGAAGATGAACTAACGTTATTCTTAAATAACCGGCCACGCACGTGTCGGGTCACGCAAAGTGTAGGGTTCCGTAGTTATCTAATACTACTTAGGTACCCGTTTAAGACAGTTAAAATTCATCAAAATATATTTCTATGATATTTGAGTACTAAATTTCTTACTTGAACAAGTACATTTTATAAGTTGGTATTATTCGATAACTTGTAAAGCCATGTTGATAGTTTTCCTTTTAAATTAATCATAAATACAACACTACTAAATTAAAAAACCTATCAAACGATACCTCACACAATAAGGTAATCGTGAATAAAAAAAATAACCCCCACTTCACGTGTACTAGAGCAACCCTTAAAAAAAATTCTTAATGATTCTGCAGCTTTGTCGGCATGATTAATATGTATATATCCATGCTAAATTACAGCCTTCTAGTACTAAGAGTCTATGTGCTAAGCCGCGGTCGGACAGACAGACGGACATGGCGATACTATAAGGGGTTCCTTTTTTACTACGGAACCCTAAAAAGGATTTACTTAACTGCTACGTAATTTGATTACTTGATAAAGGTGAAAAAGTAAATAAGTATATTATTATTCCAACATTTTAAAATGGTAGCACCGGCATTACAAAATGATTTACGGTACTGGGACTGAATAATAATGGTTAACATTATAGGAATGGTTTCCAATAAAAAAAGAGTGATGTCATGATAGGAAATGACCTCAAAACGTCCTAATATTTTACCTAAGCGCGAAGGAAATCCACAAAAGTGTTAAATAATTCAACAATATCGACTCATTGACACAGCAACTTTGGTACATTCGAGACGAAATGGAGCGGTAATAAATTAGTTTCAAGCTCGGGTGTCTTGCAAGATGTGCAAGTAAGGAGATCGGTTTTGTTGTTCTAAAGATCGTTTAGCTTTAAATATCTTCAGAAGGGGGAATGGATTTTATAACGACGCATAAGAATGTAGAGTAGAGCGTTGGCAGAGAGAAATAAGGAACTGAAGATTGCTATTTAGGTATGGCTGCGGACAAAGCTGTTACTTACTGTATATAGGTACTTATACAAAACAATGTTATCGAAAAGTTACATGTATAGTTGACCGACAAATGAATCTTCGTGCATGTTGTAAAGACAAAGATAAAAAGAGACAATAAGCTATTGACTTTGTTAGCTCATAAGAACCGTTCGCCATGCTGTGCGAAAGTTCCCGACTAAGTGAGGTCGTAAAATTAAACGAGAGCCACTCCCAAATGCCACAGTGTCAAAGTGCCGCTTAAAAATAGGCAGTCGAAGATATTGGTACATGATTTACGAAAATAATAATAAATTACATCACATCACACAAATATTATAAATGTGAATATACACCGTGAAATTTACATCGTTTTGTTCCCGCCGTGTAGTGATAGTACCCGTCAAACTGAACAACTTTTCACGAAAAAAAAAATTCCAGTGACAAAAAAATTTTTAGTCTCTCCATACAAAATGGGTCGCTCGGGAGTCTCACTTTGTATGGAGAGACCAAAAATTTTTTTGTCACAGGATTTTTTTTTTTCGTGAAATGTTGTTCAGTTTGACGGGTACTATCACTACACGGCGGGAACAAAACGATGTAAATTTCATGCTGTATAGGTAAACTTGTTCCGCCTTCACTCTTAAAGTACTCAACGGATTTAGATGAGATTTTGAATGGAGACTTGTAACCTGGATTAACACAGATATTTTTTACGGGAAAAAGTCTTATTCCCTCGGAAAATTCTTACACAACGCGAGCGTAGCCGCGGGCGGACCGCTAGTAATATTATAATATCAAGTATAAAATGTGTCAACTACCCAAATAGGTGGCTATTTTGTAGTCTTTATCAAACTCTGTAATTATTTATACAGCTATCAATTTCATCAGCATAATTTGAAGCTTAACCCAACATCATCGTATGACTGATTGCAGTTAGAACAGCTCATGGAAGCGTCTGAAATACCATCGGGGTGCTAGCATATTGGGTAAATAAAATAAAGATTCATTGACGACTATCGTGATAATGTATTATTCTATTGAAGAAGTATATTGATAAAACCAAAAATGGCGATAGTGAAAAAATAAAAAGAACACAGACTGAAAAATAGACCACGTATGACAAACGACAGGAATGATGTATGATCGATAAATGAATATCGATCGATGCTAGCCAGCACTAAATCAAGCTCTTTGCGGCATGGCCGCTGTCCTGTTTCGCCCGAATTCGCTTGTTGTGTATCCAGGCGACACTTGGTAAGCAAACATAAATAAGATTTATGGCATCTCGACGTGTGCGGCAGGTCCGTTTAACTGCGTCGAACGTTTCATCATGAGATCACATGTATCGATCTCCTTTGTCACTCCGCCGCTTTCGGCATTTCTGAAGACATGTGGGAGTTCTTGTGGGACTTGCGCATAAAAAATATTGCCTTAGCCTTATGTTGCTGTAATGTTGAAATTGATAATTTTATGTATAAAACTTTTATCCTGATTAGCTTCATAATAACTTCTGAAATCTGGAATCCTTGCCTGATACATAATATCACCAATCAGCTTCAGATGTCACCTTTAATTGTAGAACAACATAAGCCCCAATCAACGCAACCCATCAGACACCCTGTCTGTCTATACTGTAGTAATCGCATTATGAAAATCGCTCATTCAAAGGGGCTCCATAAATTAATTTGGTTTTCCGGTCATACGTAGATGACATGTTAGAGCCAGTTACAAGACAGGCAGTTACACAATTAACTCGTATTGCACGTGCTGAGCCGTGTAAGATCTTACGCACGAATATCAAGTACCGACAACTGAGAAGCGACTATGCAGGAAAGTTGTACAAAGGATTATCCAATGAGGCCGTTTTGCAGAACTACTACTTAATACTGAGAAGTTCAACGTCTTCCAAAGATGTAGTTTACAGTAGGCTTTCCTGCTCGGAAGTAATTGGGTCAGCTTCAAGAAAGCGGAGATAACGAGGACGAGATAGTCTGTACTTAATGCGAGGTCGAGGTTTATCAGGGTAATGCCTAGGACTTATAAAAATATTTTGAAGTCATTAAGATTGAGCTCTTTAAAAGACGATAATTTATTAATGTGAAGTTTTCCAACATGGGTTTTACATAATAGACAAACATAGACTTGTACCTACTCAATAACAGTATCTAAGGTACGTTTGTATTAACATAAAAATATTCAATAGAGTGTGGAGCATATTATATTCAAATGAAAGACTAGGACTTTTTAATTTAGATAAACAACCAACCCAAATACAAGACAAGAGTGTACAACAATTAGTCCAAGAATAAGAGTCTCGTTTTGCCTTTCAAATGGGGCTATTATACTGTCTTTTCCTGAAAACTTGCTAAAAGGTAAGCTCGTGATTTAACGAGCTCTTTCCATCTTTCAATAAGCTGTCCGGTGAGGCTGGATGTGACTGAGTACGAGTACCCAAACACTGGCTGAATAGGCCCCGTTTGATGTTGTAATGAGGCATAGAGATAATAATATACAATAGGGTAAGGCAAGCTGATAAGGTAAGCTGATTAACAGATTCGAAGACAAATAATATTCAAAATAAGCTACAGAGAAATTTTGAACTCGTCAAAATAAAGTTAGCAAGTATCAACAGAACTATCAAGTTGAAGAACAGTTTCGATTTGACGTAAGGGAGAATAATAAGGTATAATGGGTAGAAAGGTAGCCTGTTTCAAAGTGAAGTGAGGGTGGGTTGGGAAGTATGTGGAATTGCATTTGAAGTGAATGGCAGCAGCTGGATAGGGTGTAACGGTCCCGGAATACCGCAATACAACGCAAGTGAGGTAAAGAATAACCTGCCTACTGCCTATCCCTTCGTTCAACTCAACTCATTTCTGAGGAATGGCTCAGTATTTTTGGTCTGAAAAACATTATTATTGCTTTTTTTATTTTGCAATGAAAATGTCAGCCCAGTCTACGCAAGATAGGGAAAATTTAATTTGCGTTTACAATATAAAAATGATTTGTGCAGGTAAAAACAAAATTGCTTTATTTAGAGTAAACGACAAATCCTACAACCTGAGGTAAGCTTAGAATACAATACGGTTATATCAGTATACGGTTTTTATAACAATGACATCATACTTCATTCACAGCGAGCTCTAAAAGAAACAAAACGTAGAATTGGATGCGATAATATTCCGTGACATTTTTTAATGGCAGATTATTACCGATTCTATGGTTTCCATATAAACTTAACTAAAATTGTTTAGAATTAACTTTTTGTAATGGATATTCTATTCTATGAAAACAACAGCAACACTATAACAAGCTCAGTCTTGCGCTTTATTCTATAGACAGAAAGATTACGACACAAATGAGATGCAATCGCAAAAATTGTATGTCCTGTTGGTCCTGCTCCCTACTGGACTACCAAATAGCGCCATAATAAAAGTTTTGATATAGGCTGGGCTTGGAATAATGTTGGCGAAAAATTGATAGTTTTACAATCGATCGATAGTACATGTACCCAATCATGTACCCAATCGATTGGATCGATACTATCGATAGTTTTTTCGTTTTCAACGAATCGATACTACCGATAGTATTAATAATAAATAATAAATAAATAAATCTTTATTTCTTTGAAACAGTTTCCTTAAAAATAGTCAAAAGTCAGTCATAGTTGCTGCTTATCAAAACCAGGCTATCGATATTGGACTATCGAGGGGCAACACTAGCTTGAAATATAAACACAGAATATATATACCTATAGCACTTATGTTAACTCAACAAGAAAAACTAGCCAAGCAGGTGATAATGTTCAATTGAATTTGTGACCATTACACACAACACGAGATATTTCATATTTAGATTAGTTTAGAATCGAGATATTCAACTGATTTTTTTCTTCTAATTATCTCCTTTGTTATTTTTCAGTAATTATTATAATCTATCCAATAACCCGGTCAAAGCACCATCTGCAGTATCAATTATTTTTCCAAATTCATTAATATTGATTTTGGGCCAATTCCGATACTAATGGTTTCTCGGTCGCATGCCATAACTGGGCAAGACTCAAGTCTGCCTGGAAGTGATTTTTATAAGCTTTTAATAACGGGTACCGCCTTATTTGCTAAACTTTGCTGTATTTTGTATTATTTTGAGTGGGCTGCGTTCGTTGACCAGTTTGAACCAGTCTTCAAAACGGAATACTAATTTGGAGAAATTACAAAGATAATTGAATATAATGTCATCTAAAGTAAGAAGAAATTATAGTAAGACGGTTATATTATTTGCATTCTGATTTAGATTTTCCTAACAAAATCAAAAAATATTTATTTTCATAGGATGTTATTACATCATCACTTAGATCCGTCATTACATTTTTTTGGGTGAGTTCACTGACACAATGGTGGAATCTTTGGAGAAGAGCTCACCGAAGAAACTCCACAGCCGCATCTTTTGCGTTTCCTTTTTTAAATAAAATATTGCCATTTACACTATGATGCACGTATTAAATTTAAATTATGCTATGAAAATGAAAGCAAAATATATCTATAAGAATAACGTTTTTACAATTTCTTGAACACTTTAATTCAAATTAGTTCCCTCTATCGTTTTTATAGGCAATGGCTAGGTTACTACAAATATTTTTAATCAAAGCAAAAATTTGGAAATCTGGCGATATATTCGGCTATTGGATCGCTCATTTTCAGTTGTGCTACCAATACACTGTAAAAGGTAAAATTAATACTATGTCTAAATTATATTTGAACTATTGCAAAAGTTTTGAACTTAGGCCAAAGAGAAAGATAAAAAGATAACTAGGGCATTGATCCGAAAATCTTACAGTTCGAAAACCTTTGAAAGTCAACGTCTATTAACTTTCAATAGAAAGACAATCATTTACTTTTCTGTCCAATAACTTCCAACTGTTTTTTTTAACGGACTAATGGCTATTTCTACCAGTGTGGTAATATAACATGGGATAGATTTCACACAACTCACCTACCGGAGGAAAGCACGCGGAACGGCCGGGCTGACGCGACGCTATCATGAAAGGGGTAACCATCAAAATTGGGATTAAGGGTGAAATAGTTCTTAACTATAGAGCAGATCACCCGTAGACGTCCCCCAACAAACATACATAGATTTAGATACATACAACTAAAAACTTCTAAATATTTCAAAAACAACTATAAATTAATTTTATTCCTTATAGCACAAGAAAATAACAAAATAGTGTAGAGTACGGGATTTAGAACATTACTTTCCTTATAAACACTTTTAGGTAAACCAAAATCGTGGTAATAACCCGGTAAATATATGTTATTATTATTACTTTCCTTTTCAGAGTTTATATCAAAATATAATTTCAAGCTTTGTTTATGCTTTATCGCGCAAGACACTGAAATTTATCGAGTTAATTACCCAAGTATTATTTATTTAAATCGTTGTGAGTAAATAACTTTTTGCATAAGTAAGGCTACAGATATTTCAATTCGTTGGTGAACTAAACAAAACCAACATTCAATAAACAATTTAGAGTTAACATTTTAAGTTGGTAACTTAAGTATGTTTTGACAAATTATTTTATTACAGACTTTTAAGCTTAACTCAAAAGACTGTTTAAAATATTGAATAAGTACTTACGAGTAAATAACTTGAATAAGGGATTCGTAATTAAACTTTTATATTTTAATATTCAGGTGAGCTACATCTCCAACGATAGGTCAGTCAATAGCAAATTAAGGACACAAGGTCATGTTAGAATAAAACTAGTGGCTCTGTGAGAAACCTCACGAGTTTGTATATCTTTTATAATTATTTTTATTTTATCTCCACAAACATCCCCGACGACCCCTTGAATATAACTCAACTTATTTTTTTTTATTGGTTGAAAAATGTGACCTGTAGAGGAAAACAGCCTCAGCGGTAGACCTTGTAAGCTGGCAACCCAAATAACTCCGTCATTTTTAAAATTTTCATAAACTGCCTCGACAAAAAATTCGATTAATTTATCGAAACTGCTTACAAAATTTCAATAGAATCAGTTGAGAAACGCGACCTGTAGAGTGAAACAAACAGACAGATGCACAGACAGATAGACATACAAAAGCAATTTTGGCCAAGCTGAAACAGAGACGCTTCGCTCTTCAGGACAAAAATATAATTGCTCTATTGAAATATATTTTATTAAGAATCAAATTAAGAAAAAACTTTATTAGAGTATTATATTTTATCAGTAGTTATGAGAACAGCAAGTAAGTCCCCGACAGAAGAGCTTACACGTCTGAAGTCTGAAACCTTTGCTTTTTGTATTGCACGTTGCATTACTGACGAACCGGCGACAGACGAAGTAAAGGGAATTATTAATAGAGAAAGGAAGACAGCAAAATGCACTATATCTATTTCTGAAGAATGATGTTTTAAATATTTTCGTGGCTGTTCATAAAGTTTGTCATAAAAGATTTTTATGTTCTGTTTTTAGAAGAGATTTACGTTATATTTGGTTTATTACACACCATTGCCACGACGGAAAAGGAAATACGCGTGATCACTTTTCCTGTAACGTTTTCCAGTATCCTAAATGTCCGAAAATAAATCAAAGCTTTGGAACGAAGTAGGCATTGCAATAGATGATGTGTCTACGAGAACATCATGAACAACGCTTTAAATAACCAGCGTTATTTTATGTATTTATATATATAAGTCGATTGCCACTGACTCACTGACATAATTTATATATATGTCGGAGATTGAAGGTAGATTGATCGTAAACAAACGATTGACAGTTCGAATTCTCATTAGATAAGCATTATTGGTAATTGAGGGTAAATTGTTCGTAAACAAACTAGTGTCACCTGTCAGTTTGAGTGATTACGTCAGATTGGCGAATGAGTTGATGTAACGGTGAGTGAATGAGTGAACGAAGTGAAGTCCTTTATAAGAGTGCGAGTAGAATGGAACCTTCAGTATGTCCGTGGCAGTCGTGGTGATAACTTGTGTGTCTTTTTGATCCCTCCTCGTACTTCGAGAGGACGACGTGCGAGTCCATGTGTGGTGATCGAATATGTGGTTTCGATGAATGCGTGCGGAATAGTGTTGGTTGTTCCTTTATTGGTTGTACCACAGTCCAGTGGTGTCTGTAACCGTAAGTAGAGTGATATTGTGTTGATAGCTAGTTCATATGATATTCGTGTAGTACTTTGTGAGTAAGTGTTGTTATCATGACCGCGGGTAGAGTAACTGTAATGTGGACGAGTTACATAGGGTCCGGGCGGGGCGCCCGTTGTATGTTGGCCAGTGTTCAGTGTCTGTTTTCATGCCAGTGTTTCCTAGTGGCATAACTGTTGGTGCTCGGACCTACCTAAACCCCATTTAGGGTCATGATAACTATGGTTAGATAGTGTTGCTATTTAGAAAGGTTCTGTCCTGAAATCTTAGTATGAAACGCCCACGTGTATTGTGTATAGCTTTCCTGACAAACGTATTGCGTAATCACGTGTCGCATTGTTAGTTTACCTATTGTGATAGTTTAATAATCGATCTCAATGATGTGTCTTTTCATTTTTATTCTTTTCCCGACATATTATATATAAATGAACCGCTATTTCATCTGGTCACGCTATAACTTGAGAACGGTTTTACGAGCATTCATCTTTTTTTAAAATGTTTTCTAATACTTCGTAGAAGGTTCTTACATTAAGGATTGCAGGGTTGGTGTAGGGTAGATGCTGGGAAAAATGGCAGGACAACGTATGCCCGGTTAGCTAGTTTATTAATAAAATATGGTCGTTTCAAGTTATAATCAAAATCAATAAAAAAATCAAACGAAATTGCTTATGCTAATAAAATGAATGAATAAAATCATGTTTGCTTGCAAATGGTAATAAAAGTTGCACAAATTATTATACGTGAATTGATATTATGACATAGAATGAAGATGACGGCGCTGCTAAACGACAAGGGCAGACAGAACATTGAACCTTTGGTCTTGAGGGCAAACAGCATACAGCGTCTCTGTCAAAACTTTAAAATAAAATGTAATAAGGGGTGATATAAAGAAGAACACAAATAATGGGGGTTTTCCAATATCAATTATAAAAGGCTTTATATATTTCAGCAGGCTCGATATTAATTACTTATACTTAGCTTCAGAGAAGTGATTTGCACGTCCCTTAATAAGTAATTATCTATCTATCTAATTGTAATGTTAGTAGTTTAGTACTCATTTTCTTTTCTTTTTATTTTTTTCCGTTATTTCTTCATTTTCAATTTAATTTTCCTCTTTCTTTGTTGTGATTTGTCATTCTATTGGTGGAGAATTCTCGTTAGCACCTTCCTCTTTTATTTCTGTTATTCTATCTGATTAGTGTCTATAAATCTTCCTAATATTAAATTTTAAAAAAAATACTTGGATACTTACCTAGTTTCTATTATACCTAGCTAGAATTGAGATCTATGTTACTAAAGAAAGGACATTAACACACAGATGACGGATTATCCGCCAAGATAAAAATTGAGGGTACTTTTTACTTATTTCAGGTAACTTAAGTAATGTAATATTTCACGAATGTTTTTAGCGCTAACGACAGCCTCCGAAAACATCTTAGCTTTGCCGGACCGTAGAAAAACAGGAAGAAACCAATTTAATATTAAAGTAATTCTTACGACTGGAATAGAATAGTTAAGATGTTTGATTATATGGTAGGTACTTAAAATCTCAAAGAAATCATTGGTGGAATTTTAGCAAATAAAATTGCCTCGAGTGATCGTAGTTGAGACTGAACGGATATTAAAGACCTTTCAATATTTGAGTTCATGCAATATTGCAAGAACCTTCAGAATATCAAAATTCTGAACATTATATTATGAATCGTTCAATAGCAATCACAAGCTTAACCAGTAGACCAACAATGATCACAAATTACTATCTAACACATTATAAGTTTATGAGACAACTTTTGCGGTACCTTGGATTAGAGATCTTGCTGTTACCAAAGTTGGTGTTCTGCAACTAGCACATGCCATTTCAGGTCAAAGCTTGTCCGTGCTCATAAACTTCCCGATTTAGAACTTTTCATATCAACTTAGAAATACTTAGAATAGCGCTCTGGAAAAGTTGCCAAAGCTATCGAAGAAAAATGTACAGCAAGCGATGGTGTCCTACGAGATGAAACCATAAAGATGTCATCAATGTATAATTAGTGTTCTGAATTAATATCGGAATTAAGAAATTGATATAATAGATGTCGTGAAGTTTAGAAACAAGTCGTAAATTCCTTACAACGATGGTTTCCGTAATAAATCTGTTCGCCGCCTGTAATATTTCAGACAACTTAAGTGACACCGTGAAAGAACTCCGGAAAAGAAGTCGTCGACCCAATATCGAATTTACCTATATTACGAATTTAGACATTTCGTCTGAGATGATAATGATGAAAAATCTCATGAATAACATTTAGTACGTTAAAAATTATTAGAAAATAAACGAAAAATCTTTAATTAAACAGTAATAATGAACATTGAACATACCTATATTCTGTGACATAGTGTAACTTTGTTGATAAGCTGTCAAAATATGAGGTATCAGCCATGGTATCAAATCCGTAATAGGATGATCGATACCTTCCGCCCTTTAGATCGCCGCGTAATCTCAGCCAGTAATTACTCAATTTAAGTCAATTTACTCAAGACAGGAGACGACATGATGAAAGCGCCGCACCAAGATTAGTGTGGACTACCTTCAGGTAGGAGTAATTTAATGAAAGGCTCTCCCTCACTCAAAATTGAGACGAATATCAATGATAACGAAATAAAGAAAGAACTAAATATAAACAAAGTCCTCAAACGGCAAAACATGAATAAACCAAATGAATGTAACTGGGGAAGAAAAACATTTCAAATTCCTATGGCCTCATAAAAAGGAGCATTGATGTACGATTATCGAAGGCATAAATGAAGCGGAATGTGAACCATCGCAACCACGCCCCGTCGTATATGGAGTTTATGGGCGACGACGAAGCGACGCATCAGCAAAGATAATTATAAACGGACGCGACCTAAATTCAGGCACACGTGAACGGCTATTTCCAGCAAACGGGAAGGTGGGTCTGTCAGGTACAAGTAGTTTTCGAAATAGCACCTCCGCTATGACTTCGTAAACAAATGTATGTTTATGTCCTACGCTTGAAACGAGCTAGATTTGCACCGCGCCCATGTCGTTACAAGCTAATATTGACAAAACAATGGCGGCGGTTCCGTTTTGCCCACAATTTCCGACCTGACCAAAATTGCAATGCATTGAAAGGAAGCTCGTAATTGAGTATCCATCCGACAATAGCTGCTGCAGGCAGACGGGATGCAAATAACAAAAATCAATACGGCGAGCGAACGCAAACCAACTTGCACAAAATTAACCCTTACGATTTTAGCACATTTTCATGCTATGGGAGTGCTATAGGTTAGAGTGGGATGTAGCTTCAAATGAAAACTGTATGCCAACCAATACGAAGAAGTAAGCATTGATAAACTATTCAAGAAGCGAGATCCAGACGGAATTCTCAGACGGGGCAACACAAGTATACAAACAAACAATAGATCATCGGACGTCCTGTTGACGACGTTGCCAGCTTAATAAATAGATGAAACTATCAATAGGATCTTGCTTTTAGGTATCATTTCATTAAACCACATAACGTTTCTATCGCTTCAATTTTAATTGGCTTAACACTTCACTCGCTACATCATTCTTTTGTAAGATCTTTAACGACTATTAAAGAGCGTAGTTTAATATCGTATTAAGGCTCAATCTATACGTCAAGCTATGTAGCACTATGAAAGGTCTAAGTAAGTGGTTGAGAGACTGGGTTGGTGCTTGACGGACCTGTTGACCCAGTAGTGCGCAGCGCCTGCGGGCAACACTTCGCCTGCACCTGCAACCTGCATCAACGTTATGTGCGCCTGGTACTCCACAAGTCAAACGAAAGTCTTTGTTTGTTTCTAACTCTAAAACTCCGGATTTATGACACGCATTGCCGCCATTGAATTTAATGCGATATGTAACTTTCTGGAAATGTTGACGACAATTATAAATATTACTGAATACAAACTTTCTATCATATCACAAACCGTGATCGTTTCATGAACCGTCCTACAAAGAAAAGGAATGCAAATAATGACGCAATTTATTGGTTCATTTTAGAGGTACTGAATAACGCGACATGCAAATAACGCAATACTTGTACCTGTCAATTGTTTCAAAATAACTATACTACGTAGTCAACCTTTCAATGTAATCAATCCTTACTTTAAGATTGTATATTGTATGTATGGATGTTTGTTACTCACGCAATACTACAACAACAATCACAAATTAAAATAAATTAATTAAAAAAAATATCACAATTCAAAAATTAAAATAAGTAAATAAAATTAAAATCAAAATTAAAATAAAATCTAAAATTAAAATTAAACACAGTCACACTCAGGTGTAGGTGGTCATACTTTTGTGTAATCCAGCCCAATGCCCAACAAACAGCCATCGTGCAGACTGGCTACAACATGCAGGAGACTGTTGCGGCTGTCGCGCACCCTTTTGTCTGATGCCAGCTGAAGCTACTACTGCATTAGCTACTGTCGTAATATGAATAAGATCAAATTTAAGATACCAACCGACTCTTTTTTTGAAATATTTTCTATACTGAATTTATTGAAAGAACATAGTCGTCACGATTAAAAAAGAAATGTTTATAATAAAAAATACGTGTCAAAAATGTTTTTGAAAGTTACGAGTAACTCGCATAAAAGTGATTTTTGAATCCATTACAGATAGATCTGTGTTTGACATCTAATTTTGGGGACAATAAACAAGGTCCTCGTAGAAAGCTGGAGAATTTAATTTGAAAGGGACATCGGCGCCAGAACAATGTCGAAGTGCCCGCAGTAGATCAGATTAGCTCTTACAATGTTGGTGATAAGATAAAAATCTGATCAAACAACCGCTTTGTGCTTTGTTTGGAAGTTTTTTCCCTTCGTCAAAGGACAGTAGAAATTCTAGGCTTTTGGGGCGAGATAAAACCAGATAAAGATGTATAATTTACTCAGAGAGTTGAACGTGTTCTTAGGTTTTATGAAAGTTCGACGTCTTACGATCTGAAACAATGGTATGCGGAGGCTTAATTATAGAGTTCTACGCTCCACTTTCCGAACAAATGGATATGGGAAATTCTCAGCGGAAGTTCCTCATATAAGAATTGTTGCTGACGTCACGAGGTGTCTATTGATATCTATCAATAGACTATTACTATAGGTTCTATAGGCCATGTATAATTTTTACACTTCTTGACCGCAGTGAACTTGTTGACCTACTGCGGGAACGGTGGAACACCTCGAGAAGTCGATTACTGCGACGCTCTCAAGCTCCAAATGTGCTGACGAAAGGGGGCCCCTCCCTCCCTACAAACGACATGACTTGATACTTTCTAATCTACAATCTCTTGTATGGAGGACATTGATACCAGCAACGCTAAAATATTTTCATACGTAGTGATGCCAAACTGTTTATGTTTATCTTACATACAAATATTGATAGTTATATTATGTATATTTACAGCAAAAGCTACAGTAACAGGAAAGAAAATAAATACACCGCCTTGTACAAATCACGCGCAAAGTGACCCTCGTCTGAAGTCGTTTCTATGGAAATCTACCTTTCCATGTCATCTTGTAACTTACGGACTTTTCTTTCAGAGAACTTGTAACTGTGTGTCGAAAATTACTTTATCATATATTTCTGTGATGGACAAATAAATTTGACAAGTAAGATTTTTTAATACTTGAAATTAAAATGTGTTGAGCACTGTAATAATATCGAATACAAAAACAAACAACTATGGCACACATGTCCGATGAAGCGAAAGAAGAAGAACAGGACAAAGTACACGCAACTACGATTCTCCAATTTCACGGTCCACCAAATCGTTCCTATATGGAACTAATGCGCTTCCAGACAATAAGATCTATGCATTAGTAAAATTTACCTTCAAGAAAAAGAATACTCCAGTTTGATAAACCATTAATAAATGTATCTATGCCAATACGAGTACTATCAATATCACATTACTTTCTAGAGCAACATCATTACATTATAAAGTTAAATTAATTTGAGCAGTCAACCTGTCGCTGTTGGAGACGCCTATTAATATGTCCCAAAATTGGACCGCGGAATCAAAATTTGCATAAAATTTAAAGTGTATAAATGAAAATACATTTCCATCGCTCGGCACTATGTAAATTCAGTGACGAAACGTAACATTGTTACCGACTGTCACTGGATTATGCTATCCACAGACAGCTTTTAGTGTAATCTTTCCAAGTTGAAAAACAGAAAAATGAGGTGGGTGCCAGAGCGTGCATTTAGGGCAATGGGTAATGGCTGCCTAACAACCCATGCATAATACACCGTACCGTAGGCAAATATTCGGGGCATAGTTGAAACCAGTAGTCTAGGTAAAGGTAAGTCATTGAGCTAGTTCCGCATGGCTGGCATGGCGTTACCACGAACAAAGGCGGTTCACGTTCGGAGTCGGTCACCCCTACTGAGACCATTTCTCCACGGTGCGTCCAATAGCCCGATTCCGTCGCGTTCACCTTTCGACTGTTCACAGATGTGTTCCGGCACTTCAGTTCACGATATTTCCCGTGGATATTTCCAATATCCAGGTTCTAAATAAAGCTCTGCGCTACCTAAAGTAAAGTAGCGGCAAGAATTTCTAGTCATGTACTAAACACATTTCTCGAGTTTGTAAAGCGTAGACATTTTCAACCGGTTATCGATTAGGATTTGACTCAACGTACTTTTATGTCCGCTATTTATTAAACCAAGTTTATATAATGTTTCCTCTCCGAATAAAATAATTATATTTTTATTCTCCTCCCACAATCAAGTCAACGGACTTGCATTTATTAGCCCAAAAGTGGTAAACGGTGACCATCCACTCGCCATGTTTGGAGCACCGAGATCGTTGCACTTTAATCTCTGATCTCAGACTCGCTGTTTAGGAGTTGCTATTAAAATTATATCTAAGGCACATTTTCCCAAAAGATTTCATTTTTTTCATTATAATAAGAAAAGTTTATAACAAATTACTGGCGCGTTCAACTAGAAGTTCTTCCTACGTTTTCTCCAAATACGGATGCAGCAGCCTCAGTATTTAGCTTATAATGTGAACTTTATTCTGATTTTAGAAGTGTATGGAAACAAAGTTAAGAGCAACAATTTGTGGTGACAACGGCATGAGTTTATAAGTTGGGAGCTGGAGTTCTGAACTTCCCAGGCAAAGTTTTAGCTCACTGAATAATTGCTAAACTAAATGCTAAGCGATGTGCGCCGCCGTATGAAGATTCTCTTTATTTAATTATTTGTACAGACACGCAAAGGCATCTTGGATCGGAATCTTTCCATGTCTATTGGCTCTACTCTATAAGAACGTGGAACTTTTTAAGTTGACTTTTGCGATTTTGACGCAAGTTTAGAGGCATCAATAAGAGCCGACTCTAAACTTGCAATGAAATTTCATCCACCAAGTTTCTAGTAAGTTGTAAACTAACACAGGTAGAAAAAACTTTATAAAAACTAAATATTACACAATTAACTAAAAGAGTTTTTTAATGTAGAGTTCAGAGTATACTTTGAATAGGACAATATACTTGATTGTTGAATTTATTACTAATGTTAAAGACTACCATTCTACCCTTTGAAAAAAAAGCAGTGAAGTGAGAAGAAACAAATTATAAATACAAATTAAGAACGTCTCGTCTCGACTGTTTACTGCGTGGGATGACCCCCACCCCACTGCTTATTGTAATTTGTAACGACACTTCCTTAGAACTGCATTAAAGTTGCTTACCATAATTTCACATTACAAAACACATTTGAATATTTTAACATTAATAAAAGAGACACGTACCAAGTTGGTTTGCGAGTTTCGAAAATATCTGATAGTAGATGGAATTACACGATAAAATGCTGTGTCCACTGCGCCCACGCGGTTCTTTTTAATCAACCGGCCTCAAACTTGCTAGATATAGTTACTCGTACAACACAATGGCGCGACTATGTTCTTCTGATAGATTCTATCAGGATTGCCTTTCGCTGTCATCCCAGATTTGTATAAAGAGGTGATGTGGTTCAGTTTTATCGTAATCTTAATCCTGTGTTCCGTGTTCCGCTTTTGGTTCGCCGTAACGATTTTCGTTTATGGCCTCGCCCTCCGATTGGAGCCCGCTAAATGCATAATAGATGAGGTCTATAATAGAACCATTGAGTTTTCCGGAGCGGACGTTGCTCCGTTGAGTATTTTCGGCGCTTTCCAGTTAGATACTATGAATGGAGCCCGGAGCTTCGTCCACCGATGCAGTATTTATCGCATCTATTTACAGCACATCGTATATCCCAGTTGATACTGGAAAAGTCCTAGTTAAATACATCCATTTCAAAGATGCACAAATACCTCCAGACAGAATAAAATAGCGATGGAAAAATTAACCATCGGACGGTGTTATTCATCATCCATATAACGTATTAATGTTTTGAAACTCAATCGAAACTTTTATCTAGTTTGATTTGAAAACAAACGCGTATGGAAAAAAAAAAATTTTCATCGTAACTTCTCGTTTCCGACACTGGGTAACACATAAATCGTCGTCGGTAATGTATTTTCGAAAGTTTTTCTAGACTTAAAGTGATGACCAACGTTCACGTATTATATATAACAACTTCAGCCGACTCCGGCGTTACCCAAACAAGTCTGAGTTTTAAATCTATGTTCTAGAAAATAGTAAAGTAAGCAGTATGGTCTGCTGAAAAAGATATCAACTAAAAAATAAATTATAGCTGCGTTCACGTGGAAAAAGTTGACTGAATTTGAAATTGGAACAGTTCAGTATCGACTAAACGTTCGTTGCGCCACGGTACCTGTTCGTGCGTTCACAAGCATTCGTTCCCGATATTAATGCACAGATTACACTATGGACTGGAGGAAATAGGTCACCATAACCCGGGGTTGCACAAGATAACCCCTTTAATGTTGTCATAAATTTCCCTACTAAAAATGCTATCCTCGTACACAGACAAAATGTTATCGACATAAATTATGTTATGCTAATGTAGGACGAAGTAGGGTCTTTGATTACGTTATATGAAGAAAATAAATGAGAATTTTGAGTGTGTTAAGAACACAATTCACTAGACTAGACGCATGGAATTTAATTCCAATGTTAATTTCTAAAATAATTTAAATAAACCAAGAACAAGTGGGTTAGAAATGTTGAAAGTACGAATCCCGTAATTGAGAATTTCTGACAGACGGTGGCTGTATACGAGCCGTTAGATGTTATGCGAATTTTAGGCAAATTAAGATCGCGGGTCGCCGGATTCACTGGGTTTTAATTAGAACCGGAATCTCGATACCGTTCGAACACCTCGACTCTCGTGTAGTAACCAAATGCGTCCAGTTCTGCGAATGCAATATTTAAACTGATGTTCGCACGTATCTGACACTATCTGACAAGCAACCATTTTTAACAGATCTCTCTTAGCGGTTCGTGTTTTGCATATCAGTACAATTTTTAGAGGTCTGGCTTCTTTGGCGAGTTGTAATCGCATTAAGCCTTCTGTAATAAATGTAAATTTTACGTCTTTCGTCACGCAGTTCACACTCGCTTATTGTCTTAGTCGGTTGTTTTTGGTTGACTGCGTATTCTAGGTATATTGTTTTATCAATTTAGGATAGCACACGAGTAACGAAGTGGTCCACCTAAGCATTTTTAACTTGGGCGCAGCTGCTGTGATATTCACCAGTATTTGCAATAATGTATTCGCCTGAATATTTTTACCTGCAAATGCTTTCTTGGCCTAGATTTGCCGGTTCGTCGGCCGATTTCATGTCTGACTCGCGTTGGGAACGCTACAAGCATTTCACAGGTGAATTTCACCCGAAGCCGTGTTTTCGATGCGGGAACGGATACGTTTTTAGAGCAGCTTCATGTTATTTCTACATGCAGGTTGTGATCTAATCTAGTATTTTTTGTTAAGTGATTTTTGGTGTGAAGTGAAAAGTTGCCTTACTTCATCTATCAACATTGTAAGGGTTCTTATATTAATACGATAATGTTTGATATTTCAATGTATACAGGATGGGAACTTTTAACGCGTTGGAATCGAACCGGCTAGTGGTCTAGTTTTTTTCTAATGTTAATAAAAGAGTTTTAACAGTGGAGCATTGTCTAAGAAATATTAAATGAATGTAATAAAAATATTAAAAATGAAATAAATTGCGTACTGAACTAAATGTACCTGGTACGTAAATATGTTTCGTTACGAAACGGGAGTGTTACCTAACGGGAGCGACCCTTATTCACCCTGTACTTTTATGACATCAATCGATAATCAACGACCTGTTACAGTCCACTGCTGGACTATGAGCCTCCTCCTCTTAAGTGGAGGGTTTTGCCATAATCTCCACGCTTGGGAGGCGGGTTGGAGATCGCAGATTAAAAGCTTACTTTATCAGAGAGCGCTGCTGCTCGTTCCCTGTTCAATGTGTAGTCCCTAAGTCGCCTCTTACGACACCCACGGGAAGAGTAGGGGTTGGTGACAAATGTATCGAGAAAAGTATGGTACGGCCGTGCCGCTTTTTTGCTCGACTTGGCGGGGGCACTGCCGTGCCCCCAGATTCTACTCTGCCGTCACCACACGGCCAACCTATAAGGTCAATCAAAAAGATCAACTCTGTCTAACAAATATAATCTAATAAACGGAAAACTATAAAATCTAAACATAAATTCAATGGGACAAGATAAAGGACTTTTATCTTACGCTTTTACTCAAGGGCCCAGCGTTATCTTTGACGTAATTTACGCAATTAAATAAAGAGTCTGCCTACATAACAAACACGTGTGAAGATAACTGCAATTTTCTTATTTTCTTTTTCTTCGTCATTTTAATTAATCATCATCATCATCATCATCGTGTGGGTTGTAAGGTCGCCAAAGGCCACTGACTTGGCTCGTGTAACGACTAAATAGTAGCCGGGACCAATGGCTTAAAGTGCCTTCCGAAGCACTCAGCCTGCTATGTCCTAAGAATCAAACTGGGGAAAGTCTCACAAAGAGATTTTTGCTTGACAGTGTCCCCACCGGGAATCGAACCTGGAACCTCCGTAATGGGTGTCGAAATCTCGACCACTCGGCCACGGAGGCTGTTATTTAATAATTAGATAGATAGATAGATAAAAAGTTTATTTATCAATGCAGTACAAACTCATAAAATGAAATACAAAATAAGGTATAACAACGAAACAATAACAAGGTAAATTATTTTATAGTGAGTACCGCCTCCATAGCTAGGCCCCAACTCAGCATGTGCTGCGACACAGATTGCGTCACAGCGCTGTTTTTCAGTTAGTACCTATGATGATGTGTGCGCGCAATCGGGTTGGAGACAAGAATTCCGAATCCGAACGAAGAATAAATGGAAATATAAAAGATAGTGATAAAGTATAGTGTACTTGTACTATAAGGTAAAGTAAAAATGTAAAAAAGTGCAAGTAAAAATGTAAAAAAGTGCAAGTGCCGCCAGCCAAGTTATGATATATATAGTGATAAAAATAAAAAATAGTTGATAAGAGGTGTAGTGTTTTAAAAAAGTCCAAGGTTACCCACCTGCCTTCATTAAATTTAAACGCAAAAAGACAATGTGCGCGGATAAAAACAGAGTAAATAAATATATGTTGAAGATTAAAAACGAAGCTATATACTTACTAATAAGATATTATCTATCAGCCTTCTGCTTCGTCAAAAAGTGATTACGAACTTCCTTTTTAAAGAATCGCTTAACATTTATGGACCTAAGCGGGGGAGGAAGGTCGTTCCAACACTTGGAAGCTTGAAATTTAAAGCTTCCACGGAAGGCTGCTGTTCGATGCTGTGGCGTGCTTAAAACAGGGGAATTGTATCTCAGCATGTATCGTCTATTCGTGTGTTTCCAGGTAAGTTTAGTGAAAAGATAATTTGGTTTCCTAGTTTTCACGACGTCGAATAAAATATTCGCTAGATGTAGTTGAATACGTCCTTTTAGTTTCAGGATATTGGCAGAATTCAAGAAAGGCGTCACGTGCGAACGAGGTGGAACAACAAAGCAATAACGAGCACATGCATTCTGAACTCTTTGAATTAGAGACAACGTTTTTCCAAATATGCAGTTACCATAAACAGAGATGCAGTGGTTAAATTTTGAGAGTATAAGTGAGTCGCAGAGCCTGACACGGAGCTCAGTGTTTATATAAGGACGAATTTTATATAAAATCCTGAAAAATTAAAGCAAGTAGCTTTTAGATAATAAGTATCTTGTCTTAGTTTCTAGTAGTCTCAGTTTCAAGGTAACTTGACTTAGTTTATTGACCCATTACACCTTATCCGAATAACATTTCTGTGTTATGTACTTTTGTTTGGGGTACTACAAAACAGCAATCTGCAAAGCAAACAAGAATTAGGGTCTATGCTGCAGACTAATTAACCGTCCAAAACACGGTAATCTAACTAAGCCAAATCAAGGATGTTTAGCTTTACGGTAACGCGATTCTTCCAGAGCGTAGCTTATCGTGGCTCGGTCTTTCCTTCTCAAAAGAAGGTAGGTAAGTAATACGAGAAAAACAACACAGCCGAACTAATTCGTAAGGTTTCGTCCAAGCCACCCCAACTATTACCCCTATAGAGAAGGTCAACGGCGGCGGCGCCTACGGTGGCGCCAGTTTGTCGCCTTAGCTTAGGAATGTTCGTCTTACATCATTCATAGTATAAATGTATAGTATGTATAGTATGTATAAATGCAATCGTAGTGTCACATAGAAAAGTTTATTAGTAAGGAAAGTGAGACAGACAATCGGCATTTGCAATCACATAGGTAGCGAAATTGTAGTATCAGCCTATTGCAGTCCACTGCTGGACGTAGGCCTCCCCAAGGGCACGCCAAAGCGCACGATCACCCGTTTTCCTCATCTAGCCACCACCAGCGATCTTCCTCAGGTCATCAGTCCACCTGGCAGGGGGCGTCCCATACTACGTTTCCCGAGATGTGGTCTCCATTCGAGAACCCGTCTGCTCCAACGCTCGTCGGTTCTACGACAGACGTGGCCAGCCCACTGCCACTTCAGCTTGCTACACTTCTGGACGATATCAACTACCTTGGTCCTCTGCCGGATGATTTCGTTTCGGATTTTATCCCGTAGCGAAATACCAAGCATAGATCTTTCCATGGCTCGCTGAGTGACATGTAGCCGATGGGCCAGCTTCACCGTCATGTTCCACGTCTCGGCTCCGTATGTCAATACAATAGGTAGGACACATTGATTATACACTCTGCTCTTCAGGCATTGATGTATAAATAACGCAAAACATTTTCGGTGGTAGTTTAACTGATAAAACTTAACAACTTTTGTTCTAGAACTTTTTATAATTGGAATATTTCAAGTTCCAGACAAATACATCAAAAATTTTTATTTAATATCTAGCTCAGAAACAAAGTTCAAAGGTGATGGTTAGACAGAGAGGTCGGACGTGTAATGTGACGTCAAATTACACGCGGGCCATACATCCGCCATAGAAAATGTTGTTTTTGTAAAAGACTGATTAGTTTGTTTTTCGATCAATTTCAATTCTCTTTTGACTGTCAGTAGGTATTCTATTTTTGTATATTTTCAGATTTTCTCCGAGCTTTCGGACGAACTACGAAATAACCAATATTTTTTAATGACATAATCTCTATTCTAAAAAAAAGGCTTTTCTTACAAACTGAACAAGCAGACTGAATCAGTTTGTATGAAAATTCAAATTTTGTGATTTTTTTAAAGTTGAAGCAGAAAGAGTTTGTGGTAACGGGTGAACCAGACATTCTCTCACTTAGCATCTTCTGTTGTTTTTAGAACAGCCTCTGTGGCTGAGCAGTCAAGTGCTTGACTCTCATTAACTTGGTTCTGGGTTTGAATGCCGGTGGGCTCGCCGCCAAAAAAAAGATTACATTGTGAGACTTTCCTCAGTTTCCAATAAGACAAATGTGAAGAAGTGATCTGGAAGGCATGGCTGGGGGTTCGTGCTGCTACTTAGTTATTATTACATAAACCATGTCAGTGGCCCTTGGCGGCTCTATAGCATCCTCTCTATGGTAGTGTTTGAGAGGCCGGTTATCAACTTTACAACTCAAATGACAAAGAAGCTTCAGGTGAATCTCATATTAGCTACTTTATTATTTTAACTGGTCCAACAAAATGACGTCACATTCTTGTGGCCGCTCAGTCCTACTCAAATTTTAATTGCATTATTATAAAATCAAACATTTTTTTTAGTGCTTGTGTTGTTCGACGCTAAACAAGTCCAGCCCATTGGCTAATGCTACTGCTTTATCACTGGCTTCATTTAGGTATTATTGGGACTATGAGGAACCCGGCGAAGACTTGAGAGTAGGTAAACCCCCTCAATCAATCAATCAATCAGCCTATTGCAGCCCACTGCTGGACGTAGGCCTCCCCAGGGGCACGCCAAAGCGCACGATCACCCGCTTTCCTCATCCAGCCATCACCAGCGACCTTCCTCAGGTCAACAACCCCCCCAGAGATGGAAGAATAGATGAAGGAAGACTTATAGGTACAAAAGTAAGTCTATACTTACTTTTGTACCTATAAGTCTACCTATGTACGTACTTATTATATTATTCTGACAGGAGGATAGACAAACAACAAGTAAGTAGATAAATAGGGGGGTACCTGAGTACGTACCTATGACGAAACTTTTGAACCCCTTAATTGTTGGACTGTAGGCAGTCCAAGAGTTCCGTAAAAGTTATTCCGATGTCAAATCCTATGTAATTAGTCGGTCTTTAGTAGAAATAACTAATTAGGTACCTATTTACACAAATAGCCAAATGAGCAGTGTGGTGACGGCAGAGTAGAATACATTTGTCACCAACCCCTTCTCTTTTTCTGTTCGATCCTGTCGATCCCATCCAGTCTTTTGTTGAGATAGCCATTGCCAATAGAGTACACTCCACAGAATGCCCTTCTGGTAGCAACCGGACCCGCCGGCGGGGACGCGGTAGACCCAATCAAGTTCTGCATAATCCTGGAAGACCCCGTCAGGGTCATTCCTCTCCAGCGCGCTTCTCGCCATGGCAACGTCCTAGGCCGAGGTCCGTGCCCCCAAGTGGGCGCCCTTAGGCTGTTGCTATTAATACTAGGGGTAAGAGCCTTCCGCTCCCCCAAAAGTCCGGTTACGCTTGATACGTCGATTTTGCGACACAAGCATTAGGTCCATATCAAAAATAAATAAAAATAAAACCCCTTCTCTTCCCGTGGGTGTCGTAAGAGGCGACTTAGGGACTACACATTGAACAGGGAACGGACAGCAGCGCTCTCTGTCTGATACAGTAACCTTTTGATCTGCGATTTCCAACCCGGCTGCCGAGCGTGGAGATTATGGCAAAACCCTCCACGTGGAGGAGGCTCATAGTCCAGCAGTGGACTGTAACGGGCCGTTGATCTACACAAATAGGGGTAAACAAATTGGTAAACAAACAAAATGTTAAAGTTATTTAATACTTACTTATACGTTGGTGTACTAGGATTAGGACAATGGATTAGGAAAGCAAAATTGTACTCACAGACACGGATGATGATGACCGGCCGGCCGAACTTCAGGACTGATGGGTGATCTCCAGTATAAGCAGTTACAAGAAATAAACAAAAAAGACAGCCAGTCAGTAGGCAGAACGCGCATGAAAAGAAAGAAAAAATTAAAAATCACGAATAGAAATCTCCGAGATAGAAAGAAACAGAAAATGTATAATTTGCAGAGAATGTTCTGTTCACTCACTTTCAGTATTATGTATGTACTGTTTCTGTTTATATAATCTACTATGTACTGCATAGACGAAAACTTTTTAAACACACAGATGTACTGTTTGTTTACTTTTTCAAATAAAAAAAAAAACAGACAACGGGTTGCTCCGGTTGCTCGAGTAAAAATATGCATTCTAATGGTAGAATATAAGAGTTTAAAGTTTAAGATTTTCGTAAGGGGCGCTGTGAAGCCTTTGTGTTGACTACCTACACAATATGGAATGAAGTAGGTTTTACAAGGTTTTCCCGACAACTCATTGGTTGTGTGTGCTTAAACCTAGGAAGGACGAGGCGAGACCTCATCGAGACCTAAACCAACATCACGACTAATAGCACGTTCACATGTACACAATACGCAATAGTTTGATACGTGACGTGTGCGAAACTATTTTTCTCCGACACGCTCGAAAATGTGATCATTATTGCCAAAAAATAGTACGCGAAGTAAATCATTTTTGGACGAAACATACAAAACAGCGTCCAGCAATGTGCCCTCAAATCAAAGAGGATCCTCAAATGGCCTAAGAGTATATCAGTGTAGTAATATATATAAGGGGCAAAGTAAGTCTAGAAATTTCAATGTATTTGAGTCTTTTTACAGCATACTCTTATGTTCCATATAAAAATTTTATATGAATCATACACGAATCGTAGAGATTGGAGTTGGCTTTATGCTCTGTATGACACTGGCATAGAACAAAAAAAAGAAAAGCATGCAATACGGCGGTTTGTAATTTTTGTCTGTTTTATTTTTATCGTACTATTTTCTTACTTATTTAACATGATGAAGTTAACTTATCATTAAATTAGGGAAATATTATAACAATGAATGGTTCAAGAAGTTAAAGGTTAAATTGATAACAATTAGAACTTATAAGTTTAGTACGATACAAGAAGACATCTAAATCCAAGGTACCTACCACAATATTTTTAGTATTTTATAATTTCCTTGCCTGCAGCTCGGACTTTAAACGTGCCCTCGTCCACCAAGTTTGCGGCCGCGGCAGTAATGTACTATTTCGCAACCCGCGTAGAAATAAAATGGTAAATAATAAGAATACTATAATGGCAATACTGATTTATACTCTCCCTGCGTTCCGAGACGCGCTGATAATTTATCGCCATTTCATAATTGAATAACGTGTTTTTAATTTTGTTCAACCAAATAAATATAAGACACGTTAATTTTATATTTAAACATTAAACATTTAACTTTTAAAAATAAATAAGCAATATGTCAAAGTCGAATTTGACATTACGCTTACGTGAATTTTCGCTCTGGAGTATGGGCGCCGTTAGCGGAAGATGGTGGCGGTCATGACGCAATCCGTGACGTCACAATGGCTGCCGTAATCCCAATGACAGTGATTCGGTACGCGGCCTTGGGCGATTACGGGTGCTTTAAAAAAGTTGTAAGATCTTGGCTAATGCAGCACACTTTTTACTCCATAAAAGAATTTATTGACCATAAAATTGAATTATGCCAGAATTGTACTAGTTTGTAAGTAAATGGACATTTGCATGCTTTAAGCCTAGGCTAGATATGTGCTTTATTTTTAATCAGGAATCATACTAACATCTTGGTATCTACCATATCTATCGCAAATAAAATATCTTTATCTTTAATCGCGTTCTGAATCACTGTCAGTCAGCCATACATTTTTTTTTTTCTGATTGCGGACAGCGCTGAAAGTCTGATTCGGAATGCGCCCTTGGTTGCGTTAACCCCTGCGTCCCGAAACGCGCTGAAATCGATTAAAGCACTCGTAATCGCGTTCCGAATTACTGTCAGCTGTCAAAACTCATAAATTTTTTTGCTTTTCTGATCGCTGACAGCGCTGAAAGTCTGAATCGGAATACGCCCAACGTCAAATTCACACTATTTCTGTCTGGTCCCCCTCTCTCTATATTACCTACCTGTGTATATTACTCTACTCTTTGGTCTGGTCTGGCGCCGTTTAGTAGTAAAAACTACAAAATTTCTTGTTATTTTTGTGTTATTAAATAAGATAACCATACTATAATCAATGTTATAATGGAAGAAGAAAGTTAGTATAGGTTTGACTAAGTTGAACTTCAACTTTTACACTTCAAACCGGATGACTCGATTCAGGTGCTGATTGTTGTTATTTTTTACAGAACTACTTCGTAGGAAGAAGAAAGCCCTGAACGGTAGCAACAGACGAGCTTTAGCAGAGGCTTACAATGATTTGGCCACTTATTATTATAAACATAACCGCTACAGTGATGCTCTGGACGAATACAAAGCAGAGGCGGCTGTTTGCAAGGAAATGGGACTGCGGTTAGAATGGGGTACTTGCAACAGGATGATTGGAGAAATGCACATGCTAATGGCCGAATTCGACGAAGCTTTGAAATATGAAGAGCGTCATTTAGGTATGCTTTATACAAAATGTATTAGTACTTCTCAGATTTTCTAACTTGTTACCTGAAGTTTAAAATCAATGACTCGGAAAATACAATTCAAAAATGTTTTTTCATATTTTTTTTCTTGTGGGGTTGCTTCCTAGTCCTATAAGTTTAAATAGCCTGCCCCAATGTAGATGAAACCAGAATTGACTATAATTTTACAATTTAATAATTTTCAGCTGTCGCAAAAGAACTGAAGAATCTAGTTGAAGAACAGAGAGCCATGGCTACTTTAGGCAGGATATACTTACTTCAAGGACAGAGTACCAATGATGATACAGAAGCCAAGACTTCACTCCGGGCAGCTGAGAAAGCTTTTATGAAAAGTCTTGTTTTATGCGAAAGGTAAATTCCATTCCATATTATTGTTATTTTTTTCATAAGTATGGATTCCAATTCTACCAAAGTCAAGTTTGCAGAACAAAGTGGTTACAATATGAGTATTCTATTTAATTTACTCAGACAAGATCAATTAAGCACCTTGATAAAAAAAATCTTTAAGTAACCTATTGTACACAAAAAGCACATTTAAGTTTGTAGTGTGCCCATTCAACACATTAAGAAGAATGATATTTTGAGTGTTTTATTCCTGATTTGATTTATTATAAGAACTGCGATAATTTTTGGTTTTAGCTTTGTGATAAAAGTTTTACTATGAGTTTTATTATCTATGTATCAATATGTGCACATCCACCCACTGCCCACTGCTAGTATCTGTAAATCCAACCCATCGTAAATTGAAATCAACCGGACGCAAAAGAACAATAAATATTGACAAAGTTTATTTTTGCATTAATGAATTGAAACTGTTATTTACTTTATATTCACACGTTGCGTAGTACATATTTTTAATATTCACGCAAAGTGTGTCCTACAAAGACCTAAGAAGACAGCGGTCACAAACATTAGTACTGATACACACAATTTTTAACAGATTTCGAACGCACCCTTAACATCATGTCATGAATTGACCTGTCACTGTCAGTAATTGATAAATTTCGTCACTTCACTTCGTTCTGGCTTTTGTGGTATTTGTTTTGCATTGCTGAAGTCTGTTCTGCTATGAGCTACAATGGTCAAAATCATTAACTAACTGCAAAAATATTGGATAACAGTAATTTTGAATAATTTAAAACCTTAACTTAAAAATATTTAATATAATACAACATTTTTTTTAACAATAATTCCTACCTGCAATTAAAACAATTACACATCATACATCTTTACACTTATTTTCAGCTTAAATGGGAAGATCAATAAACATGAACTGATGGACATGAGAGCCAGGCTACTCCTCAACATCGGTGTAGTCCAAGAACACCTAGGTTCTTTTGATAAAGCCCTAGATTGCATACACAAAGCAATATCAATATGCTCCAATCAGGACCTATTTGAAGTTCTTCTTAATTGTTACACTACTGAAGCTTTGCTGTATACAAATAAGAAGAAAAATTTTGCTAAGGCATTGAGTTGTTTGAATAAAGCCTTGGAAGTGGCTAGTAGGTTGGAAGACAAGGTAAGTTTAGAATTGGTTCTTTATCAAAAATATAGGTATACTCAAAAAAGTACTTTTACTTGTAATTTTTTTTTTTTTTTTCCTCTTGTATTAATATTAAAGCTAGCCCAAATATGTGGACTATTTACATGTGCAAATGTGCAGTCTTCTGTAAATTGTGTAAAAAACTGACACGGTTTTGTTATATTAGGTTTATATAAACAATTTGGGGTGGTGCATTTCCTTAAAAGTTTAATATTATTTATTTAACATACAGCCAACTATTTGCATCACATCATAATAGCTTTTTCTGTCCTCATTGGTTTTTGTTAATTATAAATCTTGCAAATTCTTAATTTTTTAGGTGCTAAAAACTTGCGAAACTTTATCATCAAAAGCGGATATACTGTGCAAGATGTCAGACTATCAAAGTGCTAAACAAGTGCTTCTCAAGGCATGGAAGCTGAAGACTCCTGATGAAGACGAAAGGGAAAACATTGAATCAAATTTGAAAGTTGGTACGTGTATTTTTGAATGTTAACCAATAGGGGATCAGACTGTTCACCATATTTTATGAATTTACCATATTTTTATGAATTATTTTTAAAATATATATTAGCAGCAGACGATTCGCGAAGAAAAAAACAGAATCGGTTGGAAAACGAATTTACAGTGATTTTTTAAAGTTTTAATTTTTCTCTTTCAAAAACGATTTTTTGTATGGAGATTATATGGCGTTACTAACAAATGACGTCACCAGTGGGTATGTGCCTCTCTGTCTAATCTTGAATTTCAAACCTTTATAACTCGGTCAATTTTAAAGATAGAGCAAAAATTCTTTTAATGATCTATAGCAGAAACAGAAGTTTGGATTTATAAAATAAATAAAAAGTAGTCTGATCCCCTATTGCGAAAAATGGTTGAGTTAACAGACATAACTAAGAAAACAATAGTCACAAACAACGTTGTTTTCAATAGTTGTCATATTAAGCTTGACAAAATTTATGTGGTCTGTCAAGAGC
This sequence comes from Carpatolechia fugitivella, assembly GCA_951230895.1. Classification (NCBI taxonomy): domain Eukaryota; kingdom Metazoa; phylum Arthropoda; class Insecta; order Lepidoptera; family Gelechiidae; genus Carpatolechia; species Carpatolechia fugitivella. The sequence goes on from OX579658.1 coordinate 5,174,622, forward strand.
GAGCCACTTGTCACATTGGATCAAATATTATTAGAAAATTAAGAACTAGGTCAACAAAATTCCGCCAATCGCAGCACTTCTAATTGTATTGGTCACATTGTGTTTTTTTGTTATGTGCATAATATAATTTAATTATACTTCGCAGTGGCAGCAATGTGCTACACAGAGGACCTTCTTATATCAACAAATCCATCTGACCACACTGCCTTCAAGAAGTTATATGAGAAACTAGGGGATGGTGCTTGTCACGTTAAGAACTACTCCGGTGCCATTGAGTGTTATCTGAAGATGTTGGACCATGCAGAGTTGGCAGGCGAATGTGGGAAGAAACTTATACCTATTTATGTTAGGTAAGTGAGCACTTGTACCGCTGCTATAACTTCGAATTATGAGATATTTCGGAAGTTAAGGTATCAATTTGGCCTTCAATTCTACAAGTCTAGAATAGGAGGCAGTGGCCCTTGGCGACACCGACGCATAAAGATATAAATGTCTTTATAAGAAGTTAGATTTATTCATCATTGGACAAAGATCACAAGGACAAAATCTTTACTCTAAAAAATAGTAAAACTTTATTTTTTCTTACAGTTTATACCAAACCTATAAAGACATGGGCTGTTATAATGAAGCTTTACAGTATTATGAAAAGGAATATGAACTGATTAAAGACATACCAAGAGAAGCTTATACCACTTTGTACAACATCGCTGAAACACTGTATTTGGCTAAAAAACCATATCATCAGATTGAAAAGGCTTGTCTTGACGCAAGGAAAGCCGTAAGTACATTTTTATCCATCATTATCATCTCACAGTAAATGACATTCACTTTTGGACAAACCGACCTACACCATACAACATGAAAAAGACTGATATGAATGTGGGATGGAACACCAAAACTGTAGTTTATTTAACTGAATCGACAACGTCTTACTTCACCCATTGCTACCACAGAGTATATTTGAAAAATTTTCCCGCCACCTACAAATAATAAAAACTAACAATCATTCAAGCAAAGGATCATCTCATCATTCAGTTCACAGCAAACACACTCTGTCTTTTAAATTGTGTTTTCTCCACTTTCGATCAGCCCATGGAGGTATTTATTTAATTATAAGTAGGTATTTTAGGGGTTGACTAAAGGGGTTTGAACATTTTGGCATAGTGATAGCCACAATTTTGCGGGAATTGAGGACCTTTACCGAAAAAACGGCGCATGATAAAACCTGTATATATCGATAGAGGATCTATAGACGAACAAAATGATATATGACTATGACCAGTATGGATATAAATCATAATTTATTCTCTCTGCGATTAAATACCTATACGTAGTACAATTTTTGCACGTGATGTTTGCACTTTCTGCGCCTCATACTATATCTTACATACATACAATTACGTACATATCCCTAAAGGGGTGAGCAGATCCTTAGTTGGCACACGGGAAGCTCACACTAAAACTACGGCAAAATATTTGGGCAAATGTAATGCTCATAGTTCAATATTTTCTACGATTGCCTCCGTAGTCTTATACATTGGGTTCTAGATCCGGAGGTCGTGGGTTCGATTCCTACCTAGTGAAAAAACACTTGTGCGTTTTTCTCTAATTGGTTATGAGTCATAACCTTCTGCTGCTTTTATAGACAATATTTTGAAGTCTTCTGATCAGAGCGAAGACAGTGGATCAATATCAATCAATCAATCAGCCTATTGCAGTCCACTGCTGGATAAATATAATTAAAGTAAACTATATTATTTGTTTCATCTTGAGCTAATTACCAATGTCATCGACATAGCTCTCAGGATAAGCAAGTTGAAGTGGCAATAGGCAGGCCATATAGCTCGTTGAACCGATAACCGATGGGGAAGAAAGGTTCTCGGATGGTGACCACGGACCAGAAGGCGTAGTCTTAGACGGCCTCCCACAATGTGGACATATGACTTGGTGGAAGTTGCTGGGCGCCGGTGGATGCAAGTAGTGCAGGACCGTTCACGGTGGAAACGTATAGCAAAGGCCTATGTTCAGCAGTGGACGTCTTCCGGCTGAGAAGATAATGATGATGAACTAATTACATGATGGTTTGATAAATCTACACCCGCAGTTTATTATTATGTGTCTACATTGTACATTTGCAGTTCATTCAACACACTTGATTCAGCGTTGTTAAGCTGCATAATATATAGGTATAGGTACAGCAAAAAGCTTATCAAACAACCCTATATTATTAGTTTTATAATTATTGATGTTCTTCTGTATTTCGTTTGCTGTATAAGTTACAAAAATACGAACTGTAATATATTATCGTAATAACACTACCTCTGTATTTTTTTCTTATACTAAGTGTAACAGAAAGTAAAGTTGTAACAGAAAATGTTCTTCTTATTTTTATCACGTGAGCAGGTCCCCGAGGTCATAATTTGCATAGTTTTTACGTTGCTACCACGACTACTAGATATGCTCGGGAGTTTCCTTGCGAGATCGAATCGAAAATTATGAGAACCGCAGGAGAACTAAGGTAACCGACAAGCTTTCAGAATTGTCAAAATTATGTGGCAGTGGGTGCGGCACATTGCTAGACGAAAAAAGAAAAAAAAAAGAAGAAAGAAATATATATTTATTTATTTCACAAATAACATAAAGTTGTATGTAAACATCGTCAAACTGAATAGCAGTTTGTAGGCGTAGCATTTTTTCTCACAATTTCTTTTCCCTTTTAGGCTTAGGTAAGTAATAATTTCATTAAGGGGCATACAATTGCTAGATTAGCAACTCAACGCGCTTTAGTTCAAAGTTCAACCAACGCACTACAGAAATAGCGTTTATATTAGCGTGCGATGCTTCACGGTAGTTACGTCCGACACTGCGCAGGAATCGTGCGAAAAACGTGTTTTTTTTACTTTTTTCTTGAACTACCTATAATTTATTTTTTCACGGATGGAAGATAAATAAATTGCCAATAATCCGTAGGAACCGTGTCCGCGTCTGTTGTAGTTTAGAAGCAGTAGCGAATTTAACAATAGGAACAGCTCGACTTCAATGGCGTTTTTGGTATAGTATTTAATGTTTTTAATAAAAATTAGTCTGCGCCAAATAAAGGTTATATATCCAAGTTTAATATATGTTTTCTGGAATTTTCTAATTGCTCGTTTACGAGCCTTAGGCCGTCAGTTAAGGACCCATGCCAACTCGCAGTTTGTCTTTTTTGACGGCTGCTGGGGCAGAAAGGTTCTTGAGTGGTGACAGCGTACCGTAAGACGCAGCGTGGGCAAAGTGGACCGACGATTTGGTGAAGGCCGCCGGAAATCGTTGGATGCGCAGAACCGGACGTTGTGGAGATCCTTGGGGGAGGCCGTGATATGTATTTACGTATGTAAGATATCGTATGAGATGCAAACAGAGCAAACATCACGTGCAAAAATTGTACTACGTATAGGTATTTAATCGCAGAGAGAATAAATTATGATTTTTATCCATACCTTGCGCGGTAGGACATTGAGTCATATATCATTTTGTTCGTCCATAGATTCTCTATCGATATATACAGGTTTTAACATGCGCCGTTTTTTCAATAAAAATCCTACAGTCCCGCAAAATAGTGGTTATCACTATGCCAGACTCCCATACGGGGATGTTCAAACCCCTTTTTGTTTTTCCATTTGTTAGGCAAGTGATATGAACAAAAAGAAGTCCGAAGTGCGAATCCTAAAGAACCTTCTGAAATACCAAGAGGAATACTTCGAGACTGACAAAGCTGCAGACACCAAGTCTGAATTGAGGGCTTTGGGTCATGATGACTTTGACAACTTGGACAATTCTGAAGACGAACAAAGCTCGGCTGGTGGCGGGGAAGAAGATACCACACATATTGGTGACGATATTTGCCTTGACGATCTAACTGGTGAGTTTAATTCAAACTAAATAAAAAAATACACATACCACATACGGAAACACAGCTGGTTTTACATACATACAGTAAACAACATCCAGGCACAAGGCAAACAAGTGCTTGTCACACAAATATATCCAGATGCTGAGGATAGGCAGAACAGTTACATCTCATATTTTTTTTTATTTTGAAGGCATTTTAGCAATTTTAATTTATAATGCTGACATAATAAATGTTCAAAATGTTTGTAAAATAAATGAAATATATCTTTACTAAATTAAAAATAGGTAATTTGATACAACCATTTGCACACTAAGGAATATGTTTTTTTAACTAGATGAATTTGTTAGAATGAAAAAGAATGTTGACTGAAATTTAATAAAATTATAATAAATTAATTTCAGATTTATCAGATACAAATGAAGAAGATGTCACAGATGCAAAACGTGAAACAAGGAGGAGAGGAAAAGGCTTTGCTATTAAGAAGAACATGAAAGGAGAAACTCAATTACATGTTGTAAGTTTAACTTTCTATTTTTATTTTACTAAATTATGAAAAAAAGTACCGCTCATATCATAAGCAACTCACAAGCAATATCATGTAAGGTAAATTTTATTTGCCTATTATTGGTTCCTTTGTCTGCGGCGCTTATAGTCGCCTGCGTCGCTGCGTCAATACGTCTTGAGAGCCGCAAACAAGGGGTTGGGGGGTTACTAATCATAGTACAACCCCTTGTATGCGGCTGTCAAGACGTATTGACGCAGCGACGCAGGAATGTTACAATATCGCGCGCGCCGCATACTACAGTTCTAGTTTTAAAAGCAATTTGCATTTGTGGCTGCAAAGGTTTACTTGGATAATTGCTCAAAAATACTTGTTAATTGTAAAAGTCTAGTCGGTCCGTGGTATAATGGCTCGGGCCGCTGCTTCCCTTCCGGGAAGTGCCGGTTCGATCTCCACCACGTACCAATGTAATTTGAAATTCATAATTATGCACGTTTATTCGACGCTCTTATGGTGAAGGAAAACATCGTAATAAAACCTGCACAAACAAGGGACGAAATCGAAAGGTTGTGTGTGAAGTCGACCAACCCGCACTACGTCAGCGAGGTCGATGGCATCATCGCCCTTATTCAGGGTAGGCTCAGGCACAGGGTAGCACTCGGTGGGGACGTATATGAGCTGTTGATAATGTATTGGATAATGGTATGACCGCCTGTAAGCCTCTCGTAACGTAACGTGGGGACGTCGTAAATGACCCGTTGATGTTGTAGCGGACCATGATTGCCCTAAATCAATGGAGCCCTTTGGACTCGTAGCCTTTGGAGACGTAAATTAGTGAACCGACCTTACATTCTAGGCTTGCATATCCGGCAACAAGTTGCTCGTAGAGCGGTTGCTAGCCAAGGGCCACCCGGTGAACGTGCGCGACAACGCGGGCTGGCTCCCGCTGCACGAGGCCTGCATACACGGACGCGTAGACATCGCCAATACTCTCATCAACCACGGCGCTCATATTAATGATAGGGGCGGTAGTAATTGCGACGGTGAGTAAACATCATGTATTTTAAATCAATCAATCAATCAGCCTATTGCAGTCCACTGCTGGACGTAAGCCTCCCACAAGGGCACGCCAAAACGGCACGATCAACCGTTTTCCTCATCCAGCCACCACCAGCGACCTTCCTCAGATCATCAGTCCACCTGGCAGGGGGGCGTCCCACACTACGTTTCCCGAGATGTGGTCTCCATTCGAGAACCCGTCTGCTCCAACGCTCGTCGGTTCTGCGACAGTGTTTTAAATAAAGAATTATAACTATTTCCGTTTTTATTTGAGTTAAAAAAAATACTGCAGGTAAAGTGGTAATCAGCTTGAAAATCAACTGTAGTGGCTTGAAAATTAACTGATACAGCACCCTCATTTTAGTCTACTATTTTGTGTATCTCTATTTATTCCGCTTATTCGAAATAATCTGATATCCGACGTCGTTAACTAGGGGAAAGAATTAAAATATTTCTACATTTGTACGGTATATTTTTTTTAATTTTTGCCGTCATACGTCTTGACAGCCGCATATAAGGGGTATGGTTTAAAAAAAACATTTTTTTATCGCAAAATAAAACGGAAACTTGCTATGTCGACCATTATCATACACAACACACATAAACACACACATACATGTGATTATTACATAAATCAATTTAATTGTTACAGGAATAACACCTCTGTATGACGCTGCTAGCAATGGACATTTAGAAGTTGTACAATTACTCCTTGAAAAGGGAGCAATACCTTCTCTCAAAACCGACTACGGTGAAACTCCACTACACGTATTACAAAAATGGCGAGCTGGTACAATATTGACCAAAGATGAAGAAATACTTTACAATAATATATGCAACAGAATAAATGGCTACATAGACAGAACAAACATGGAAACATTGAATAGATCAAAATCTAAAACGCCGATAAAAAATAATTGTACAAAAGAAGTAACGCCGCCTAGTACATCAAAACAGCACAATAGAATTAAAGAATTGGCTTCTCCTATGAAGAGGCGAAATGTTATTGATGACGATTCAGATGATGATTTAGATTTGTCGCAAAATGTAAGGAACCAAGTAGCGTTCCCTTCAGATGATTCAAATTCTTCTGAAGAAAACGCAACGACACGAAACAAAGGTAAAATCTCAGGAGTTAATGAATATAGAGAAGCCATATCAGCTTTAAGAAATAGAAGTGTTAATGATGATTTTCCAGAAGTCAATTTGAAGAAGACTAAACCTAAACCAGCTTTAATGAACCCTGATGAAGTGGATGATGACTGGCTAGATGATGACTTGGGTATAAGTAAACAAAACAAAAAACGTAAGCTCAGCGACCCATTGACTACAGTCGCCGCTAAGAAACCATCAATTGAAAGCATTAAGGATACAATTGATAACATTAACAAAATATCGGAACCCTTAGCAGAATGCAATAAACGCAGTCCTTTTAAATCTAGAATCAGCGACTTAATTGACCTTAGCGATAATAGCTCCGACAGTGATTATTTTCAAAGGAATGAAAATACATGCCCAAGGGCTACTGCTTCAGAATCTATGAGAAATATATCTCGTGAACTTAATGAATCTAGATCTGGTGACACGAGGGCAATTATGCGCCGAAGATGGAAAACGCAAAGTACTCTATTAAAAGCTGGTTTTCAAAGGAAAAGGGATGACATGGATCAATCGAGTAATAGTGGCAGTGACAGCGAATTCACTTCACGAAAAAATAAAAGATCATATCTATCACTTTCACGAAAAGCGTCAAATGAAAACTTTGTCAGCAACAATTCTAATGATGCTTTTAGTGTAGTTCAAAACATAAACCCAAGTATAATGCCAGCAATGAATGTTATACAACCGATAAACATCGTTCAATCATCGAAAAGTGGAAGGCCTATGAAGACGCAGATAGTAACGCCAGCTGCCGTTAAAGTTCAAGTAGAGGATAAAGTGTTTCTAATATCTTTAAAGCTGGATGCCATAAACAAATTGAAAATAAGTTGGTTGGTTGATGAAGTCAAATCACGCTATTACAAGTACGTATAAAATGGGATCTTCTACGAGGCACTCTATTAGGCACTATCTTTCTAATTATGCACAATAACGATATCAACTTATCAACTTATTTTTATTTTAGGTTAACAGGAGGACGACCAGTGTTTAGTCTCATGACGTCAGATGGTTGTATTTTGTCTGAAGATGATCCACTAAGCTTAGTTTTAGCTTCTCCTGAACTCAAAACATGTATTACAAATTATAAAGCATCACCTGCCGAGGAGAGATATTTAGAATGTTGCGATGCTTTGAGCATTCGTAAGTATATTTTACATTTGGGTGTACACACATGACTTAAAGCTTTTACAATATAATACTGATATACTTATCTAATTATTTGTTTCAGCACCTTCCGAGGAACTTCAGCAAACTCTTGGCAGAAGTCACACAACACACCGGCTAGCTTTAGGCTCGAAAACTTTGCCATCGTCGCAAGTTAGAGCTCTCTTTAGAGCTCTAATGCATCAGACTCACATAACAGCTGTAATGATTTCTGACAATAATGTGCGCGATGATGGACTCAAATATTTAACCGATGCCTTGTGCACTATGAGAAATTTGACTCTCTTAGACATCAGTAACAACAATATAACGTATGAAGGAACTAGAACACTTCTAAACGTTCTTGAAAAAGCCACCAGGCCTGTATTACAAATGCTTGAAGAGCTAGATTTGAGTGGCAATCCTATAGAAGACGATGGATTTAAAAATGTCGAGAAAATATGTCAATATGTTAGACTGAAAGTACTGAAAATTAATAATTGTAATATAACAGAGAATGCTGTAAATGAGAGCAATAAAAATATGAATTTCGATAGCTTAGAGAATATAGATGTAAGCAATAATAACGTGAAATTAGGATTCATAAGCTGTTTGATGACGTCACTAAATCCGAATTTAATAACAGACCTGGAATTGGACAATGTTGGCGTCGAAGGAAATGTTGCTGGATGTATAGCGTCGTTTATGGATTCGGCAAAAGAATTGAAAATAAGAAGGTTTAGTTTGTCCACTTGTAAACTGGTTGATGGACAATTTATGAGAGTTTTTAGGTCAGTATTCTTTTATTTAACTAACAAATAACAACTAAGTTATTAAATTGTTGCTATAACTGTTTAATTCTACCATTTTACTTTCAAAAAGAACTAAATATTATTATGTTTACAGATCTCTTGGACGTGCGAAACATTTACAATCAATCACACTAAAAAATAATCTCCTAACATTCATCACATTGAAGAAACTTTTACAACGGCAACCGCCCGTTCCTCAAATAAACTTAGAAGGCTGCCAGGATATATTCAAATACTCCCCTGATTCGGATTTCCAAGTCTGGCTGCCAGCTATAGACTTCGGTCGATGTATTCCCGAGATCAGTCTTACGCCGTTGTCTAGAACAGATGCAGAAAGAGAAAGTTTTAAATTGTTCTCGAAGACTTGGTTAAATTGTTTTAAAGGCAGAGGAGTAATTGAACATTGTGAAGGAGGTGTTATTAAGTTTACTGCTAGGTGATATCAATGTGTGACGACGCAGCACACCTACACCAAGTCAATACAAAGCCATGAAACTTAAAAACTTGTTCCACAACAACTTTGAATTTTTAAACTATTGACTGGGTCAGCTGATTAATTTCTATAAGTCTTATTTGAGTTTTGAAAATGTTTTAGAACTACGTTGTATACAGACCTACCTACATATTTTGTGAAATGACATAAATTGGAACTACGGTGGCTACTAGGAAATTGTGATTGGTTTGAAATGTCTGCCGCCATTCATTACACAGATAAGTTTGTAGGTCTGTCTGTATAAAGGTGATGATAATCGTAATGAAATCCACACCAGTCTATTTCTATAGCAGTATCACTGGTAGCGTCGTCGTTAATTAATGTAGTGAAAATCAGAGAAAATGTACATTTACTATCCTTATTTATTATATTTTTGTAAATACTTTTAGAGATAAGTGGTACCTACTAAAACACTAAAAAGAGCTTTTGTTAGCTGTCTGTATAAAATAGATTTTTGATGAATTTTACACTTTCTGTATTTGTAACGCAGAATTAATATTAATTATTATTACTACCTTTGTAATGTGTCATTTTCTGTAACATTAAAATAGTATTTCCTAATTTTGACTTATTTTTTGTCAGTTTATTATTATTATGGTTCCTCTAAGGCGCGCCGAGCGAATCGATCGTCTTTTGTTCCTCTTGAGTTATAGTCATATTATAATATTATACTACCCTACCAACCAAAACATGATAGTCGTGCTAGAGTTTACAATATTAAATTAAAGACAGTAGTATTGAGGGCTGAAGCTGTGCACTGGAGTTCACCTGTAAGGGCGGCGCAGCACATGTAAGCGAAGGAATGGACGCCAAGCTGATTAAAGTAAACAAGTTTGACACGGTGTCGGTGGTGCAGTGGCTAGGGCCGCTGCCTGCCGTCCGGGAAACGCGGATTTGTACCGTGTACCAATGTGTCGAATTATACTGTGAAGGAACACATCGCGAGAAAACCTGCTTACTCTTTCCAAGAAATTCAAGTTGTTCGAGTCAAGTCGACCAACCCACACTGAGGCCTGAGGCCTGATCGGCTTATTTGCGGTAGGGTAGGCTCGAGCCCCTCGGTGGGGACGTAATATGGAAAATCATCTTTTTTTTTTCGACGCTCCTTTTTGAACAGGCAAAGGCAATGCCATGGAAAAATCATCCTTCACCAAGCATGTTTGTTTCATGGTTATTTTTTAAATGTCGATGTACTGTGCCCTTATTATTTTTCTCCAATACAAACTAGTTTTTTTTTATTATTTCAATAATTATATCTATGTTTTAAAAACTATTTTACTGTAGTTAAAAAAATTGTAAGTACTAGTTTTGCTTAGTTTTGTGATATTTGGATTGCTCCGAGTTGGATTGGGTTGTACTTTTTTTTTGACATGTAGTGACTTGGTCAATAAAACGAAAGACCAATCATAACCTCAAAAACCACGTCTGTTGTGTTTTGTGACTTGTGTGGTTATTTTGTATTTTCGTTGTGTTTTAATGAAAAGTTAAAAGATATCCTGTTAGATCTCCGTGAAAGCAATAATTAATTCACAGAAATGGCGGAACAAGTGAACCAACGCATAGAGGGTATGATAAATGAGTTGGAGCAAATGCGAAGAACTGACTTGTACACTGATGAAGAAATAAAGCAAGTTTTTACTTTCCTTTCTATTAAATGTATTTCTATTTTACTAGGTAAAACATTAGCATATATTTTTCATGGCTTGTTCCTAGTAGTTTTGGTGATTTATTGATAAACAGAATGCTAGGTTATGCCTTGTGCAGCTGTTTATATGGTTCAATTGTTTACTTTCAGGGAGATATCCCGTAAGCGCAAAGAATTTGAATATAAAGTGCAGCGGAGAGTCAAAGAGAAAGAAGACTATGTTCAATACATTGCGTACGAACTTACCTTGCTTGAAGACATCTCGCTCAGACGCAGGCAAAACAAACTAGGAGAGAAAAAGAAGGATATCGAATATACAATTGCCAAAAGGCTAAACAAACTATTCAAGCAGTTTATTTATAGGTTTCAAAATGATATTGAAATTTATTTTGAATACATCAAGTTCTGCCAGAGTGTTGGATTTATCGCAGCAGTATCTGGGATAATGTGGCAGATGCTACAGGTAAACTTAATATATTGTTTTTAAAAAGTTGATTATAATACTTTAAAATAAAAAAAATATTCTTCATAAAACTGGCCAGTTTTTCTGAGCATTGGTTGGTCAATGTTTTTGGTCTGTAAACTAATGCTACCTATTTCACTGATTGGTTGAAAATCAAAATACCACAACAGTGGCATTCTATAGGGGAAGTTTATGTCCAGCTGTGGGTTGATAATGTATAGCTAAAATACATGTTTAATATTGCAGATCCATGGAAACAAGCCGAAAATATGGCAGATGGCTGCTAAATGGGAAAGCAAGGAACAGAACAATCTAGAAAGTGCAAGAAACCTGTTGATCAAAGGCATCCACAGACATGCAGAGTCAGATGCCCTTTACTTGGACCTGTTTGATATTGAACTGATGCTGGCCATCAAAACAGAAGATGAAGAAGAAAAGGTGAGTTTTTGCTAGATAAAAATGACTGTGTAATGAACTCAAAAACTAGAAAAAAAAATACATTATATCCTTTAGACTTTTAGTTGCTAAAGAATACACAACACAGACACAATGCGCACACACACAATACGCACACACACAATACGCACACACACAATACAACACAACAATACACAGATACAATATTCTTTAAATATTCTTTCATAGTCTAATGACCTATGGTATTTTATTGTGGGGTCACGCTGCGAATGCTAATAGTATATTTATTTTGCAGAAACGGGCTGTTCGTGCAATTTATAGATTAGGGCCTAGAGTGTCACTGAGGGAAAAATTTAAAGAAATCAATATTCTGACATTTGTGTCTCAATATATCTATGACAATCTTGTGTATATAAAACGAAATATAAGTAATTTTCAGAAGCACAGTGATATACACAATTTTAATACTAGAAATAAAGACAAGTTGGTTGCTTATGTCAGCCGACTACATAAAATTAGTAATTCTTTTAAAGGCAATTGTATACGCTATTACAATAAGGTCCCTACTGATATTAAAAACTTGCCTTTAGACAAGTTTAAAATAATTATAAAACAGAAATTGTATAAAAAAGGTTACTATAGGATATCTGATTACTTAGAAGATAGGTGTCCATGGGAATAGATTGTTTGAGTAGCAGGCTTTTTCGATATGTAATAAGCATTAATTTTGTAATTGACAATATTTTATTTAAAAAAGGAAACGCAAAAGATGCGACGACTGTGGAGTTTCTTTGGTGAGCTCTTCTCCACAGATTCCGCCATTGTGTTAGTGAACTCACCCAAAAAAATGTAATGACGGATCTAAGTGATGTAATAACATCCTATGGAAATAAATTATTTTGACTTTGACTTTGACTTTTTAAAGAGACAGATAAAATTACTTACAGACTGTAAATAAATTTTACAAGTACTACTGTAAGTTGTCTATGTCTACATAAATCTACAATGTATAGTATGCTAACATAACTGCTCTTTTGTGTTGTATATGGCTCATGTCTTTTCTAATGTTTTAAGGAGAAGCTAATGAAAAGAGCAGATGTAATATGGAAAACTGGTGCAAAGAATGTAGCAGATGTTACATTTCTCTTCAAAGTATGTGATATGTCATTAAGATATGATTTTGAAGATATGACAAAGGAAATCAAAGCAGAAATATGGGAAAAACGGGATAAAAAAGAAGTCTGGTCCTATATTGCATCTATGGAACTAAGAGTAAGTGTACTTTGATTATAAGGGCAAGATACAAAGTAACCACCAATAGTAAAGTAACACAATTTGTTGGACAAGCTTGATCAATGATTGATATATGTTGTATGTAATATTATTATAATTTCACTCACACTCAGTGTTCCCTAAAAATAAATATATAATGGCATTTATTTTACAGGGGCACCACTGGGAAGAAATTGAAGAATATGTGGATGAAGACTCAAACTATTCAAAAAAATTAAGCAATTATATTGCTGTATATGAAGAGGCTTTGCAGCAGGTAATTTTGTTAAAACTTAACCTAAAAAATTAGCCAACATAGAAAGCTTGAAGATCATGAGGAATTTAGTTGCTAGTACGACAAGGCCAGCTAGTTGATTCTCAATCAGCCTATTGCAGTCCACTGCTGGACGTAGGCCTCCCCAAGGGCACGCTAAAGCGCACAATCACCCGCTTTCCTCATCCAGCCACCACCAGCGACCTGCCTCAGGTCATCAAAATTGTTGCTATTATTTATTTTTAATTTAATTTTTGTGGTTCTCATGGTGTTTTAGAAATTAGACAGTTAAGTACCTAAATTGAATATTTATCCCCAACCAAGTGGCAAAATAACTGTTTAAAATCAGTGATTAAGTCCTATTTAATTTTTGTACAGTAACCATCACATGCGGTTGATATCTTTGACTTTGAATGAGATTGCTTTTGTATCTTAACAATAGGGGCGGTATTTTAATGCGAGTATCAATCTGCATTACGATTGCTGGCTGCTGTAAAATTTTTTTTTTTTTTTTTTTCAGTTTCCTGACAAAAACCTGTGTACCAAATACATCCACGGTTTACTAGGAGTTGACGAAAGCATATGCACGGACAATCAAAGAATAAGTGCCGTGAAGCAAGCTTGGCTGTGCGGACATGAGAGTGGCCTGCTCACGGACGATATGTACGCCTTCGGTATTGAGATGTTAAAATTGGAAAATGAGACTTCCGAAGATGAGCTTATGAAGGTAATTTTGTTATAGCTTTTTCCATTTTTTCATCAACAGCTCATATACGGCCCCACCGAGGGGCTCGAGCCTACCTTGAATTAGGGCGATTACCATGCTGGCCCAGTGCGGATTGGTTGACTTCATACTCATCCTTTGAATTTCTTCGCAGGAGTGTGTAGGCTTCATCATGATGTTTTAGTTCACTGTAAGAATGACGAATAAACGTACATATGAATTCGAAAACACATTGGTACGTGGTGGGGATCAAACCCGCGTCTCCCGGACGTAAGACAGAGCGGTTCGAACTACTAGACCACCGACGCTCTATATATTTCCATTATTTACAAATCAAAATACGCCAATGATCGTCTAGCAGCTAATTTGATACTTACTACTTTTAAGAGTATCCCAAATCGCTTTTATAAACTTACTGTGTGCTTGTCATACATACATAGAATCACGCTCCTATCCCCGAAGGGGCGAGCAGAGCTTTAGTTGGCTTTAAATGAGCACAGATTAAAACACAAAAAAAAATTGTAATTATTTGCTATTGATGAAACGTGCCACAGTAAACGTAGGTAATCGGTAGACTGGCGGAATGTACGAATGTTGGATTGGATGTTAGCCAAATCAAAACAGTTAATGTTGAAATTTATGAGGAAGCCTTTGTCAAGCTAGAAACGCCTTGTGTGCTGGCTAATGATAAGGAAGAATAAATTATGATCCCCACATAAACCTAATCTATAAATTTTAAATTCCAGATTCTAAATACGGCTTCAAAACTCAATCCACAAGCCAGAGTTATTTGGGAAGAGAAAATTCATCTGAATGAAAAAAATACTAAGAAAGTATTGGCTATTCTTCAAGAAGCTAACAAAGCCCTGAAACCGGAAGATTTATTATATCTATGGAATCTTGTATTAGAAAATGCGGAATCTAAAGATATGGTAAGCCACTCAATTGATATGCCGGTTATTATAAGTCTACCTTACCCTGCTATCTACACTGTGATAAACATAATATATAATATAATAGGACAGAATTAATTTATAGGTATAGTATGAAACAGCGCGCGCTAACTTGCAAAAAAATTAGTTAATTATTTAGTACTATGTAATTGATTTTTACTAATCGATTACAATCATCTATGCGAGATAAAAATTTTGTCCGCGCCCGCTTTATTACTACTTGATAGAAATAGCGATTAGGTCTGTTAGGGAAAAGAATCACACTAATATTATAAATGTGAAAATATATTTGGATGTTTGTTCCGCCTTCACGCTTAAAGTACTCGACAGATATGGATGAAATTTGGAATGGAGATAGTTTGTAACCTGGATTAACACATAGGATACTTTTGATGGGAAAAAGTCTTATTCCCACGGGAAAATTTTTACAAAATCCGAGCGTAGCCGCGGGCCGGCGGAAAGCTAGTCTTAAATAAAAAAAAAAGTTAATTTTTCATATTAAATGGAGCCAGTTCCTTGTAAGAGAGAGAAAACATACAAATTTAACTCCCTTAAAAGTAGATTAATTTTGTTGGCCAGATAGATTATGATATAATTTTTCACAGTTAAATTGATTTTTTTTACTTATCTAAGTGGCGCTATTAGGTAGTTGATATCATCCAGAAGTGTAGCAAGCTGAAGTAGCAGTGGGCTGGCCACGTCTGTCGCAGAACCGACGAGCGTTGGAGCAGACGGGCTCTCGAATGGAGACCACGTCTCGGGAAACGTAGTGTGGGGCGCCCCCCTGCCAGGTGGACTGGTGAAGGTCGCTGGTGGTGGCTGGATGAGGAAAGCGGGTGATGGCGCCTTGGCGTACCCTTGGGGAGGCCTACGTCCAGCAGTGGACTGCAATAAATAAATATTGATTGATTGAAGTGGTGCTAGTGTTATATAAATCTGGAAGTGTTGTATCGGTCATTGTAACTGTAACTGTTATCAGTTCGTTATCATTTATCAATGTCGTTCCTCATATTGGGCAATATTATTCACAGCTGCAAAACTTCTACAAAAGATTCAAGAACTGCGAAAACACCACTCTAATGTCGATCAAACCCAAACTTCTGAAGAAAATGTATAAACATATAGGTTTGAAAGCAGCTAGGGACATGTACGAAGAAATGATCAGAGCTCCTCCTACACTTATAGAAATACATAGAGTAATGATCGAAATAGAATCATCTCAGGAGAAACCTAATGTGAAGAATATAAGGAAATATTACGAAGGCGCTGTGCAACATCATGGGGCGACTAATATTGATATTTGGTTGGAATATATGACGTTTGAGACTACTGGTGGCAGCGTCCAAGCTGCGCCGGCGATCTACAGAAGAGCCGTCGGGACACTTAGGAAAGAATTAGTTGACGAGTTTATTAAAGCTCAAACATTAGCTAAACTGAAATAAATCAGTAGGTACTTACTTGCTTATAGTATTATTTTTCAAATCAGATAGCCTGGGATAAATGATAAAGACACAACCAAGGATACTGTTAAGTATTGAAGAGATTTATTTTGCAGAGTTTGGAACAGGCTTGTTTATTTATTTAAGGTTAGGGTTCACGTATCTAAAGAACAGAGAGCCAGGGCGTTTTTTATGAATTGAATTCGTAATTATATCCCAGAGACAAGTAAGCCACGACCAGTACACTGGCATGTTGGGTGGATTGCCCATCTGCAGACTGCTGCCGGAAACCGCCGAATATATTGACGTTAAATACAGTGGGTACAGGTAAGATACAGGAGTTGATAAAACGGTCACCAGAGGGCTAGTGAACTGCCGCAAGTCTTTCGTCTTAAAAATATGTTTGTTCACATAAAACACCAACACACTCGTAACTATCATTGCGTATATATCTGCCAGTATTCTAGGAATAAAGCCCGCGTAGAATCCGAGGAAAGTGCTCTCTTTGTAGATTGATATGACAGCGTCGATCGTCGTCTCGTATGCTTGGTCTCTATCAGCAAACGCAGCCATCATCCTCATCGCGACAACAAGGAAAGGGTACGATATTATCAAGTTGGCGACATGAACTATAATATCTCGACGAGAGACTTTATAATAGTCCTCCGGTACCGGTTCATCGTCTGTAACAATATTGGGAACCGCCATGATTTCTGACACGCTTTTTCTTGAAGATGTTATTCCGAACTTGATTAGGATTGGGGCTAGTTGAAGGGCTGCTATTAAACCAACTAAGTTTGCCGGGAGACCCCTGAAGCACCCAAAGAATCCGTCCTTTTCGATGATGTGTCCGATGTATTGGAAGACGTTTGGTCTAATGGTAGCGGGAGCGCCAGTAAGTGTGGTCGTCTCGCGCTCCGGTATCGGCTCGTGGCCGAGCTGCATGAGGATCCTGGCATATTCTATCGGATGAGATATTATCAGAAGTGCTATAGGTACACATTCTGGGGGCAAAGCCGCTATTTTTTCCCCCAAGGTGGTTAGTAATTGAGACAGGTTTGCGGTTACATCGAGTTATTTGGGCACATCATGGGTTTCGGTGTTTCTGATATTGCATTTTTGCAGGTGGTCCTTCTAGTTTCGTTTGAGCATTGTTAAGTTGCTGGTTTGTGTATTGTAGTAAAAGAAGAAAGGCACTCTGTTAGCACTGTTTGTTTGTTCAGAAGTTTGTATTGACAGTGACAATGACAAAGAAATTGAGAACATTGAGGTAATACTATGAAGAAGTATTTAAAGTTAGACCGAGGTCGGTTAGGAGGCCGAGTCCAAAGGTATAAAGGTATAATAGGCAAACTGAGGAAAGTGCACCCATCGCTAATCTAATCATCTTTTACGACTGATTGCCGAAAATTGTTACTAATCGTGATGAAAAACTCCTCTAGCACGACGCCTGCATACACCTACTACGTAGGTGGAGCTTGCTATGACTGCCGTGCGGGTAAACCCGCCTCGTAGGTGCATAATTTCTTGATGTGACTGCGCGGCCCCTACCCGCCTCTAGGTGCGCCGCATACGTTCGAGGAATTTGGTAACAGCTGCTGTTACCCGCCTCTAGGTGCGCCGCATACGTTCGAGGAATTTAGTAACAGCTGTTGTGACCCGCCTCTAGGTGCGCCGCATACGTTCGAGGAATTTGGTAACTAGAGGCGGGTAGGCGTGCGCATGGCTGATTATTGCGTTTTTTCTTCAGCTGCCAAAAGTGTACCAGACTTAGGCCTGGTTTCCACCAAAGCGGAGAGGACAGGTGTTTCTTACCCAACTACAAACTCTCAGAAAGTTATTTACCTAAGGTATATACTTTTTATACTACACCACAGACTACACCGAGTCACAGAATAAATAATAGTAGCTTAGCTACTAAAAGGCCCGTTTCCACCAAAGCGGAGCGGAGAGGAGGAGATGTGTTTGAATAACCAATCAGATTTCGTTATTGAAGCTAAGCGGAGAGATGTGGAAATAACGAAATCTGATTGGTTATTCAAACAGTCTGTGGTGTAGTATAAACCTTAGGTAAATAACTTTCTGAGAGTTTGTAGTTTAGTTCACGCAATATTTTTTAACAGCCTCCGTGGTCGAACTTCGAACTCCGATGGCACAGTAAAAAAATATCATTGTGATACTTTCCTAAGTTTGTACAGGCTTAATGATTATCCGAAAAAAAGATGATTCCGTGCTTCGGAAGGCACGTTTAGAGGATAATCCCGCCCGGCTATTACTTATTTACTAAAATAGTCGTTACGTTAGTGGTCCTTATTGGCGGCTTGAGGTGGGTCGTCGACCTCCCGGATCATCCTACATACAGGCAATACGATGACCAAAGATTCATAAAAAACAAGATCTTCCCAGTGGGGATTGAACCCACTACCTCTTCGACCTACACACACTACATCACGGAGCCGCCGAAATTCATTATTGCTTGCTTGCTATCTATGAATCGATATGACGTCGCCAGAAGTATAAGGTCATCTGGAAACCAAGTAAAAACCGACTTCGCCAAACCGTACTCGTAGGTACTGCTGAGACTGAAGATTCAAACAAACCAAGTGAGGATAAAAGAAAGCGAAAATGGAATTAAGTAATATGTTTTAATGAATTATATCGCAAAATATGATCTTAATGAATATTTTCATTCAAATAGTATGGCGCGCATCTGATCCACTTAATTACGGTAACTATATCATAGCTCTTTTGTGCACTTTAAAGTACTAAAACAAGTAAATAATAATATATCGAATAGATTCTTGAAACTTGGTTTGGATAAATTTAAGTGCGTTTCTGCTGGCTGCCCGTAGCTACGCCCATCAGACAACCTAGCCACGATTGGTACTGAGGCGTATTCGGTAGGCTATCAGCACCGAGGTTGCAACAGGAGACTGCCATACCAGTTGTACTTACCTGTCATCCTCCTGGTCCGGTGTTGGAGAGGCTGGCAATCTGTCATACAGGATATCCTAGTACAGATGCCAGTCTCTCACATAGATCATATTTAAGTGTACGTCTTAGATTAATATTAATTTAATGTTTTTTATCTATGTGAGAGAAGAATAATAAAAATATTTCTATTTCTATATTTCTATACAATTAGACACAACGATAAGAGGGTATGACACCATATACCCAACTAAACCCATTAACGGTACAGAGTAGAATCTCTCGTCTTTTGTATGTGCCAAACGTTTGTTTACATAATACGTGAGCACGCTTGTGGTACAAATACAGACACACTGTCCAAACAGCTTGGGGATCATTCCGTGGTAAAAAGCAGCGATGCCGTCTCCTTTAGCGATTGTCACAAAAGCTCTGAACATGTTTTGGTATTGCTCCTCTTTTCCCACGAAGGCAGCCATCATCCTGACTGAGACGACGTGGAATGGAAAAGCCACGATTAGTCCAGCTGCACTCAGAATCATGTAATGCCTAGCAAGTTTAATATAATCATCAGCGACAGGCTCGCCATCTATTATTATATTCGGGGGATTTCTTATTTCTGGCAAAGGTTTTTTAGCGTACTTCAGACATTCATCGGCTAGATACGGCGCGAGACGATAGTATGCGAGGTTTTCGAATAAGCTTGGTAATAATCCTCTGTACATGCCAAAGAAACCATCTTTCTCTTGTACGTCTTCTAGTATTTGAATAAGGTGAGGAGGAGCTTCGTATTCCCGCGGAGTGGGCTTGTATTCAACTCGGTCGAGGACTTGAGCATATTCTATGGGATGACTTATTACTACGATTATGCAATGAAGAATATCAGGTGGCCATGCCGCAACTCTTTCTTTTAGAGAACATAGTAATCTGTGTATAGAACTAATTTAGATTGCTTAATAAACAAATAAATAAAAAAAAACTAGTAAGTATAAATAAAGACGACTAAACAGCATAGACTCAAACATAGACGAACATTTTTTATCACACTGGACTCACTTGGGAAACTGACAAGTTAACACAGACTGATTGCTGTACTTATGCAAGTGACAGGCGAAGAAGGGATTGCTTTATTGAGGTTGCATTAATAATTCTGCTCATCAACTTTTCCACCCAACAATAAGTAGGTAAGTATCAGCAACAAACCAGCTATACCAGTAGGTATAGCACAGATTAATGTATAAGTTACCATGGGCGCCACCGCCGCCGCCGCCGGTAGAATTAGGTTCAGGGAGGTGGTCTATACATAAATGAATAATTTAATAGGATAGCAGTAACTGGTAACAGACAAGACAGGCCTACAGATCAAAATTAACCATCTGAAAATGTTAAATAATTTTCAGAATACCCATCTTTATCTCATACTGAGAATCTATCATTGCTTTTATTCAAAGACCTAAAAATCTTTTGTGTATTTTCTTTCCTGTCAGCCCAAGTTACTTTCGTAGGCTTTTTAGCTGTTTCTAACAACGCCATCTAAAAACGCGGAGAGACACTTATTGTGCCGTGCGATGCTGACAGATTGGGCCGTTGCTGGTTTTAGCAATCTTACTGAGGTAACATGTATTACCATGGGAAGACATTTTTAGAAATGATAGGTACCTATTTAGTTAGGTAGGAAAAATTTATTAGGGCCTACCTTAGGTAGAATTAATTACACTTTATGTACTCAATGAGAACAGTAAATGATTTTAATTTAGATTGTCACCGTCCGATTGCAAACAGTTTATAATCTGAATCTATCTAAGTCAATTGTCAAATTGCAAACCGTCCCTGATTAGTCAGTTTTAGCTGCGGCAATGAATAAAACGGGATACAGAACAAGCTACTGCCAAAACTGACCAATCAGAAACACGGTTCACAATTTTACGGGTGATAAAATCCAACAGATTATGAACTCTTGCAGCACAATTTGCAGTCACAATAAAAAATAATAATTGTCAATTCACAATTTATCACAGATAGATTATAAAATATCGAAAAACAATACGTTAAATTATAAATGGTTGGTTGCAATTCATGATTTTACATCAGATTTATAGTATTGTAAGATAGATTATAAACGATGTTCACAATATTATTGTGACATATAATAGGATTAAAGTTATGCAAAGCTGCTTCTTTTGCTATGTAGGTAAATCTTGCTGATTACTTTTTCATCAATAGTTTATAATAGCAGAGTGCCTTTACTAAACAAACTAGAAAGCACCCATCTAGGATGCTTGTAATAAATAAAAATCTGTTTATATTTTGTTTAAATATTTTAATATTATAACCATATCAATCAACAATCTAGCAGAACAAATATCCACATGATACACCATTTATACTATATTATTTACATATTCCATTGTACCTTACTTTCTCTATAAGAGGTTGAAATCTACTTTGGTGAAAGTGGAACAACACTTAGCAAATAAACATTAATAGATAAATGCAATGGTAAGTAGGGCAACCGTACCTATTGTAGGGCTGCAATTGGTGCTATGTAATACCTAAAGATTAATGACGAGCCACGTTTATGCTGCTTATTCCTGAGCAGGTCTCTCCAACAAGCTTGCCATGATGGATAGTTAGGCATGTACGGTGGGTTACCCGCCTTTAGACTACACCCGGCCACAGCCATACAAGTCGACACCACCACCAGGGGATAAGTGATCGTACTCGTGACGAAAGTCAAAAGAGGAACAGTGTAATATCTCAAATCCTTCGTCTTCACAAAGTATTTGTTCACATAATAAGCCAGCACTCCTGTGACTGCTACACAGGTTAGATCTCCCAACAATTTGGGAATAATCCCATGGAAAAAGCCGCGAATCCCGTCATCTCTGTACACAGACACGATCGCGCCTATCAATGAGCAGTATTCATCTTCTTTTCCAATAAATGAGGCCATCATCCTTACTGAGACGACATGGAAAGGATACGAAACAACTACGGCGGCAGTGTGCATGATCATGTCTCGGCGACCGAGTTTGAGGTAGTCATCTGCTTTAGGTTCATCGTCTGTGATGATATTGGGAGGGTCATTGATTTCTGGCAGGTCGATGCCACACGCGTAGATTACCTTCGATGAGAGCTGACTGGAGGCGATTAAGCCGAGAACTCTTGCTGATAAGCCCCTGTAGCAGCCTATGAAGCCGTCTGTTTGCTTGATATATTTGATGTACTGGAAAACGTTAGGTAATATCATGGCAGGGCGGCCGAAGAGTGTGGTCGACCGGCGCGGAGGTAATGGCTCGAAACCAAGTTGAATTAACACCTTCGCATATTCCATAGGGTGGCATATTGTCGTAACTAGCAATTGAGACGGCAAAGCCGCTATTTTCTCCTTTTCAATTTCATCCATGTTTTGACAAAAATCTCTTCCGAAATCAAAATTTTTCACAGACAATATAGAGTGACTGTCA
This sequence comes from Carpatolechia fugitivella, assembly GCA_951230895.1. NCBI lineage: Eukaryota > Metazoa > Arthropoda > Insecta > Lepidoptera > Gelechiidae > Carpatolechia > Carpatolechia fugitivella. Next base: position 5,197,266 of record OX579658.1, read on the forward strand.
AAGTCAGAAGTTGCCAGTCAACAACTTACCGTAGATATTTTTTGTTTTTCTTTTGATTCGTATTTTGTAAGGCACAGGGAATGAAGTATTATATTCCATATACAAAAAAATATACGAGACGGTCTAACTCTATGTGTATAGGTACAGGAGCCAGCACATAGTACATATAATGTTCTTTGCAGCACATGCAGTTAGACAATCACATTACGAATACCGATTTTAATAGATTCAGAGATAAAGTATCCACACAGCAGCATATTGTGCTGGATACTGTACCTAGCGGGTAAAAAATATATATGATGTTTATCTCTTCATGGATTAGCTAAGCACATTTCACAACGTTTCTTGGGCTCAATAGATAGCTTTGTAACGAAAAATTTCTTAAGGTACGAGATACAAGCAAAGATGCGGGCGGTAAGTTACTACTGTAGTGGGTAGGTACTTTATAATAAAAAAAAATCGGTTAAATCTATATTTTTTTTATTAATATTCAAAATAAGTTTATTAGTTTAGTTTCTATGTATTATTGGGTGCTAACATTTCGTTAGAACCATCTTCGTCGATTTTGTAGGGCAGTGGTGTTGAAGGTAAAGTTAAAGTGGGAGGACCTATGGTAGAGTTAGAAGTCCTCTCCGGTCTATGATGTAAATTCTGGAAAAATAATGTAGTGGTTTAAAAAATACAGCTGAATTCAGAATCTTCTCTTTCTGAAGTCGGTTACAAATAAGTTTTAATGATAATAATATGTTATGTTTATGTTATACATTTTATTATAAATGTTAAAAAGGTTCACAACTAAGGCAAAAGCCTTCGCTTCGTGGCGCGGCGCGGCTGTGGCGTAGCGGTGCTAGACCCAAATTTACTTTGGTGGGTCAGCAAATGTTTACTAAAATTATGACTACGGACCGTACCAATGATATTTTAGTAAAGATGACGTACCTATATTCATACTATTCGGTGTTCAAAGTTGATTGCTTTTTAATGCTGGCAGACAGGCATTTTGCTACTACAAGGCGATTGTTTTTTTTTAATCATATTGACCGCATCAGTTTTTGCGCGCTAGTACGACATCTGCTTCAATTTATATAATAACATCATTGGGACCGTACTCACGACTGTCGAATCTGATCGCTTCTTACCCAGTTTTTCTCTTTAAAATTGTCAGCATCTGGTGTTTCCTCTTCATCCCCAGACATACTTTTAGAGCCACCACTTTCACTGGCAGCATCTGTTTCTTTCTCGTTATTCGGATTTTTACTTTCATCTTCATCATTTTCCTGGGTCTCATCTGTTTCTTCTAAAGGCTCCCATCCGTTGTCAACGATATCTATGGGAGGCATTTCATGTTAATCAAGTTTAAAATAGTTTTATAAAGTTCGAGTAATTTGTATGCAGGTACAGTATCTAGCAAAATATTTAGCTGGAAAAGGACACCCGTACATAGCGTCCAGCCGCATGTAGCCAGCACCATAATCCAGCGCCATTATCGTCTCATTATCATCATCATCATCATCATCTCCTCTGCTGAACATAGACCCTCCTTCATAGGTTTCCAACGTGATCGGTCCTGCGCTGCGCTTCTTGCATCCACCGGCGGCGCCCAGTCACGTTCACCAAGTAATCCACCTTGTGGGAAGCCGTCCAACACTACGCCTTTCGGCCCGTGATCGCTATTCGAGAATCTTCCTTACTTACCTTTAAACCTCAATGACCCCCTTCTGCTACTTGGTTTGTCATCAGGAGGCACCTCTATTATTACTGTGGGTATTGCATCTAGTGATACCCCATTTGCTTTCTTTTCGTCATTTTTATCGGCATCTCCATTTTCTTTGTTCAGCTGAAATAGGCATTTAAGCACTGAAGGTCCAGTGAGATTTTTTATATTACCTACTTATGTAATGCACCTCGACTGTAGTAGTTGCGCATGATGAGCACTCTTTCTCTACTCTTAACCCTCCTTGACATTGGTTGTCACCAAATACTTAATTATTGTAACTTCATGGCTTCACACACTGAGCAGAAGATGAGATAGATCTAATTTCTAAGATTTTATTTATTACATACCTGAGAAAATGAAATGCTAGGTTCATGAAATTTCATAGCCTTCTCCTTGTTTCTCATAATCTTTTCATCCTCTTCTTTCTCTTTTCGTAGTTTATGAGCTTTGTCTGTTCTCCACATCTAAAAAAAGAAACCTCTGTTAGACTTTCTAAATAAATAAATGTTTCTTATAAATAAATGTTCTTCTCAGCGTGTTATCGGTAACTTTACTTATTTAGGTATTTTCCACCCTTTGCAATATGGAATACACGAATAGGCCTCATAATAGCTTCTGAAGGAAGCATGAGGACAGGAAGGATCAGAAATAGGACATGCTCTGGGGGACGATCTGTGATGGAGCCAGTGTACCACGATTTGAACATGTTCTCCTTTGATAAATTAGTGTAATATAGTTGTAGGATTAGTTATTTCAGCCGTAAGCCGTCTACTTTCTGGAAAAAGGCCTTCCCAAAGATTTTCACAATGACCGGTCCGAAGTACGAGTAATCTGTGACGATTCTGCGCTGTCCGCATCCAACGGTTTCCCGCGACCGTCACCAGGATTCGATCATTCCAGTGTTAGACCCTGTTTCCACCAAAGCGGAGAGGAGAGGAGATGTGTTTGAATAACTAATCAGATTTCGTTATTTCCACATCTCCTCTCCGCTTAGATTCAATAACGAAATCTGATTGGTTATTCAAACACACCTCTCCTCTCCGCTTTGGTGGAAACCGGGCCTTAGTTGGTTATTTAATCAAAGTGACTTACGTGATAACCAGTATAAGTCATTCCAAGGACGATTATTACGATTAAAGCTATGAAGATTTTATCAGTATTCTCTTCTTCATCATCAGGTTGCTGGTACAAAGAGTCATAAGGGAGCCGTGATGGCGGGTCTTCAACCCACGTTTTTTCTACGCCCTGTTTGTAATAAAATAAATTTCATATCATAAAATATCACATAATTTGCAACACAATGCAACAAGTTTACGTACGCGGAATCGATTAAACAATGTCATAAAATACTTAGTTTTATTATTTTAAAGAATTATGCAACGTTTGTTAATGGTAAATTAAATCTCCAATAATTATTATTTTTTGTGTACACGCCTGTCTTATTATAAATAATAATAAAATAAATAAATAAATATTTGGGGACATCTCATGATCTCACACACGGCCATCTGATCTGTCCCAAACTAAGCAAAGCTAATACTATGGGTATCACACATCTAAAATACTTAAATAGACATATAAAGATAAACAACATCCAGACACAAGGCAAACACAAGTGCTCATCACACGAATGTTTGCCCTGGGCGGGATTCGAGCCCGCGACCCTGTGCTCCGTAAGCAGGCGTACTACCAACTAGGCGTGGCCGTCATCAAAAAAGTGCAATCAATAGTGCAATCAAATATTGGCCTGATAAATAAATTGCTTTAAAAGCATAGTCAGTCGTTTTGTAAACTTACTTATTCGTGATATACTTATTCGTAGCCAATATATAATATTATTTATGTATGTTTTATTATAATATGCAATTTATATATGTAAATATATAAAGTAAAGTATATATTATATAAGTATATATTATATAGTATATTAAGTATACTTTACTTATATGTAAATATATAAGTAAAGTATAAAGTATTTGTTAGGTGTAAGTATTATTATTTATTGCGTATAATGTTTAGGTACATTTACTTATAGAGTAGCTGTAGGCATCTATCTTGTTCTTCCTATATTGGCCCTGATTCGGGAAGTCATGCTCTAATTCTAATTTTAAAATCCAGCTATCCTTTTCGTTTTTATGACCAATGAAAGAGTGGTGATGAATACAGAGAACGAATGATATTCATTTGAACAAATGATAACCTAAAATAAAGGCGTAGTCAGTTTAAGAGATTTTTAAGTCACATGTTTTAAGTGCTCTCTCAAATTGTGCAATCGACACGGCCATAAGGTTCAAATTCGATGTTTGACAGCTCTAATATTAGGATGGCCATCTCCTGTTCCTTTTCTATCTTTAAAAGGTATAAAGGACGGACTAACTTAAATTAAGGATTAGAGCGTGACATCCCGAATTGAGGCCATTGTGAGGTGTAAAGGCGTTTGCGCACTCATCCGTATCCGATTCTTATCCGTTTCTGATCCGGTTTGGCCATTCACGTATCCGGTTCGTTTTCGATCCGTAAATTCTCACTCCGGATCGGTTTTTTTACGGATCAAAACCGAGTCGAAGTGGCCGCCATACAAATTGGACGTACGCTTGCGCACTACACGATTTTTTTACGGATGAAGAGTCAGGTACGGGGAGGGGAAAGCTCGCGCTGCTAGTGATGTGCCAAATTGACTATTTTTTGATAAACAAGTATTTTGGTACTCATTACAAAAATAATCGAATGCACACTCGAGACAAGAGACTCCAGGATTCTATTTACGTGTAACGAACTATACGAGTAACGTGAGCGACTTTATTGCGGGATCTACATTACATAAGTAGATATAATTAAAAATCAACCTAGTATTCGAATTCTATAAGTACCCGAAATCTATACTCGAGTACAGTCAGTGGTAAAGTGTTAACACTTTGACCTTGAACGCTTCTTGCTTCTATAGCATTATGGTCGAGATCAGCTCAGTCAGTCAGCTCGACTCGGCTCATCACTACGACAATATCATGCAATATCGTCTCAAATACGAATGAAAACCGGATCAGATACGGATGAGTGCGCAAACGCTAGACGTGAATTGAACGCTTTTTTTTACGGATCAAAAACGGACCGGATAAGAATCGGATACGGATGAGTGCGCAAACGCCCTAAGTATTATTATTTAGTACCTGGTTGACCGAGCTTAGCTCGTTTATTTTTTTTGTAAGACACCTACGCATTTCGATAAACTCTACTTACTTCATACGTTCAGAAGAAAGTACACGCGGCTAGACATAGTAGCACTTTAAACGAGCAAGATAAGAATAATAAGGATCTCGGAAACGTACGGCTGCAACGATTTCGCAATTTAGTTTCGGGGGCAATAAATCGATCTAGCTTATAAAATAGATTTCCCCGTATTTTCAGGCTTAAAAGAACGCGATACGCGATATCATTGAAATAGAAAGGTAATTTTGGCTCAGTCGGGACACCGCCATTTTGCAGTTTGAATCTCGACAAATTTTTTTTTTTTTATTTCTTTGTTCTTTTGTTTCTTTTTTTATATTTTTTTTTATTCTTTCATTTAGTTATTTAAATACAAAAATGAAAGAAAATTTCTGATAAATTTTTTGGTGGTCTGAAAGTTTTCCATCAGATGGCCCGGGTAAAACGAGGAAAAGAATATATTATATAATAATAGGATGGGACTTTTGATAGGATTCAGAAAGGATTACCAACTAACCTACCAACTTATTAGCAGTAGTTCCAATTTTAGCCACTTCACAGATACAGTGGTAAAGGCGGCGCTAGTAGTAATATAAATTTGCATTTATTGAGGTTGCGTGGATAATTTCGATGAATTTTAGCATTATTATGGGGTTTCGGGAGCGATAAATCGATCTAGCTAGGTTTAATTTTTAGTAAAAATAGATTTCCCTGCATTGACAATAAATTAGGATCGGAATTTGGATAGAATTCAGAATTCTGTGTTACATATCTGAAAAAATAACTGAAAATACTTTTAAATGCTTTTTTAGAAGAAAATTTCGTCACTATGTGAGTTGTAGTGCCATCTGTTGCAGAACTTTCGGTGTAAGAAAAACGAAGTGATTTTCTGTAAAGGTATATTTTAATTGAACTAAGTAAATGAAAAAATAAGTAATAACAACGACGACGACGGTAAGTAATAAATAAAAAAACATACCTATAAAAATTGCTCCATCTGTTGGAAAAAATTTAGACCTTGAAAAAATAAGGTACTAAATAAGAAATTTTGATTTCTGTCATTTTTGTATTTAAATAACTAAATGAAAGAATTAAAAAGTTAAAAACAAACAAAAAAAGAAACATGAACAAAAAAATAAAAAAGTACATTCATGTGGATTCGATCGTCTGACCTTCAGTTTCATTGCCTCCCCAACAGAGCTACCGCGTCGTTATGCATAGCGGCGAAATTAACCTTCTGTTTTAATGATATGGCGTACAAATTCTTTTAAGCCCGAAAACATGGGGAAATCCTGTTTCACCAAAAACAAAAGCTAGCTAGATCGATTTATCGCCCTCGAGACCCCCTATATACCAAATTTCATCGAAATCGTAGCAGCCGTTTCCGAGATTCTCATTATTTATATATATATACAAGAGTTGCTCGTTTAAAGTATCAGATTGCGTATGAGTAGCTGTAGGATCTATCTTGTTCTTCCTATATTATCATTGTATTTTATTTCTTAAGTTGTGTACGTTTCATATTTTCATATTTATTTATTTGCTTACAAATGGTAACAATTTGATCTTACTACATAAATACAGTCTCTCATTTGATACCTCGTAAGGTGTTGCAAACTCATCCGCGTCTAATTGTTATTTCCCTTTTCTCTTTTCTCCAGACCTACAGCTGCTGGAAGATATTTCTTTAAAAATAAGTACGCCTGTTGTGTCGTTTTTCTTTCGTGTTATTGTCATTTTCTTGTTTATTATGTACAATAAATGGTTAAATAAATAGATAAACTAGAAATAAAATAAATTATTATTAAATTGTGTGCATGTGCTGACAGCTGTTGGCGTGTGGTGACGGCAGAATACATTTGTCACCAACCCCTACTCTTCCCGTGGGTGTCGTAAGAGGCAACTTAGGGACTACACATTGAACAGGGAACGGGCAGCAGCGCTCTCTGATACAGTAACCTTTTAATCTGCGATCTCCAACCCGCCTGCCAAGCGTGAAGATTATGGAAAAACCCACCACTTAAGTGGAGGAGGACCATAGTCCAGCAGTGGACTGTAACGGGCTGTTGATGATGATGATGATGATGAGTGCATATGCTTACGATAAGAAAACTTCCGTTATGAGTAGCGCCCAACTGATCACGTTCGGGCCAAGCTTCGTCAAAATCTGCAGAACATTGTGCACTTCTTACACCTTGAGCGTTGACTACGTTGACTTTTTCGATATCAGACCGTGTGTAAAGCATGTATTCCTCTAAAGGTTTCATACTGCTTTGGTTGTTTATTTCTACAAATATATCTGAAACCAATTTAACATTATTAATTTAAGACATGTTTTACTTCTCTCCCTTATATTGTCAGCTCTATTTTTTACTTACTCGATAGACATCCATTGTATCCTTTATAAATTTTCAATCTTGGATCAGTGGTATTCAAGCCGCCTATTTGGACTTCATTAGAGCCCACATCTAAAGCCTCCCAAAGATCTTGAGGAGGCAATTTGTCTAGAAACACTTCAATCCTGTCTATGAGTAGTTTGGTTTCATCGCCTAATCTTGTGTAATAGACTGTGTGGCGAGCTCCTATAAATCAGATATGCTTTATTTTTACCTAACAAATTAAATTTTACCGAAGGCAAATAATTATAAGTATTTATTTTAGCATTACTGTCGCAACAGCAGTTATTACCATTTAAGAAGTTTCTATTCTTTACTTCAACACCATAAGCAGCTTCTTCACGATCTTCTTCAAATTTCAAATAGCCATCTTGTGTTATTGCCACTAGCAAGTAATAACTGCGTCTGAAATCACAAGTATTCATAAGTAAATATGACCTGATCGTTCATGTTGTTATTTGTGTTCGAGGTACTTACATATTTTCAGTTTGCACTAGTAAAAGGACTGTATTCTTCTGTCGAAGATCGTTGCTTGAGAACGCTAGTTTTATTTTGACCTGCAAATTCAACCATGTAACTATTATAAAATTTTTGCATTTTATTTGTAGGAATCTCAGCAAATGTGATTTACCTTCCAAATAGGTCCAGATAAAACAAACTTCCTTTGTAAAATGCTTTCTCCGTTAAAGTCAGCTCCCTTCTCTTCCATGCAGTTTTCCCCAAAATAACTTGTCAATTCGCAGTCGCAAGAGCTTTCCTGCATCGTAAAATTTTCGGTACAAATTCCACCATTCTTGCAAGGCTCTGAGTCACATTTCATATTGCATGCCGGGAGCACTCTTGTTAAATCTGTAAAATTTGCACAGGTTTAAAATACCGCGAGTCCCAATGAAGTCAATTTATTTACTGGATGAGTAGCTCGTCGGGAATGTATGTTCCTAGGTACGTATATTATAAGCGCAGTTTTAATACATAGAAACAGCTTTAAAATTACCTTGGTCACCCTCAGCTTCACGTGCTTTTCTTGATAAATCCACGACATGGTCTGCAATCTTGAACCCTCTGACACACCCGACGTACCCTCCTTGAGGAAACTGAGCTGCTCTAGGGGCTAAATGTAGAGAATAAGCATCGTAACCTCCAAGATTTATTTGAAAATAATCAGTTGGTGGAGCTGGAGGTCTTTGAGGACGGATTACCTCTGAAAATAATGTGCAAGATAGATATTTTATTCGAAGTATTTGAATATGTATTCTGGCAATGATGCAAGAATAAACTCGACTGCCTTTTTATAAAAAATAATTTACCTAGTTCCGGATTAATCCATGGCTTATTAGAATAGTTGGTCAGCAGCATAGGAACTCTTTCAATTGTAGTATTTCTATCATTAACATGTAGTGTTGTAGTATTTTCAGTTCTAATAATCGCAATTTGCACACTTTCTCCTTTGTTAATCTTTTCGTGGGTTACATTCAGTTGTATTATTTCGTCCTCATCATTAAATAGATAAATTATTTCTGTGCCATTATGTATGAATAAATGTATGAAGTTGTTCAAGTGGTCATTAGCGTATAAAACTAGTGAGTTATCGTCGTAGGTTCTAAGATTCATCAAAACGTTTTCTGTCATCATTTTCTTCAGCCTGCTCTTTTCGGCATCAGTTGTATTATTTACTAGATAATTCTTCTTTAAATAAGCTTGTGGCGTTTGGAATGTTAATGCTTTTCTGTTAATATCTAGAAACAATTATTTCCAATTGAAAATAGCTAGGTACTTAATTATAATCAAAACTGTAAAGTAATGTGGTACTTACTCTCTTCGCAATGTGTTCCCAAATGAGCCCAAGGATTTTTACAAATACAAACGTAGCTCGACCACAGCTCTTTACAAATGGCCTTATTTTGACAAGGATTTGGCACACACGAAGGTTTGCAATCCTTTATGATTTCAGATAAATGGACGGACATGTAGCTGTATATGTCAAGAATCTCTCCGTTAACTACGAGACCTCGAAAACACCCTATAAGGCCTTGGTTGACAGCTGATTTCTTAAGATGTTCCCTGTTTAAATATTATGTCATGAGTCTTCAGATATCTAATACGTTTCCAAATGATAGTAGATCTAAATAAATCAACTTACGCAGTAGCACCTCCTATGAACATAGAACCTTCAAACGGTCCAAATTCTTCTTCGAGCAAGAGGTTCATCATCTGGTATTCAGTATTCAACATAAACCTAACGTGATAAAAGTTATAATCTATCCATATTTTGTGCCATTCACCGCCATTAAGCTTTCTTTTAGAGTTGATCACTAGTTTTCTGGTTGTTCCAGTATTAAGTGTGAAATTAAATGTTAGTTCATGTTCTGTAACATGAAGAAATAACAAAATGACAAAACAACCTACCTACTCGATAAAATAAATGATGAATTTTTATGCTTAAAATATTTACCGCTAGTCAAGGCAACCATAAATGAAGGATAGTTGGGTCTAATCGGTGGTTGAAACAGCAAAATAGCACTAGTTCCAGTTGTTCTAAAACTGAAAGCAATGTCTCCTTTCCGCCATCCAGGTACTTCGATGTATGACTGTGAGGTAGTAAAAGTAACAACATAACGTTGGGTGTCTGAAAAGAAACATTGCAGGTGAATTATATACCAATAGTAAAGAAAGATGGATCACCAATGTTAAAAGGTCTTTTTTTAACTTACTGGTTTCAACACATTCCAAAGGCCCTAGAGTAATTCTTCCTTGAGCTTCTTCCGTCAAATCCTTTTGTTGTAGAAAGAACATCTCTGTGATCCCCAGACTGGTTGGATCTACTAACGTTCCTTCGTCAGAATGCCATTTGTTGTCATTGGCATCGCAGTTACAAGACTGAGTAGGGTTAACGCAAGTGGCATTGACACCACATGGACAGTAGCCTCTGAAATAATTTCTGCTTGATGTATGGAAAGAGTTGATCTTGGTGTTGTTTCTGTGATGTGTGTGATGTAAATTATGTCTAGACTAGTCTAGGCTAGTTTGGTTTTAAGAGTGGTGTTTTTAGATTGGATATAAGGCAGAAATAAAAGTTTAGTGAAATGATTTTATAGTATAACTTACCTTGATACGTTTCCCAAGAAATCTACAGTATCGTTTGAAGATGATATAAACCACGTTGCGCTATGCAATTCTAAAGGTGCCATATTACAATCGTATTTTATGTATTGACGACAATATAGAGAATGGGAAATAAGCTCTTGAAGCATTTCAGCTGTAAACTCTCTGTACTTAATTTTGAAACTAAAATCATGTCCAGAGGCTGATCGAACATCCTAGAATCATAAAAAAAAAGAAATAATTAAAAAAGTTACTCCAATTAAAAATAATTCTCTATGATCAACTAAACTTACTACTTGACTTGGCAAATTGTGTTCAACAACGGTGATTGAAGAGTCTGCTTCAAGGTCTCTGAATTCACATTTTACATGTGCTGGTGGGAATTTTCCGTTTCCATCAATATCTATAAGATATACGTCGTTCCTTGTGTAACCTAAAAGTGCTAGTTCTTCACACGTCTTTCTAAAAGTAGCAAAGTGGCAGTTCTCTCCAATATACCCTTAAAATGAAGTTCTTATTATTAGTCTTTGTCCATTTAGATATTTGTCGCGTTCTTAAAAAGACTTGAATTTACCTGTGTTTTCACAATTGCAAATGACTCTCTCTCTGTCTTCTTTGATAGAACAAATTCCCCCATGCTCACACGTGTTTGGTCTTGTACAGGGATCAACGTATCTGCAGTCATCAATAGCGACTTCTCCTACCACTCTTTCTGTGTTTATTACATATCTGAAATATATTATGATAGTAAGTTTTCTCTCATCATTACAAGATAGTTTTAAAGCAGCTAATTATTTTACCTTGGTTCAATTAATAGTCCATTGATTTTGATATTTCTCATACAACCAATCAGGCCTAAATTTGCAGATTTTAAACCACTGCCAATGAAGATTTTATCTTGTAAATGAAAATCCAAACCTAGAAAAGATTTATAAGAGCACTTAGTCAGTATGAAGATTGATCATAATCGTACCTTTCTACAATATTTCATGACTTACCAAACATTTGTGCTGGTTTATTATGTGGTCCATCTACAGATAGTTTGATCCTTCCTTTCCGATAGTCCAATTCAACAGAGTGCCAATCATTGCTTACATTGAATTTTACTGATTTTAGGACAGTTACGTTCTTACCTACATCTGGTACCAACTCAAATCTTATCTCTTCCTTAACCATGCGTACCTGAACATAAATAATAATCATATGGTTTGTAACTGTGTCGTAAATTGTCTATTTTACTTAATTTCATGTAATTTTTACTAACCTCCCAATATCCCTGCCCTGAAGTTATCTGGCTATAAGCCAAGACAGCCATGTTCTTGCTGGTCTTGAATTGAAAACCTAAATTAATAACATGGCTTTGATTCAAAGGCCACCAAATGTGGGAAGTTGCAAAGGGATACGTTATTGGTATCACTTCTATGTCTATTTCTTCAAATTCCGGCTCTATAAGTACTCCTATGTAATGAACTTTAGGATTGTTTTGTTTTAATTCATATAAGATTGACACATCGTTATAATATACATATTTTAAATTCCCAGCAAAATTATTGAAGGATTTCAAGCCTTTCATTTTGTATAAGTCTGGGCCTCCGCAAATGTAAATTTCTGGGTCGATGCAGACGTATTTGGCATTCCCGAGTACGACATATCGAGCACTTATATCATCAAGGTAGACGAACACATTCCCTTCTTGCAATATCACAGTAAGGTTGTGCCATTTATTGTTATTGACGTGATCGCCTAGATAATCTTCGACTGCTCCGTCGCCTAGATCAATTTGAATAGCTACTTTTTCTTGGTGAATGGAAAGAGCAATGTAATGATGCTTGTCGTCTATTTGCCCACTGGCGTAGAACAGAGCTGAGTCATCGAAGCGAGTCTGAAAAATAATCAATATAGCTTAATATTCCTTATAAGTTGTTGCAATAATATCTTAAGATCTTATCAAGGTTGGTTTTGTAAAATAAACGCAATACATTGTCTGGTTTGTGACGTCAGAGGCAGCGAAGTGAAGAGTTTATTTTTAGAGTACATTGCTCAATTTTATAACTAATACTTAAGTCTGAGTTTATAATGCAAGTACAAAAACATTCTTTAGCATGTTTTTGTATTAGATATGATTAGATATTATTATGTACTGAAAATGTTTTTTTATATGTACCGTTATATAAGCGGTCGCTAATTATTAACGGATACAAAATAGCTGGGACAAGTGCAACTCATTGAAAAAAATAGTACACTTCTTAAGATTGCGAAAATATGTACTTATTCAAAATTCAAATTATCTAATGCAATACCTTCAGATTTCCTTTCTTACCTTAAAGTGCAAGCTGACCCGCGTGTTAGTGGAGTGAACTCTGTCTTTCCAGTCGTAGACCCGATAAGACACGTAGCTGGATCCACGCAATGTCAAGACTGTTGCCGCTGTTATACAATATCATAGGCATGCATTAATGAATAATCAACGAAACAACAAAATCCCTATTGGGTGCGTGCGGCGGCGGTAACATAGCTAATGAAACGAAATATAAACATCTATTTCCATAATTTTTCTAACGCCGAGAGAAGAAAAAAAAAAGAAAAGAGAGTACAAGCAAACAAGACCACAAATGATAAGTTTGTCAAAATTAATAAAAGTTTTGAATGGATACTTCTGGGTCACGTTAACTACCTTTATTAAGAGTAGTTTAGTCAGGTTGTCTACACATTCTTGTACATAATTTTGGGGAATAATAACAGACTACCTTAGTTCTATGACTTTTTATGGATTTCCTTTTTTAGTCTCTTTTAGGTAGATCGTCTTACCTTATAAGATACATGGAATCGGACTAACATGCAGTGAAAGGAGGTAGATACTTAGTTAACAAAACAACACAGAAAAGGAACAGTTTCACTTACATGAATATAAATAAAGAATTAATAATGCCCTTTCCTGATTTGCTATGTATAAGTAAAATCTTACCTATCGTCTGTTTTACTTTTCCATTGTTAAATATCGATGAAGCACGAAGCTAATTCTAAAGCATAGGTATCATGACTAGGTAAATCTTTTGATGAACTATGATAAAGCACATAACATGAGTTACTCACATGATTAGGTAAGTGGGTAGGTAATACTTATTATATTACTTACTTCTTTTATCTATAGAAAATAGCTAGTGATGAATGCATTTCGATTATCTAATGTTAATCAAAAACCTACTTTACTGATCTAAATAAGTAAGTATCAATTTTATACAATGCAAAGTGAATATACGTTATATTGTTTAGGCTCAAACTACGAATTATGATTATCGTAACTACTTATGCTATTTAAGACAGTATAAAAGTGCACCAAATCGTCTGTTATAATTAAAAGTTATATTGATCATGATAACGTTATGTATTTTGTTTATTGAAAGACTGATTATGTTAAGTTTCCTATTGAGACAAAGTGTAAAGTGATTGTTGATCGATCGGTTGTCATGGTGTCGATTCGGCATACGCCCAACTAAACTAAACTTAAAATTAGTCCTGTCACTTTCTATCATTTTTAATAGAAAAGGGAACGAAGATCATCGGTTTTGTTTTTGTCTATGACTTCACGACTAACTGTCAAATTTAGTCTTGTTTTAGTGCCTACCTAACACCATGACGAATAAAAAGCCACTAAAATTGACAGTTAGTCGTGAAGTCAAAGACAAAAACAAAACCGATGATCTTCGGTCCCTTTTCAATTAAAAATGATAGAAAGTGACAGGAGTAATTTTAAGTTTAGTTTAGTTGGGCGTATGTCGAATCGACACCAATATATACCTATACTACCTACCCAGATACCTATTACGCAATGCACCAGCTTCCTTAGTAACATGAATGTAATGTACCACTTTTGAATGTGGGTGTATTTTTACCCCAGGGAATAGGCCAGGTACTAAGCATTAATCAAATTAATGATTTTATTATGATAATACTAAGACAGAAAGACCCAATTTTTGTAGCTCAAGTGACAAAGTAAGACTGATACATAATAGACGAGTAATGAATTAGTTAATAAAGTAGAGCACGTAGAGTAGTCGACTGCAGATGATTTTACTGACAAAAGCTATACCAGTACAGTACCAAGATAAAATATTACTAAATTTGACAAATTTTATTGTACTGAGAAAAAAATACTAGTTCCACCACGAAAATGTTCCATGGAATTAATAGAAACACAGCATATTTTTTTAGTAATCCTTCATAAGAAAGGCCTATCCTACCAGTACAGATATTTTATTCAAAAGGAAATTGTGAAGGAAATGGCACTAGAATTACTAATATAATTTTCACAAAAATACATTTTATTCTAGTTGAAAGTTTTATCTTTCTTAACAGTCCATATTTAAAAATCCAATAAAAGACATGTTAACCTTACAAAAAGTGGGTCCAATAAAACTCAAGCATATCCTTCTACATTTTGGTACAAGTAATAAAAAGAACCAACCTACGCAAGTGAAAGTGAGTCCAACTTAAATTGAACCAACTTGATACGATTAACGCGAAGATTGTTATAAACAAAGATGTTAATTAAGTTTAAACAAAGAAGTGACAGATTATTAAAGCTGAGATTATAATTTTGATACTTGTTACGTTATGAAAGGGATTTGGGTATAAAAATAAAAAGCTCCGAGATTATATTGTTGGTGTTTTGCTTTCAACTTTTGCATAACATCGTGATGATAATCCAGTAACATTACATCCGTTCCGAATCCGATGTAGGCACAACATTGTTATTGCTAAAAGAAATGCCCACGTTCATTTTTTTATCTGGAGCATATTGTTTAAATTGAGGTAAGTACAAGAAAAAACTTTTATGGCAAGTGAAGGAGGTTAAAATGAAGTTGATATTTTTAGGACACCAAAACAAGAAATAATGCCGTGCAAGATGTCTCCATTTATTTAATATGGTTGATAAATAAATTGATAGAAGCAGATTATAAAGAATAAATAAATACTTACTGTATACGTCACATAGTTGCTCCTCATACAATGTTCCAAAACAGTCACATCTGTAACCATTGTACTCATTGATACATCTCGAACCTTCAAAACAGAGATTTTCCATCGTCCTGCATTTGTCTATACACCCTTCCTTCACGTTTTCATGTTTGGTAGCTATTAAAGGAACTATTGGTAGAAGATCAGATGCAGCTTTGCCGGAGCTAAGAACCATGTCACTGATGCATCCAACAAAGGATTCTATAATGTACTTCACCCCGTGGAGTTTTTCTTCGGAACTAAGACCTGAAGAATAAGAAAATAATGTGGGTTGTAAAATCGGAAACCGACCCTATACTAAGCCTGTCATTTTTTTAAAATAACACAGTATAGAAAAATATCAATAGAATAGTACGAGAAAGACAAAACTCACCCCCAATTAGTATAACTGATGTCAAGTTATCAGTAATACCATAATTTGTGTCAAAACTCAAGCCCTGAAATAAAAACAACGATCTTAATTGGAATAGTAAAGTGACAAAGAGGTATTCTTTTTATATGCTTCGATGTTAGGTGAAAATATTATTCTTCAATCAGAACAAGGAGTTCTAAGGAGGGAACAGTGTATCATTTTTGGAAGGGAGTTTTCTAACTAAAACATAGACAACAGTTTTGTAAACTATGAAGGTTTTGTTAATCGTAGTAGCTACCTTTAAATAAACTTCTTCTTTCAAGTGATCGACCTTAGCAATGAGTCTGGCTCCATGGACATCAATAGTAACGACCACACTATGCCATTCATCTCTGTTCAATGCTCTACCAACAGTCACTGAGGTCAAATGTTTCCCGAATACATGAACCACTGCAAAAATAAATTAGATATGTTGTAAGTATGGTTATGGTTCTGGAGGTTTCGTGATATGGTGTCCTTTGAAGAATCTGCTATTAGTTTTTTTAAAGATTTGGAACTTAACCAGCGGATATATTTTTATTGTAATGTATAGTATTTAATGCAATTCAACAGGCTGATTTCATCATTACCTTTGTTGTATTGTGACTTAGAAACAATTACAGATCGTCATTTATTGAAATCCAATATGAAAAACCAGCCAGCCAGTTTTCAAAAATTATTGTATTATGGCTTACCTAAAAATTTCTTTTTCTATAATTTATTTTTGTTACCTTTGAGTTCCCCCTTTTCTACAATAACATAAAGAGCGTATGGTGGCATCCTGAATACTGGATTCTTTACATTGTGGTATACAAGTAGACCATGAGGTAACCTTGTTCGGAATCTGAATGATATTTCTCTGCATAATCTAGAAAATAAGTATTAGCACCCATACATAAATCAAAAATTCGTACTCAGACAAAATATAACTTCCTAAAAAATTATAAGTTTAGGTTTTCAAAGACTTGCAAAGACCTTCCGCTGTTACAAACACAAAAATCTGCTAGCGCTGTCGATACCATCTGAATCTGAATCTGCTTTTAAACAGAACCTTTTTTATCGCAATTTTATACTTTTCTGTGAGCAAAAAAATGATCATCACACTAATATTATAAATGTGAAAATATATTTGAATGTTTAAATGTTTGGATGTTTGTACAGCTTTCACGCCTTTACGGATTTAGATGAAATTTAGAATGGAGATAGTTTATACCCTGGATTAACACATAGGATAATTTTTACGGGAAAAAGTCTTATTCCCGCGGAAAAACCTTACATAACGCGAGCGTAGCCGAGGGTGGACAGAAGAGTAAATAATAAACCTGGCTTACCTTAATTGGAATCTTTGGATGACATCACCATCTAGTTGTATAAAGGTGTTGTCCTTAGCAAACATGAAGGTTCTATGATGGCCTGTCTCGGCAAAAGTCAGGAATCTGTCTCGGTCACTAGGCGGTATGGGGGGTATGATTGTAGCATACGTTGTAGAAGAGATATTGGCTGTTGTCGCTTTTGAAGAGACTGAAGATAGAGATGTGAGGGACAGTGTTGTTGGCGCTTGTACTGGAATATAGAGGAAATTGCTGATTGAAAGAAATGCCATTCAAGAGAGAAAAATTACCGTATCGCGGAAAAAGGGAAAGTTTAGTCCATGACAAATGAACATAGGTTGATAAACAACAAAAAGACTGTCCCTATAAACGCGCGGTCAGTTGATCGATTTACTATGAAATTTGTTTTCTTTTAATGTTCTTTGGAGAAAGTTGTTAGTTTTATGGACTGCTTCCCTATTTCCACTTTACGGGTTTTTGTAATAGTCTGTTTATTTCATTAAGTAATATTCGCTCTTCAGTTGTACCTACATAACGTATTATTTTGAGTTCTTAGTTGATATTGCAATAGAAACAACAGAAAACATGTGCTTGGCACATAGGAAAAAAAAACAACAGGCTTAAGCTTCTAAGACTTATCAATAGAAGGAATTGCATTTAAACTCGTGTCGTAAGAATGACTTTAAAATTGATTGTAAAATTACAATAGCGAAGTAGGTGGACTCTAATATTAGAGATGACAAATTATTAATACTCTACTGCATTAGTGTTACGGTTCGTGCTTGCTACCCATTGTTTTCCTCATAGGTGCTACCAACATAATAAGACTAAATAAAACTCCACACGTGAAAACCTACTCTTAGGTTTTTTTATTTAAGTTTGCAAAACTGATGGATTTTAAGAAAGACCATTCACAATCATAGAATGTCGGGGAAACCTTCATTGCTGACTCAACAGGATGACGAGTTACGAGATGATTAAATGTACATTTGCTTTACATCTTGACTGCTGTATTAAAGGTATGTGCGTCACTAAAAGCCCACATACGTCCCCCACGGAGGGGCTCGAGCCTACCCTGAATTGGGCGATCGAGCCTTAGTCGACCACGCTGGCGCAGTGCGGGTGGTTGACTCCCACACAACATTTGAATTTATTCGCAGGAATGTGTGCAGGTTTCATCACTATGTTTTCCTTCACCGTAAGAGCGTCGAATAAACGTATACGTATAAATTCGATATTTATAAACGCATTGGTACGTGGTGGGGATCGAACCCGCGTCTCCCGGACGGAAGACAGTAGCCTTAGCCACTACACCACTCTACATCACTCTTAAGGTAATGTGCCCACAAGAATATTTAATGAAAGTCACTTTTACTAGTTCCACTTATATTACTGTTGTTTATTTATGTTGGTTTGGACGGTCGTTATTGATAAACTATGTGATCTAGATTAAGTAATTAATAACCCTGTGAAGATGATAAGTGAAACTAGTAAAAGTGGCTTTTATTAAATATGTGTACCAAGTTCCACCAAGTGCCGACAATCGCAAATATCAATTGCACAAGAATATTAATTTTATTAAAGGTACCTTTTTCTTCAGGTGCTAAATCTACGGGCAAACTGGATTGAACATCAGCTAAGCCACAGAAAAAGAACAGCAATGTCGTACTTATTCCTCTTCTTTGCCACAGAGTGCCCATTCTGCTCAATTACGTTCATTTATCTGTAAATAACAAAATTAAAAATAATTAATTTATTACGAAGTACGTTACGAGTTTGACTTGAGAAAAAGCACTTTTAATACTTGCTGCCCCGTACTGTTGGTCGAAAACAGTCTTTAATGCTCTAAAATTAAAATTCATTTTTCTTTATACAAGCCATAGCTGTCAATTTTCTTAAAAATTCTTTCCGTTCCTGTCTCCAACGCTCGGAATGTTAAACTAATTTGAACTCTAACTTGAAGTAATATGAGCTAATGTTGTAAGTTTTGTATTCGCATAGGGTTGACAACGGAAATATGGAATCAGAGTGTAGTCCGTTTAACTGCCAGCGTAAATTGATCCACTTCAGTTCTGTTTTAATATTAGGTTTCGCTGTAAGTGGACAATAGTTAGAAAAATAAGAGTTCAATTTATACTGGATGCTTGGTTTGGTTAAATTGGCTCAAGTAACTTCCATCTCAAGACGTGACTTTGAGCAGTTTGACACGTGGTTTCTAAGCAATTATAGACGCAACAGGAAGATCGCAATTTTCTCGTAAGTAGGTATATTATATTTTTAAATCGATAATAAGTATTTGAGTAGGGTATTATAGCTTGTGTAAAAAAATACTCACAAAAATGTTCTAAATTGTAGAGTTTTACGAACTTATCACT
This sequence comes from Carpatolechia fugitivella, assembly GCA_951230895.1. Lineage (NCBI taxonomy): Eukaryota > Metazoa > Arthropoda > Insecta > Lepidoptera > Gelechiidae > Carpatolechia > Carpatolechia fugitivella. The sequence goes on from OX579658.1 coordinate 5,216,801, forward strand.
ATTTTTTTACTTAATTTCGACTGGCACTTATTTATCCCATTGACTTTTTTACTTTAAAATTCACGTTCAGTATAATTTGAGAAACAAACAACGATTGTTTTACATTCCATGTTCAAATTTGGCGCGTAATTCACTGATTTAATAAAGGATTTTAAACTGTTTTTTTTTCACGCATTCGGGAGTTATTTTTTTCTTAACGGCCAGGACGTAGCGTCCCCGTGAGCCGCGCGGCACTGAGCGGAGTTAAAGCAAGTACGTAATCGGTGCAGACAATTTGTACGGTACGGGTCAGCATCGTTCCCAGGGGCTGGATATAGGATCAGAGCTGAGAGGTAGAGCAAGCGGGCTCTATTTTTTCCAAGATGTTTGGTCGACAGATTTAATCAACAGGAAATTCTTTATTTATACTTTCATGGGAATTTCAGCACATTTCAAACGTATTTTCCGTAGTTTTTGTGTGGACAATTTACAAAGAAAGTACATAGGTTGTTCCAAAATTTAAATCTCATTTGTATCTATTAATTAATTTACACACACATTATAAATTTAGGTATACCCATTCATCAATTAGTTGTATGTGATAGCTATTGCCACTTGCTTGGCCTTATTATAATAAAATCCGTTCTTATTGTTGTAGATCGGTACTAAAATAGCACATTGTTATACGAGGGGTGAAAGTACTTATTTAATGCCGAGACGGGGTTTGGGGCCTGAGGTAGTTCTTCTACTTGAGGCCTACTAGGTAGTTCGAGGCACTAAATAAGTCTTTAACCTGAGGTAAACACTGTGCTTTTCATTACGAATACAAGGAAAGTAAAAATAAAAACACGAATCAGCTAAAGAAAAAATTAGTGACTTCCATATCTGAATCAGATGAACTCATTGTGAACAAACCCCTACAACTCGAGAAACAGATGATAATCACTGCTTTCCCGCCTATTTTTATTTTTTTCTGTGGCCGAGCCGGCCAGCTTTTGAGCCATTATTTTTCATTTCCATCATTGAAAAATGGTAAATATTTTGCCTAAATCTATTTTATTTTAAAGAAATAGTAGTTGAAAGTCAATTATAATAAAGTAATTTAAAAAACATAGGTATATTCTGTAAAGAATACTTAACTTTATTTATTTCAATTTAACATTGCGCTGTAACTGAGTTGAGTGGCTGTATTTCTAGATGGAACATAGTTCAATAGAAATGTGAAATGGAAACTAGTTTTTTTTTAAATAATTTGACAGCTGTCAGTTGAAAACGATTCTCCCTCCGGGCTGAAAAGTATTACTTTCAATCCGCTCCTCAGGCAACTTCAGACCTACCCTACCCTACCTACTCATCTACACACAATCAGCACAATAAAATTAACTATCTTTTAATGAAGACACTACTGCCCCTATTTTTATTTCTGGGATAAAAGCACTTTTAAGGTAAAAGTATTCAGCCGTATGTGCTGACTACTGTACTTAAAATAATTCATACACCTGATTTATCTCGCTAGTAGCAGAAACGTTAATTATAGTCGACACGAAACTGTCATTTAATTGAGATTTGCAACTGCTGATTCAGATCGTGAGGTAATTACGATAGGTGCTATTTTAGTCTTGGTAAATAATAATAATACATACTTATACATACATGAATGATGTGATACGCTCCTATCTTCGAAGGGAGGGGTACGCAGGGTTTAGTGGGTATTAAAGATAAAGAAGATAAAGATAAATTTTATTTCAATAAAAATTTAACCTAGAAATAGTAAAGACTTAAATCTAAAACATAACATAACAAATGCAGAATTTAAAAAAGTATAGGTATATTAATTATGCTAAGTATAATTTGAGAGATATCTAAACCAAGTAAAACTGTAAGTAAGTATTGCCTAGTAGCATACACTATCACCGCAATCGGCTACTACGCACCTAAACAAAGAGTATCTTCATCATCATCATCATCAGCTCATTTTCGTATATGTCCCCACCGAGGGGATCGAGCCTACCCTGAATAAAGAGTACATACATACGAGCACAAAGTGCAGAAGAGATTAATATTTCTCAAGTAAATGTACTCGTAGATAGATGGATACGAAAAGACACATATTTCACATATTTCTAATGTTAGAGATGGCATAGAGATATACCCAGATGAAAATGAAAAGACCCAGACTTGAAATAAATAATTATCTTTATGTTTAACTTGCAATGGAATCGAACCTGGGACTTTACTTCAGAAGGCAGATGGTTGCCAACTTGGATATGCCGTTACTTAGTGTCGATTTTGGATACCTTAAACGTGTATTTTAAAATATTTTTTCAACTATCAATAAGTAGGTAAAAAAGAGATATCAAAATTATATTTTTAAACCTCAGACAAATTCTCGTTTCAAACCTTATCTGGGGGCACGGCAGTGCCCCCGCCAAGTCGAGCAAAAAAGCGGCACGGCCGTACCATACTTTTCTCGAAGCAGTTCAGGCCATTTTCGACCCCCCTATAACTTCGTTGTGGATAAAACTAGAAGCCTGAGTTTTCAGTAACCAAGCAGGCATTGTATAAATACGGTATATTTCAAATTTCAATCAATTTGAACCAGTAGTTTATGAATTATAACTAGTCAAAGTTTCTTAATTTTGTCACTCACTGACTGACTGACCGATCATCAAAACTCTAATCAAAAAACACTTCTAGCAGACATAGAAGCTTCAAATTTAGAATGGAATTAGTGTTTAGTGTATAAACCAAGGAAAAACTAAAACATTTTGCAATTTCGGCCCAGTTTTCTAGATACATCATTTGCTAGATAACTTTGTAATCCCATATAAATCTTGGGGCATTATATAGGATTACAAAGTTACATTTGCAGTAAATGAATCAGTGTACCTGTATAATGGAATATAATTGAATAAGAGGTGCAGGGTAGGTGTAGGGTAGGTGTAGGGTAGGTGTTGGATAGGTGTTGGATAGGTGTAGGGTAGGTATAGGGTAGGTATAGGGTAGGTGTAGGTTAGGTGTAGGTTAGGTGTAGGGTCGGTGGAGCGTAGGTGTGCATTTTTACATTGTGTTTTCATGCGATCTACAAAAAAAAATGAGATGCCATCAAAAACATAACTTGTAAAAAAACCAAGTCTCGCACGCAACTTAGTCTACCGTAAAAAGTTGTGAGATCCATGTAATACCAAGTCGGTTAATTTATTCAGTCCCTACTTAAGAGTCCTTCTGTCTTAAGTTATTACGTAATTAGCTCACCTAACAACATCTTATAGTGACCAGATCAATATTAAAAATCTCTTATGTTTTAAATAAATACATAGATTGACTTGGCAATCGCACTAAACAATCAAATTTAATATAATAATGTATTAATTGTGAGATACATTATGTTTTCATGCGATTGCCAGGTCAATCTATGTATTTATTTAAAACATAAGAGATTTTTAATATTGATCTGGTCACTATAAGATGTTGTTAGGTGAGCTAATTACGTAATAACTTAAGACAGAAGGACTCTTAAGTAGGGACTGAATAAATTAACCGACTTGGTATTACATGGATCTCACAACTTTTTACGGTAGACTAAGTTGCGTGCGAGACTTGGTTTTTTTACAAGTTATGTTTTTGATGGCATTATTTATTACCCGAGTTATAGACAATTCGAAACGGACCATTGATTTCAAATATAAAAAAAACATCAGTTTGACCGCGCTGTACTTTCTTAACCATTCTTCCAATTTACAATCAATTCTGTTCGCTTTCAGTTCAATACAACATTTATTTGCTTTTGAATATAACTGAATGTTACTCGTGACATTTTCACCAGTTTTTGTTGGTTTGTCAAAATGTTAAATCCAATAATAAGTTTGGCAACTGATTTAGTTACAACACCAACTTGTAACACTTGTAAGTGGCTAGGTAACCTGGGTAGCTCAGTTGTTTGATCACCTGCTATCTATGTGTGTGAGGTCGCAAGTTCGATATTCAACAAACTGTTTTTCGTTCAGTCTAAGTTTATGGTGTCACATATAATTACTTATATATGTCTAAACGCAGAAAAATACGGCATAAAAACTAAAAACTATACCTCAAAGCAAAAGGTTTCTTGTATCCAGATGCCGAGCAAGGCTTCGTCGCCCTTTTTAAACCTTAAATACTTAATTTCTTCTTATTTTTATTTAGCCTAGACTGTCCCACTGCTGGACAAAGGCCTCCCTCTTCATCTTTATATTTCATTCATTCATTCTTCTTCTATCTTCTCTATCTTGGGCTTCCTCATCCCAACTCCTTAAAAAAGAGTCAATCTCATCCCGCCATCTCCTACGAGGCCGTCCACGTCTCCGCCTATCTCTTTGTGGGCTCCGGATGGTCGTTTGTTTTGCCCATAGGTCTAGTGGCATGCGCCAGACGTGTCCGGCCCAGTCCCACTTTAGCTTGGCGGCTACATGCGGGGCGTCGGCGATTTGAGTTTTGGAACGCAGCATGCTGTTTCTGACTCGATCGGTCAGTTTTAGACCCAGCATGCTGCATGCCGATGACGCAAACAGTACTATGTCGTCGGCGAAGCGAAGATTTGTTAATTTTCTTCCACCGACGTCAATGCCCTGACCGTCCCATGCATCCGTCAGCTGTCTAAAAACTTCTTCCAGAGCGCTATTAAATAGTTTAGGAGACAGTGGGTCACCCTGTTTAACACCTTTTTGTATTTTGAATGATGGGCCTATATGGGAAATACTTCATTTATATAATTATTTAACTAGTTGGCAAAATTTCGCTTAACGAAAATCTCTATCGTCACGTGTGTCGATAATATTTATTTTTAACTAGTTGTCCGCCTGCGGCTACGCTCTTGGTGTATTAGATTTTTCCGTGGGAATACGACTTTTTCCCTTAAATTGTGTTATGTGTGCTATGTGTTAATCCAGGGTAAAAACTATCTCCATCCCAAATTTTATCCCCGTTCAATCGGCGTGAAAGAAGAACAAACAACTTTTATTTTACACAAGCGGGCCGCCCGCGGCTACGCTTGCATTGTGTAAGATTTCCCTGTGGGAATAAGACTTTTTCCCGTAAAAAGTATCCTATGTGTTAATCTAGGGTACAAACTATCTCTATTCCAAGTTTCATCCCAATCCGTTCAGTAGTTTTTGCGTGAAAGAGTAACAAACATCCATCCATACATATTTCAATTTTCAATTTTATTTATTTATTGCAAGTCACACATGGCCTTACATAAAGTACAGTGTTTACATATTATTGTACATGTGACACCCTGTAAGGGCATAGCAACATAAAAAGTGAGAGGGCATTTTCTATAATAGCATGCATAATATTAAAAAATAATAATAATTAAAAATTTTACATATCAAAACAATCACAACGATAAAATACAAGTATAGATATAACCCCCAAAACAAACTTTCATCATACAAACTTTCATGTTTATAATATTAATAAGGATTTATAATTATTAATTAAATATTTTGTTTTCTGTAGCATCGTTGCTATCAATTTAGTGTAGAAAGACAAACCCTAACCAAACTACGATTCTCTATCTTTCACAATCTGCTCCAATCACAAAGCAAGCGTGATGTCAGACTTGCTAACTTGTAACGTAAACTAGCGCTTGCGCCTGCGGCTCTGATTAACACTGACCTCATTATTAACGCTATTCTTAAAATAGAATTCTTATTGAAACCACACAAAGAACAAGTGTAGGTAAATACTGGGTGAAATTAAAATTTTTGGACGAATGCTTAGTGTTAGGAATTATGTACCTGTTTTGTAGTCCGTAGCACGCATGAATTTGCTATAAGATATTGTAAATAAGAGAGTTACCAAATACTCGTATAATATGTTTTAAGATTTTCGTAGTTGTTCACTAAACTCAAATTGTCAGATTTTTTTTTTGTGTTAATTATAACCGTGGTAACAAACCCGAAAATTGTGACAATTTTAGTGTTGTGTTACCAATAATGTAGTGTTACCGCCGTTTGGTGACGGCAGAGTAGAATACATTTGTCACCAACCCCTACTCTTCCCGTGGGTGTCGTAAGAGGCGACTTAGGGACTACACATTGAACAGGGAACGGGCAGCAGCGCTCTCTGATACAGTAACCTTTTAATCTGCGATCTCCAACCCGCCTGCCAAGCGTGGAGATTATGGCAAAACCCTCCACTTTAGTGGAGGAGGCTCATAGTCCAGCAGTGGACTGTAACGGGCCGTTGATGATGTTTTGATGTTACCAATATGTTTGACTTTGTATTTATTCTGTCATGATTAGAGACTGGTCTAGTCCGATACTACAGTCTGCAACAGAATCAATACTAAAATTGTTTTAAAAAAGTCCTCTTCGGTTTGCAGAGCCTTTGTTGTAGAGTTCCTACTTAAAAAATAAATTGGTCAACTCAGGCACTTTTCAGGTGAGTTAGTAACTTCCACTTGAAAAAGTATTACAAAATTTTATTCCTCATACTTTTTTAATTGATTTGATATAGTGCTTTCTACTATTTTAAAATTAATAATTAATGTATATTGACAACAAACGTCAAGTTATAGATTATAATTGTTACAGATTACGTCTGTTTTCGCTTTATAATTATATATTAAACGTCAAGTTGCTTTAATTGATTTTAGGCAAGTCTTTAGGTACAAGTTCTAAATTGACGATTAAGCATAGTCTTTCCTTCTCTATTAAAAACAAAAAGAAGCAATTATATAATAAAACAATCGACTATCATCCACAGATTGCAATAGCCTAATACTCTACATGTCTATCGGATGAAAGTAACTCGCGTCGCTTATCGAAGCATTTGTTTTGTTGCGCGTAACAATGTATGTATGTTACGTAAATCTAGGTTAATGTAACATAATCGGAACCAAAGTGATGAAGTGTAATGCATGCCTCTAAGTAGGTAGTTAGTTTGAGGTAACGAGATTGGGCAAACAAATTTTATTTGTTTTCAAAATTGACCATAGGCAGCAATGGATATGTTACTAAACTAGAGTCTACATGAGATTAACTGATCTTAATGCTTGGTTGACTTGAAACACGACCTATATTTTTTTTAGGATATTTTTTCCTTACGCAATGCTCCGCAAGCTCTCGCATTGCACGGCGAAGTGGAGAAGAGCCGTTTTGCCAGATGCTAGTCAGATCAGACGCCAAAGAAGTAGACTAGATTTTTTGTATTTCGAAACTTAATACGTAATTTACTCAGTTTGTAAAAATCTAGGCTTTTGACACATTAGTCACAAGTTACGAGTGACTGACCAGAGAAATAAGCTAGAGACTTTGTACGTAAAAAATGTCCGTCTATCTTAGATTAAAATTTGTTAACCTATAATTTGAGTGGAACAAAATCGCCTAAAATACGCAAGCTCATATAAAATGCAATTTACATTGACAGGCGGCTAAAAGGAAAAATTAAAATTCAATCGAAGGGTTGGGAGAGAGAAATATTTGGTAGGTATTTAATTATTTTGGGTATTAAGTATACTCATTTATAAGCCCATAGAATCTGTATTTTTTTTGACATGGACCAAATGCTTTTTTTGACATGGGCAAAATACGTAACCGGACTTTTGGGGGAGCGGAAGGCTCTTATCCCTAGAAACCATAGAATTTGGAGGTTAAAATAGTGAATGGCGTCGAACCATCGACTTATCTGTGTGTATTGTGCATTTTCATTGGACTATTTTGCGGTTTTTACTTATATTGTTTTGTGTGGTCCGGCTTTATCTATTATGCCTCAGCCTCCTTTCGTGGCCGAACGGTAGAGTGGTTTTCATTAGAAAGGTCTTAGGTTCGGATTCCAGCGGGGAAAATCTCATACAAAAATATTTTTTGTCATTGTTCCTGATTGTCCGAAAAGGAAGAATATTCCGTGCTTTACTTGATATCAAAAATATTGATAGCAATCAAGAGGCATCTGACAGGGCTCACGCATGGCTCACGCTTGGCTTACGTACGATACCGTCAACTTGGGTAACTTTGTTAACTTTGGTAACATTGTCTCATTTATTTTTCATTATTTTAAATATGTATGCATGTTATATTTTCAATAGGCAACATTCGTTGTTTTCGTTATACTAAAAACTTTTTCATTATACTTCAGGAAAAATAATGAATACAAAATTAATAAAATATAATTTGTAAGTAAGTAAGCTTGTTGATTTATTTTACTTTATGATTTATTTTACTAATTAATGGCAGGGGCAACTAGGGGCAGATTTCCCTGTGTGGGCCAAAGCATTGACCAAAATCGTAATGTTAATCTGAGGAGCCAAATTTTTTCGAATTGTCTACATTTCCGTAGATTATCTAGCCGTTTTGAACAGATAAGCCGCAAAAGCTTAACGTGTCTTCCGAAGCACGGAATCGTCTTTCCTTTCGTGTAATGGAAACATACAATGTAGTCCGACAGCCGGCAGGTGGTGACGGCAGCTGGCGGATGGCGGATGTACTGCCGAGTCGGCTGACTGTCTGTGGCTATCGACTGTTACGATCGACCTCAATACAGCTTCGTTTATGCATTTTAGGGTCTATGTACTGCGTTTATCTGCATTCTGAACTGCACAGTCTTCGTGGCCGAGCGGTGGAGTTTGCCTCTCATTCCGGTGGTTCCAGGTTCAAATGAGACACTCTGTAGAACAGATATAATTGTGAGTGTTTTATGTAAAGAAAGATGATAAGCCGTCATCGGTCCCGCAGCTGCCTATCTACGGAAGGGAAAAAATATCAGAAAGGAATTGAAATAGAAAAATACATTCAATCAAAGTGCAATTTTTACCTTGTAATATAAAAAAACATAAAGTTTAAAAATAAAAAAACAAATTAAAAAAATCAAGGGGTCGGAGGAAAAATTAATATTAATATCAGACTCGCGAGGTTTACAGCTCACAGAGCCACTAGTTTTATTGGGATTATCCTCAGAGGAATAAAAGACGATCGCTAGCGCGAGGCGACGCGCATCAGAATTCTTTGGGGTTTTCAAACGGAGAATAGAGTATTACTTATTTTAACTTACAGGTTAAACAGAGTTTATTGTGCAACCTGCACCGACAACCACAGATTAACAAAGCATTATTGCTAGAGTAGAGTTGCAATATCTTCCAGGCAAACAAGACGATTTGATGATGATGTTCTTTTGTAGAAAGGTAAACGACCAGCTAATCCGAGTAGCGATCTTGTGTTGCTAAAACCTGTCATTGTTAAACGTTATTACTTCGTGTTATGAGGTGGTTATGTTGTATTATTCTAAGTACAAACTTGTTTTACTGGAAAGAAACATGGCCAAAATAATACAAAGTGTTAGTGAAATAATAACGCAAAACCTCTTGGGTGGTAACTCAGCCCATGAAACTGAACAGTTTTGTGCTGGAACTTTTCCGAAATAGCATAAAAATATTAACTTTTCATACAATCTCATCAGCTAGCCGAATCAATTTGTATGAAAAGTTCTTTTTGCGATTTCAGAAAATTACGAAAATAAAAGTGGTTCAGTTTTATAGGCTGAATTTTACCATTTTCTCTCCGTCCACTAGGACCTCATGACGTATGTAGATCTTAACCAGATTTTAGTTTAGTTGAATAGTTACATAAGGGTATTCGACCTTACAACTTGACCTTGTGAGTAGTACTACATATGACACATGACAAACAACTGACAACAACTTTTTACCTAGTAACGATGTAGGTATTTTTTTCTTTACTTTAATTTATGCAGTACTTATAAAAAAATCGCACCGCGGATGGGTTAATTTGTTCTCATTTGGAATGTCTTCCATGCTTCGAAGCGCACGTTAACGATTTTTTGTATGGAGATTATATGGCGTTACTACCAAATTACGTCACAAGTGGGTAAGTGCCTCTCTGTCTAATCTTGAATTTGAAACCTTTATAACACGGTCAATTTTAAAGATAGAGCAAAAATTCTTTTAGTGTTCGATAGCAGAAACTAAGAAGTTTGGATTTATAAAATAATAAAAAAGTAGTCCAATCCCCTATTATGTGGAAGTTTTTGTTGACTTTGCTACTGAAATAGGACAGTTACTTAGAATGTAGATTTTCTAGACCAGATTATTTTCTAATTCCAAACCCGTTGCTAGTGCCCTATTTCTTACAGCGACTTCTGTCGGTAAGTCAAGATCTAGTTTTTAAGATCTGCATGCCAGATAGGATTATGTTCCTACTTGATATCATAAAATTTTCTTTATAATAGATTTGCATACTTTAGGTTATTTTAGCTTTAATTTAGAATGCACGGCACGCCTTGTAGTGAACGCGCGCTAACCAAACTTTCGTCCTTGGTAGGTATTAGGGTATTAGCTAGCTTTGACGTAGAAAGATGATTTTCCGAAACCTTGCTTCGAATAAGTGTGTAATTAGTTTTCGATATGCAGCAACTCCATAAAAATTTACTTAGTAGTTATGTATCATTTAAACTGAATTAGAAGAACGTTTGCAATAATTACGCTTTGGATCACCTTTAGATGTTAGTGTACTTCTATGAGATAAGAAATAAATCAAATTCTTTAATTTTACTGAGAGCAACTATTTATGCGAAAACTAGGTTATAATTGCAGTCAACATCGGCTAAAACTATACCTATGCGAAAACTATGTTTATCTCAAAGTTATATAGTACGTCATCATTAACCTATCAACAAGATCTACAGCAAATTTAAATGGGGGTTGACGAATCGCACAGATTACTGTAATAAAGTACTTTTGAAATGGTAATAAGCATCGCCAAAGTGTTGAAATTATTAATCCTACCAAAATGTCAACCTTGTTGTCGGCTTCTTGAATTTGCAAATTGGTCGTTAAATAATAAAGATACCATCAAACAGAATAGGCATGTTCGTGGTTGGTTTGGCAACAATCTCGTCTTGCTTTGAAATGTTATATTTTCTTTAAATTGTGTGAAGAAATGCGCAAAAAACGAGTCCGAAGTGTTGAAGATGACGTGATCAAATTTGCTCGCATATGCTTTGTTGGCCTTCACACAACACATTAGGCAGTATGTGTGTTTTTGAAATAACATTAATCTAGATTATTTTAAAGACCATGGTTTCTTCTAGATATTAGAGGGTTGATCGTTATTGTCAGTCTATTTCAATGGCGGTTGTCTTCGTTATGCATTCCACATTTACATCGCAATAACCTCTAGCCGTTTACAGCTACTCGTAATCTAAATCACGAATTTGCTTCTAGTTGAGTTTTATTCATAATAAAACCCGCTTCTTTCCCCTTGTTCCCTAGACATAACTTTCCTCATTAGCTTCTTCAATATTTATCAATATTTTTCTATCATGATCGTCGTTGCGTCTCTGAGCAGTCTAAGGTAAGACACTATGATAGTATCTCTACATTGTTTACGTACTAACTAACTACATCTCGGTTGCAAATATCAATTGTAGCATTGTAGACATATTTCTACAGAAAAACAACAACAGTTTCACTCAACTATGCTTCTACCTACAGTACGTATTTACTATTATATGTAGATAGGCTTGTTTGCGTGACTAATTTACCCAGTAGGACCATTTATCTCCAATTTGGTTGTTATGTTACAAAATTCTGTTTGTTACCCGACGGTGCGAATAACAAAGCAAGCAATAAGCTTGAGTTTATTTGATAACCGCATTGTTTGCGATTTTCCCGTGAGGATAAGATTTTCCGCGGTCATAGTTATTGGGTCTTCTTCGTCTTCGATTCTTTTTTGTGCAAAATATCATCAAAATTGAGTCGGTAGTAGCTTTGAAAGCCGTACAGACAGATTTGCGCATTTATAATATTAGTTGGAGGAGGGAATACAATACAAATATTCTTAAAAATAAAAAGGTATTAAATTGGCGGCCTTATTATTAGGGTAGCAATCTCTTTCAGGCAACCTTTGGGTAAAATATCTGTAAAGAAAGAGATAGAGCAGAGCGGTGATATTTTGAATTGAATTGATGATATGTGATATTATAATAATATTATAATATTATAAATTTTGTTAAAAATCTGTTGGGATATTTCACTAAAATAAATAAGTAGGCAACAATTCACTTTGCATGTATCTCAGTTTGAGGTTAGTATTACAACTCGTTTTAATGTCTCTATAATGCCTCGTTATATTCTATTTAGAAGCAGATAATGACTTGAAAAGAAATAAAAGTTGTCTGTTGCTATTTAGAGAGTAATTGCACATAGCAAGGAACTAGGTTTATGCCATGTAATAGTAACTTAACACTGAATGCGCGTACACATGCCAGCGTCTAGTGAATAACTACGGTAATACTCGTAGGATGACGCTTTTGGAAGCTGCGATGTAAATAAACTCATCATAATATTATTATTTTGTTAATTTTTTTTTCACGGTAGGGCCGAACCTCTCAGTGGGGGGACGTCTATCAGCTGATAACGACAGTAACAATTTATTTTTATTCTGTTGGCACAAAAAAATCTTTACATTAACACTCTTACGTAGCTTGTTCGTAGCGTACTGTCTACGTCGTAGCGTCATGTCTACGGCGTAGCGAGAGTAATGGAACAGAGGGCGTACACTGGTAGTGAACGTGCCATCTATGATAGCTTTGACGTCGAAAAATGATTTGTAAAAATCTTAATTCGAATAAAAAATTTTGACTTTGACTTGACTTTGACTTTGAAATCTACGAGTCATAGCGTGTGTACCTATAATAGCGTCTATTGGATTTAATAAGTAGTTTCTCCCGATTTGAGTGTTTCACCACAGAAAAGATAAAAGGAGCAGTACTCCAACTCCATACAAACGCGCCGTTTTGGCGCGCTTCGATTCCTCAGTAGGTAGTTCTTAGGCTCCCATAGTAACTCTGGGGTTGTAACTCTGTGACGAGGGGCCGTATGTTTTTCAGTGCATGCTTAAGTGAAAAATCAGTGTTAGTTTGTGTGGTACTATTTATTAATAAACAATTTCGAATCCAATTTTTTCCCATTGACTTAGGTATAATCAAATCACTTTATATTTAGATAAAGAAAGAATACACTTTAAACCTTACATGCAATCATATTTCATGAAACAATTATTTAATTATTTATTAGACAGTATAATGTAGTGTTATGATCATATCAGATGCGTAATCTAAGTGCCGTATAGACACAACCAGTGGGCAGGGCAGCCCTATAGCGTATTGAGGTACGGCGCGGCCGTAGGTAAGAGTTGGATGGTGTACTGCTCCTTTTATCTTTTCTGTGGTTTTACGCTTGGTCCGTAGGTTCGTATCTTGGTGGGAACATCGTCAAACAAAATCACTACGTACGACTGTCCCTTTGGACAATGATGAAAATTAAAAAGTGTGTTGTATACAGATATTGTAATTAATTAGCTTACAGTTTTAATTGTACGTAGTATATTAGTATCTCTATGGTTTTAAATGAAAGATTATAATAAGGTCCTCTTGCTTGTCGACCCATAAAATGGTATTTTTTTAGTGATATTATTTATTCATATGGCGGTATATAAGTAAAATATAAGTCAGTATATAAATATAATATAAGTAAAAAACGCCGTGTGGTGATGGCAGAGTAGAATACATTTGTCACCAACCCTTACTCTTCCCGTGGGTGTCGTAAGAGGTGAAGAGGGATCACACATTGAACAGGGAACGGGCAGCAGCGCTCTCTGATACAGTAACCTTTTAATCTGCAATCTCCAACCCGCCTGCCAAGCGTGGAGATTATGGCAAAACCCTCCATTTGAGTGGAGGAGGCTCATAGTCCAGCAGTGGACTGTAACGGGCCGTTGATGTTGATGAAGTAAAAAAAAACTTTCATTCTTACCCAAGGTTAATTCAGATCTTTGCAAATATTTCGCTACAATAATGTTCACAATTCGGTCACATTCTTCTTAGACAGACACCAGCTACCGTACACTATCTAATACAAGTTGAGTAAGTTGATAGGCTTGACTATCACTTGCACGAAAGTGCTATCAGATTACGCAAAATACCTCAGTTTCACTGCTTTTATATTTATCAACCCTATTCATGTTGATTTTCATTCGTTAGATGTAGAAGAAAATTAACAAAGTCGCGTTCTCTGCTGGCTAGGTGCGAACGAGGAAAAATTTTGTTAATTGAGTAAAGTCGACCATTTCTTATCAGGCTCTTCACTTTTATGTTCATGATTATGCCTGAATTACATATTTATTTATTTATTTATTGCACATCCATAAAATAACAATATGTGTTAAAGAATTAATACACAGTCTTTCTATGGACCCTGTTTATAGGGCACAGCAAAAAGTTCGGAGAGAGCAAGATGTATTTGTAGGCTAATATAATATTTTAAAGGTTAGTACCTACATATTTATTTTTATTTATTTATGTATCTTTATTATATTTATTTTAAATATTTATGTGAGATCAATGTTTCTTTATATCTATAATGATTTATCTACAAAATACTCTTTTAAATTATAGTATGATTTAGTAAGTAACAAATCTTTTAATTTTTTTAGAACTATTTTATCATTATTTTCATCTTTTAATTTTTGGGGTAGTTTGTTATATGTCTTGATGGCCATTACATAGGGACTTGTTGTGAATGTAGAAGTGGGTTGCATTAGTCTTTATGTCGTAGATTATATTTTATGGGGATTTCACTACGTTTTTGATAAAGTTCAGGATTATTTCGGACAAAATTACATATTTCATAGATATATAAACTAGGTAGAGTAAGTATATTTAAATTTTGAATTTATATTGTATTACCAAGGTGATTTGTTCCTGTCCTGTGGTTTATATAAACCAAACAAACTATATAACAGAATAATAATTCACCATTTTTGTGACGTAGATTTGTATTCTCTATTAAGTCTGTCTGTTAAGTAGCAGTACTGCTATCCTTCTTCTGCTATTTTTTTTCTGGCAATTTAGTACTTTTAAGTACTGGCAGTCAATTTATTTTCAAATTTCGAATCCATTAGTTTCGGTTTTGTCATTTTTCACCTCATGTCGTCAGACTGCGATCATCTTATTAACCGTATTTTATTGATTTTATTTGAAAGTAAGCTTTATAAGTGTTACTTTATTTTCTTATACTAATAAACCATGTGTGCAACCATCTGGACTGAACCCTGTTTTCTTCTGCCATGTTACCTCTCTAAAACAGCATCTTCTACCTCATCTTCACCACCTTCAAACTACTATCTATCATCGCGCGGCCAGCAGTCCTGACGTCCGGATCTTTTCTAACGTCCCAAAATCCTATGACATAATATATAAAAAGATCATCGGTGGTGTAGTGAAGGCCGCTGCTTTCGCAGCCGAGACGTGGGTTCGATCCCTACCACGAGTTTTAAACTCATACGTACGTTTATTCGACGCTCTATCGTGAGGAAACCAGCACACTCTTGCTAATAAATTCTGAGGTGTGAAGTCAACCAACCCGCACTGGGCCAGCGTGGTCAACCAAAGCCTGGTCGCCCTAAATCAGGGTAGGATCAAGCCTCTCGGTGAGGTCGCATATGAAAACAACAGCAAAATATAAAAATCAAGTCTCTTTTCTGATTTGTAAGCAAAGGCTACTTTTTTCCACATGCTTAAAACTAAAAATTTCATACCTTTATAAGCATAGCAGTGTGTGGTTTCAGGAAGCCCTGAAAGAAATAGTTTCCTGATTACTAAACCAAGTCTATGTAATTATGTGACAATAAAAGTATATTTTGGTCGTTTAGTTTTACATTTATAAGAGCAATATGGAAGTACTGATGCTGTAAGAATCTTCCTGCTTGATTTCTAAGGTAGAGTTTTCTACGGTAGCGGATGTTACGACAAAGTTGCATACAAAATTACACCCTATCTCAGCACAGCGATGGTACTTATACAGCACTTTACATAATGACAATTACAAGAATACTCTCTGCGCTTATACGGGGTCTCACAATTTTTAAACCACCAGGGTATTTACACGAAAAAATAATCCACGTTCTCCATTTGTCGGATAATGAGCTAAATGTTATAAATAAGACATTACTATTTGAATTTTTATAGAAAAACCGAGAATGTGCTTGTTTATTTATATGATATTTCAATATTTATTATTATAAATTATATGCCTATACTAACAATCGAGTCCATAACAAAGCCTTTATATTCGGAAATAATAAACCTTTACTGAATCTCAATCATAATGAAATTAAACAGGCTTCCATAATTATAACATTTTCCTTTAACTACACCATGAGGATAGAAAAACTAAAAAAAAACTGTGAATTTACAAAATCTATACATACACAAGTGTGTTAAAAGACCCAGTATACATACAGTCACAATCACAAGTTAGTCTCGGTATTTATTTACATATGAGAAGGTAACACATGGCGTGCTCAGAAAAACTTTAGGAATGTTGTAGTGCACGTATGGAAATTCACTACGATAATTTATAAATGTTTACCTACTTACCTAATTATTATAGGTAAATGGGTAAATTTGTATGCAAGTAGTTAAAAGAGGTTTTTTCTGTGGTCAAGCAAGCGACTACTTAGCAGAAAGAGGGTACCGTCGCGTTCGAACCTTTTTACTTAATCTTCTGTGTTATTGGTTATCGGTATATTTTTTAAAGGCATTCATGTTATTCGAACGCGCTATTATGTTCTTTGTGATCATCAGTCTAAGATTGGCTTTCAAGCATAATAAATCCTCGAGTCTATAAAACTGGATTTTAATTATGTAGGGCTCCATATCCGTAACAGTACCTAAATAACTTTTTAATATTTTTATAGTAAATACTATGGTATATTTTAAATGAAGTCTGACTAGAAATTGGTTTGTCAAGATCTACATTTACAAGTAAAATATTGACATGAAAATAATTTTAGTGTTAAGTAAATTTTATTTATAGGATACATATACCACATAAATCTTATTTTTAGCTCTCTTGCTTCTTTAGGTAATAAAACAAATGTTAAGTGCCTGGTTGTATTTTATGCTAATTACCTTTAAGATATTTTTTTTTGTGTGTTTAAAGATAAAAGTTTCCGTTTGACTAATGTACTTAATGATAGATAAATAATGAGTTTATTATATTACATTACAAAAACACAGATAATTTTATACCTAAAACTAAACTTAAAGCTAAATAAAGATGCAGTTGGATCAAGGATCTCCACAAGGACCAGTCATACTTACGCTGCTCGCATTCTCAACTTATAAATATAATAGGCACAAACACAGTAAAAACACAACAAACAAAAACAGAAAAAAAAACAAACAACAAAAAAATAGTAAAAACTATATTTATCTGTGATTGGTGGCACGATCCAGTGTTCTCCCGGTTAGGGTTAATAACAGAAATAAATATGTTAACCGCATAAAAAGTCGGTTAATACAAACATTGGTAACAGGATTAAATATGTTAACAGAAAACATGCGGTTAACCCTAACCTAACCGAATTGGTATCGGTTATTGAATGTCAACGTCAAAATTGCACGTTGCCATATCGCCACTACCACCGCGCCAGTTGTAAAATTGAAGATGGCGGCCAACTTTTTTGTTTATGGACCGATTTAGGTGAAATTTGGTTTGACATATTGTTTTTGCATAAAAACAATAATGCAGTTGTAAAATTGACAAAAATACAAGATGGCGGCCAACTTTTTGTTTATGGACCGATTTCGGTGAAATTTGGTTTGACATATTGTTTTGGCATAAAAACAACAATGCAGTTGTAAAATTGAGAAAAATTGAAGATGGCGGCCAATTTTTTGTTTATGGACCGATTTCGTTGAAATCTTGGATTTTTGACAATTTTACAACTGCACTGTTGTTTTTATGCCAAAACAATATGTCAAACCAATTTTCACCGAAATCGGTCCATAAACAAAAAAGTTGGCCGCCATCTTGGATTTTTGTCAATTTTACAACTGCATTGTTGTTTTTATACCAAAACGATATGTCAAACCAAATTTCACCGAAATCGATTTTTGATTTGTTACTTTTTAGTGCAAATATCTATGGAATTTGAAGTTTTTACTTTTTTTGTGAAAATTATATTTGATGATTTTTTTGTTTTCTGGTTTTAATTTATATGAATCCCAAAAAAAATTAGATTAATTTAAAAATATATTTTTTTAAAATTAAAATCGATTAAGCATTAATCGATTAAAACTTGGAGAAAAAAATCGATTATTAAAAAATCGATTTTTGTTGGTCAATGTCACATCCCTAGACTGAATGTGTCTATCAATCAATAAGACAAAAAAATCTCTTGTCCCATTTCTCTCTCTCTCACTCCCGTGAGGTTTTATCTTAATTTCTCCGGTAATCTAATTTAGAAACTAAAAACCTTTTAATAACCTTTTATATGGGTTAACAGATTCATTAGGTTAACCGTTTCAAAAGGTTTTAGAATAAATTGTTGTTAAAGTGTTAACAGTATTAATAGGTAACCGTTTTATAAGGTTACCAAATGAATCGGTAACCGTTTATACCGGTTAACCTTTTAAATGGGTTTTCCGATCACTGGCACGATCACCTGCTTTCCTCATCCAGCCACCACCAGCGACCTTCCTCAGGTCATCAATCCACCTGGCAGGGATGCGTCCCACACTACGTTTCCCGAGGCGTTGTTGTGGCGAGGGGTTGTCAAGATCACACAGGTCAAAATATTAAATACATGTTTCAGATTCATCATTGGGGTCACGTCCGCCTATACTTGGAAATATACACCTAACTCTTTTCGCACTTTTTTATCCTTCTGGATTGTCTCATACTCGTACACTTCATCTACAACAGCAAAGTTTTAGAAAATAAGACAGTAAGAGTGCACAAACGTTTGACCCAATTTTTTGTACCTATAATAATTAGTCAAAATCTTTACGTATTTAAAGCATTCTCAATGTTAAATTATTACCTACTAATTGAAGTCAGTCATTTCTTTTCTTTCATACAAAAGATATCAACGCTAGCCCCGATACGTGTCAAAAGATAGATATAATCATGTTTAGAATAGTCTTTGAGACATCTTCTAGTCATGTTTTGTCACGTACATGCGAAGTGACACGCATCTATTGATTCCATCACCATTTCACCAGTATGGTAAATGTTACTATCCGTGAGAAACCAATATGTTACTTTTATAGGTATATATAAGATTCAGTGACAACTAATACAGTCATCATCATCATCAGCTCATATATGCGTCCCCTCCCCCCCACCGAATTCAATATAAGTATTAAGGAAATAAGGCATTCTCTCTGTTAATTCCACACATTTGTTTATACTTGGACATCTTATATTTAATGCTGTTAAATAAAACTGATTAAAATAGAGTTAACGCAATAATTAGATTATGTTTATTTATTACCTACCTACCTGTTTGGTTTTCGCGCAGAAACATCAAAGTAATGTTGAAAAAGTTCCAGATTATAGAAAAACTTTATTCGAGACTCTCTCTGTCTCTCTTCTATCTACTTTATAGTGAAAAGTCACGCAATAGAAAAGGAAATGCTGTAAAAATAATTTTGAATATTTATAAATTATTTCCTGTTGATATTTATTTATCTGAAAAAGCCTGCACGAATCTTAATCTGTCAGACGTAAAAGAATTTTTCCTGAAAATCTCTGAAAATCCAGACTCAGAGAAAATCCCCGAAAACACCTCCCAGAAACTGCATCTCTTTGTTCATTTCATTGTAACTTCGGCAAACATTTTTAATCAGTTGCCATGCAACGAGATCTGCGAGGGAACCGCTTGTTGCGAAACCAGCTACCCGCGCCGCGAAGGTGAAGGCACATCGCCAGTCGCTTGACGGAGAGAGGCGGAGTCACACGCCAGAGCGCCTGCGCCCCGACGCACGAGCAACCGACAACCGACATCGACGCGCGCGCAACTAGTGCAACCAAACGACTACGAATTTTCAGTGCTGTGAAAAGTGACAGATACATTGTGAAGTGCTAGAGATTTCCAGTGCGAATGTGAGATTTGTCTCGTTATCTGACACACATATGACGTGAATAACGGTAGGGGTCTGACGGTCGATCGACTCGCTAAAATCGAAAAAAGTGTTAGTGTTTTAAAGCAGTGTGCCGGAATTTTAACGGACTTGCCTAAGCACAGGTAAGAACGGATGTTTACAGTTATGCTTATTGTATAACTATGGGATACATGGAGAAAGCTTCTTTGGAAGCTTGTTTGATTATCGGAAGCTGTCTAATAAGAACTTTGAACTTCAACGTTTTTGGAGCAGACTAATTTGATATGCAAGAAAAGCAGTCCGATAGGAATCTAACAAGGCTCTAAAAATTGGGTTTTGGTTTTTAGAAGTTTGTTAATTTATGCAGATTTTGGAGGATCGACCTCGTCTTTGTGAGTATTTAATTTTGTCGGGCAGGTTATCAATATTAGCAAAACGGCTTTCCGTCACAACAAAAAAAAAATGATTAACGACATTCTTTTATCGATTTATCCACTGTTTAATATACACGACGAAGGTGTCTTTTAGAAACTTAATTTCGGACTTGTTAGAAAAAAACATCAGTAGGAAAAGTTTTTGCCGCGTCTCAAGGCAGTAAGGGAAAACCAAACGTATGGGTTTGCGTTAGGAATATACAATGGTACGATGGTACGGGTGAAAAGGATGGTTAAGGTACTTGACTCATCTGGCGTTCTTCACTCGTGTCGCGGCTTCTGTTTAGAATAAATTTCCTTTTGAAATGAGGTTTGTTGAGCGGCCTGCCTGGTGCAGACAGACTTTCTTACACTATGGAGTATTGTCGAGGCGGGTTAGCTATGGTGACTCTCTTTGTTTGGATGACGAAGGAATGTTTTTGTGTCTAGTTTTTTATTAATTTTTCATCCTTATTAATATCATAATTTGGTCGCCCACGATACAGGTTTTACCTAGTGTGGGGGACTGTAAATCTTTATTGTACTGTACTCAAGTTAATTTGAAATAAAATTATTAATATTATTATTATTATAACATTAACATTTACCTACCTTTTGAAATTGAAAATGTTTATGTCAGACAGTACAAAGATAAGTCTTTACTTAACTACCACCATACGTAGGCTATAGCAGATTTTAAAGTATAGCTAATATTATAAAATAATTTAGTCATGAAGTTTGGGGTGACTTAAAAAAATCTAAATGTTTTCCAATAAAATCACAATCGGCCCCATTTTTACTACAATTTACTTTACCAAAAAATGATACAAATCTATAACATTTTAACTTTATTTTGTGTATTACAACAAAAACAAAAAGTATACCCTGAAGCGCTTGAAGCAAGCCTGAATCACTTAATGAAGCCTATTAAATCTTGTAAAAAGTTATATTCTGCGATTTTTTATCCGTCGTTGAATGTGTCGTATCTTACGAAAACCGTAAACATATCACTACTGCTTAGAGCCGTCGTCGGATGAAGAAAATTCAACTTACCAAACAGACAATCGTTATTGCAACAAAACATCTCATCCGAACATAGCGCCAAAGATTTACTAACTAGTTTCGCAAACAACAAAGAGAACGATGAATTCATCTAAATGTGTCGAAATGGTCTCCGTAACGCACAACACGAACCGACACCTCCGACAAAACAATATAAGTAGGGAAAGTGTATAAAATGCTAACCAATCAATGCATTCATTTAACGGCGAAATTTTGCATGAAATTGCTATAAAGAAAAACACATTAACATTTAACATTTTGATACGGTTTTGCGATTTCAGAAATTCATGTATCAAAATGACGTGACATTGAAATAGTAGTCTTTTGTTTTATCAGTCAGAAGATTAATTTGACTGTCAGTTTGCCTTGTCTTTCTAAAGTAGGAATTTATTATCATCGATTTTACTATTAATACTTGTATCTAGGGATAATAAATGTGGTTTCAATCAATTCTTTCAGGTAAGCCTAAAAAAGTGCTAGTAAAATACTTTGAAATAATTATATATAACGTTGTTTATAGGAGGTTCTTTTCAAATGTTGACTATTCCACATTTCTTGTTTTTGCACAATTTGAGAAAATAGTTTTTTAGGTATGCAGCTATGAATTTAATGAGAACTTTTATTGCATTATTACAGACGACTAGACTACTCATTGGTTCGTACAAGTTTCAAAAATTTAGCAATGATATATTTTGAATAAATCTAAAATTTGAAATGGAATAATCAAGTTCTGACGCGGTGGCGCTGGAATAGTCAAGTTTTGTTAAATACTACAGCAATAATTACGTTTTTTACTAACTAAAAAGTTTAGCGATAAAACATATTTTGTTACAATTTTTACTGAAATAATAAAATACCTTCTCGATTAATTATATTTTGTTCCAAAATTTATGTTTGAAGTTGGTAATGTCATTTTGTAATGGAATAATCAACTTTTGACGAAATCATGCGTTTTAATCATTTTTTTTCTAGTGTAATGAATGATCCAGTTTTGACCAATTTTTGTTTTTGCAGCGTGTAAAATTCAATGTTACCAATCGCAAAAAATAAACTGTTTTGTCAAAAGTGGAAATAACTTAGACGCTGCTGATTCTAATAAATAAAATAAATGTCATCATAGCGCTCAAAACTTTCGCAAGTCAGCTATAAAGTGCTATAACATAATACGCTTACTACACGTGACAGAACATAGAAACAAACTACTATAAATAAAGTAGATATGGACAGACGATTACACAATATATTTAAATATTCAATAAAATATCAACCGCAATCGTTTATTTTTCTACAGCCAGTTTGATGTGAAAGTTCTTTCTAGCGTAATGATAAATCAGAATGATGTAACCTTGTTATAAGAGTTCCGACTCCTGCGCATTGATCGAAGATTTATTTCTCAAGATATTGATCGATTGACGATTTCATTTGCATTTCATTAATTTGAAGAACAATTAAAAGAAAATGGAGTAAGTTGATTAAAGTTTCATCATACGAGTAAAGGCTAGAAACATGGATCGATAAGATAAAAAATGGCGGCAATAAAATATTTAAATTTTACATTAAAAATATAAAATTATGAAACTCTGTGGCATATTATTCGCTCGGCTGATTTGGTCAAAAGTTTTCTTTATAAATTAAATAATGGTAGTTTAGTTTAGTTTAATTTATTAACTCAATTTGCCAATTAATTTACATTTTAACTTAAAACTATAAAAAAATTACAAAGAGCACGCCAAAGAGTATAAAAAAATTAAATAAATAAAAAATAATAATAACCAAAAAATATCATGTCAGATGATTAAAAATAAAAATATATATATTTTTGTACTCATTTACTGAGTACAATGAGTTATCTAATAAAAGGTGTCTCAGGCAACGGCCAAATGCTTCGTCAGATATTTCATTTTTAATTTCAGCGAGTAGTATTCCTAATAGAACGCAGGACCGATAATATAACGCGCGGGTTTTTGTCGAGCAGCGCCAACCGTCGAGTACTGTTTTCAAACGTCCAGTCTGGCGGGTTATTCTGCCCGGAATTTGAACACGTTTAAACCACCCAGATTTCAACGCGTGACCATTAATATTTCGAATAAATATTTTGAATAGTGAGACATTATTATTCGGTGAGCGAGCAGGTCTCTGCACGTGTGTCTCAGTTTCACATCCTCCAGGATACGTAAAGCACGTTTCTGCATTATGAAAACCCTGTCAGAGTCAACAGAGTTGCCCCACAGATTGATGCCATACGAGAGAAGCGAATGGAAATAGGCGTGATATATCTTACTAGAGCCTCACGGTATCCATGTTTATTACACAAATACATGTGTACGGTACGAGAAACGAACATATAGATAGACATGTAGATTTTTGAATAAAACTTTTTATCTATCTATCTATCATATATTCTAAGTTTCTAAGCAGAGGGCAGAAGAATTATTTACGAGGCTAGGTTACACCGTTATCTATCAATGACGTAAAAGCATTATATTATTGCTACCTGACCTCCAAGTCTTTCAAAAACAGTGAAATAATCATACAGCTTTTAGCGTTATTCAAGCAAGCTTGGTAGAGGCTTTGTATTCCTTATGACTCCTTGACCACTATCCTACCAGTTCCCGCTTTCCCGACAGAAATAATAACTACCTAACTAGAAACTGTGTACAAGTTACTGTATAAGTACTACTGTGTGTGGTACTGTGTATGTGTTACTGTACCTAGGTTTTATAGTGCCCCATAAAATTAAGCTTATCACTAGTGTTGCCATGCCACACGCTTTACTGGCAATAGAGCACTAACGAGAAGTATTTTGATAATATTATATAAAAGAGATTATTAATATTGCATATCTTTACAGATAGGTTTTAAAAATGAGGTGTTACCCGTAATTGAACAAGTAAAAAAAAATCTCAAAAATAATTAAATTTCATATCCTAAAAACTTGGCCCAAAGTACCAAGTAGGACATTGTAGCAGGCAACACTGCTTATCGCATAGGTATTCCAAACTTTATTACAGTGCAAACAAGGGTCCCTTCCTAGCACCTGATAAGGAATATATTTATATGGGGGTTGTAGATAAGAGGGGAAAGTATGCTGCCCTTGGCCCCCATGAACTTAAAGTTTACCTTTCCTAGCGTTATCGCTTATATGTGTACATTCATGTCTACGTTCATGTCAAAGATATAAGATTACGTGGTTCTTCGTGTTTTACTTGCGTGGTCATGCTACCGCAATGTCATGTCAATAAAAATGTACTATTTTGTGTATTTTTAGATTCTTCGATTTTTATACGGAGTGTAGAGAAAATATATATTTATATCTAGGTTAAATAAAACGCTAGTAGCGTATTGACGGCTGATCCTCCGATTACAAAAAGCCAGGTATTAACAAATTGATAGATTCGACAGAAGACGTTTATTTCTATACCTGTCTTTGTAATATCGTACTCTTTAGACTGAAATACATAATCAATTATTCCGAATATAATGAACATATGTTTGAATGCTTCAAGATCGGGATTTGTGAAAATGAACCGCTATTGATGTATTCAATAAATCGCCATTTGGCAACACCACCAATGTTAGTCACCAGCTTCAAAATACTTATGTTTTCTGATTTATTAAAGTTACTTGTTGACCAAGCGAGCGCGAAGCGTCTCCGTTTCAGCTTGGCCAAAATTGCTTTTGTATGTCCGTCTGTCTGTCTGTTCTCCTCTACAGGTCGCGTTTCTCAATCGATTCTCGTAAAATTTTGTGAACAGGTTTGATAAATTAATAGAATTTTTGGGCCGAATCAGTGTTTGGAAATTTTGAAAAATGACGGAGTTATGAGGTTTGAAAACGTAAAAAATCATAAATCAGCCGTATCAAAAATAAAAATACACTCGCAAGGTCTACAGCTTAGCTCACAGAGCCACTAGTTTATAAAGTTTAAAGATACTTACCTGTGTTTTCCATACTACTTATGAATTTTCTTTTTGTTGTCAGAGTTCGAGTCGTTAAAAAAGGCTCAAGTCTGTCCATTGAATTGTAACTTTTTAAATGATTAAAATTTACAAGTTTGTTTTTAATTTTCTAGTGAATAATAGTGTTCGTTCAAATCTTTTACTAAGTGCCGATTTGCTCAAAATAGGTAGACTCAAAAGGCTACAAAAGTCCTTGAATTTTGTATTAATGTGTGAATCACATCACAATTAGTGATGAAGTTAATCGAAACTGCATTTAAGTATTAAAAATAGGTGTATTAATCTTGGACAATGATAAAAATATAATGGCTGTAACCTTTGACAAAGGTCAAGAACGGTTTAGATTTTAAACGAACTGTGAAATGCCAGTTTCTGGTATTGTTTTGGTTTCTATAAGGGATTGAAGTTTCTTAAGTTTTTTTTATCTTTTGACAGAAGTTTTGCCCTTGGGGCATAAAGGCATAAACGATGACCTTAGTATATAGGAACAAAGCTCAATTACTAGTCTTTCCATTTCTGGCAGGTTTAAAATTACAGCAATGTTGTAATAGATAGTAGCCCCGATTCACACAGTCGTGCTCCAATTCTAATTTTAAAATCCAGCTATCCTTTTCGTTTTTATGACCAATGAAAAAGAGGAGGTGAATGAACGAATGATATTATTTTGAATGAATAATAACCTAAAGTAAAAGCGTAGCTTTCAGATTAAGAGATTTTAAAGTCGCATGTTTTAAGTGCTCTCTAAAATTGTGCAATCGACGCCATAAGGTTTAGTTCGGTGTTTGACAGCTCTAATATTAAGATGTCCATTTCCTATCCCTTTTTATCTTTAAAAGGACGGATGAAAAAAAAAACAGAATAAAATCTTTAAAAAAATTTTAGGGTTCCTCTGGTACACGTGAAGTGGGGGTTACTTTATTTTTCACGATTACCTTATAGTGTGAGCTATCGTTGGATAGATTTTTTTTTTAAATAATGGTGGTTTGCTAAAACCATTTTTTGATTCTAGTGTATGTTTCATAAATATTTCGTTTTTAAGTGCTTATTTTTGATAGAGTCAAGTTACCCTCCCCCCACCAGTGAAATCGTTGTATTTGGAAATGTGAAAAAATTCACGGTAGTAGTATATAATATGATAAATTTAAAAGGAAATCTATCAACATCAAGTAGACTTTACAGGTTATCGAATAATAGACCAACTTATAAAATGTATTTGTACAAGTAAGAAATTTGGTACTGCAAAATATCATAGAAAAATATTTGATGAATGTTAACTGTCTTAAACAGGTACCTAAGTATTGGACAACTAATACACTTTGCAAGGCCCGACACGTGCTTGGCCGCTTATTTAATCTAATGTGCTAGCTATGGCTATATGAATGTTTTGTTTCAATAATTTCAGCTTTTTTTAAAAACATGTTTTCTTCTTTTAACTTCACACTTGTTTTCGTATCCTATAGTTATTTAAATTATAATATTTTAGAAACACCTGCCTATTCTTGTCTATGTCATGTGTGAATCATTCAGACAGAACGTTTACCTTTCTGTAAAAATACTTTTGTTCTAGAGAACGGTTTCTAAATATTTGCAAATGAAAATAATATTGACAGCCTAAGCTATACAACTTGTTTCTCATATTATGCATATTTATTATATCTATTAAAATAATCAGGCGGTCAATCAATTATAAAAAAGTTTCAATTTTGAAACGTTGTCCACGTACTAAAAAAATATGACATCTGTTATATTTTTTACACAAAACCAAGATACAACATACTGTTTTCACAAAAAAGTAATCAGAGGAGATACTATTAACAATAATAAAAAACAGCTTGCCTATTTTATGCAAAATAAAGTTTCTTGTCATGAAAGTTTTTTTTAAAATAAGAATAACTGTTCAGCGAAAAATAAAATGAGTGCATGTTTGTCGATTTAAAATCTCAAGCTTATTATTACTGATCTAACCCCTACGGTTATTGGTCCCAAAGCAGAAGTGGCCAGTAAGCCTAAGACTTAAGTTGTTCTCACTTGGCAATTCGTGTAGTCAGATATTATACAACCTTCACCTAATATACCTGTATACGATATACACGACTGGTTTACTGGGACAGATCAAGCATGGGCATGCCCAATGTATGCCGATGATACCCAAATCTTGCTCTCCGCTCTCTTGGAAAGCCACTAAGTCTTGCAAGCGGTGGATCAGCTTAATGAAGATCTCCGTTCAGTAGCTGAGTGGTCTAATGCAAATGATCTGGTTCTTAATGCACCAAAATGTGTATACATGTTATTTGGTACACCGCAGCAAGTTCAGGCAGTACGTAGTTCCAATATCAGTATAGTACTCAATGATAAGCAAATAATAGAGTCACCATTATCCAGAAACCTTGGATTGATATTTGACAATACACTTAAGTTTGAAAAACATGTTGACTCGAAAGTAGGTAAATGTTACTAGGCTCTGAAACAATTGTATAAATTAAAGACCCTTTCTGAATACAGAAGTGTGACATAAACTTACGGATGCCCTAGTACTCTCTCATTTAGATAATGGTGATTAGTATATGGACCTTGCCTTCCCAAAAAAAAGGTTCTAAGATTCAAAGAATTCAAAATTCATGTATTCGGTTTATTTTCAATGTTCCGCCTCGCTCTCAAATCACTCCGATACTAAATCAACAATATACTTACCTAACACGAAAAATAGACAAATTTTAAAACTAAGTACATTTATTTTTAATCTTAGAAAGACCTATACCCCGCTACTTATCCCAAAAGTTAACCAGGAACGACTTAAACCGACGACCTGGGGGTAAAGAGTATCGATTTCCGACTCTACACATATACAACCACTGCCACCCTTAAACTGTTCCACGGCAGCTTCCGATTTGCTGCCTCAAAGTGCTGGAACGACTTACCTCCCCCTATCAAATTAATTAAATCACAGCGCAAATTTAAGTAGGCAGAGGTTACTTCAAAAACAAAAATCCGAATGCTATTGGGTAGCCTCAATTCTGCGACGTTCATTGTGTGTGTCAAAGTAGCTGACTACAGCTGTGTAGAGCATGACCCAGCGAGGCGACTCAGGAAGATTCTGAAAATCAGCATTTCTGCTGAGAATCCTTCCTTTTTCATCAATAAGTTGTTTCTGTGTCTACTTATCGCTCTAGATTATATTATCAACGGCCCGTTACAGTCCACTGCTGGACCATGAGTCTCCTCCTCTTAAGTGGATTATAATATAATATGTTATATGGTAAATAAAACTCTTTATTATTATTATTCATATATTTTTTGTCAACAGATAATTCGTGCTTGACTTTTTACTATTAATTTTTGAGTCGTGTTATGAAGTCATGCATATGGAAATAAGGACGATGTTTTGATGCACTAAAACCTGGTTATTAACAGTTTGATTACATGTGAAATCGCCAGGTTTTTCCAGTTTTTTGTTCAATGTTAAGAGTATTGTACACATGAATATCCGTCACATCTACACCTTTTTATATGCAAATTGTAGATATTTTTAGTGAATTTACCTTTGTTATTCAGCTGTAGACTAAAGTTCAATGAGTTCCGGGTTCGAATGCTGGTGGAGACACAGACAAGCGAAAATCTCTTTGTGAGACTTTCAGTTTGGATAGGATTAGGACATTGCTGGCTAAATTACCTGATTGTCTGAAAATAATGATGATTTCGTGCTGTGGGTCTCGACTGCTATCTACCGAAGTAACCGTTACACGAATCATGACAGTGGCCTGTGGCGGCTCTATAACACTAACATCTTTATGTGGCCAGTTATCCACTTTACAACACACGCGATGAAGAAGAAGAAGAAGACCATTTCTCATACTTCAGTTTTTGTAGACCAATGTGAGAGGTGTTTTGTTATACACCAAGTTGTGATATATTGGTCCCGATATAACAAACTAGCGTTCCCCGTCTGGTTCTAAGATTTATTGTGCGAATGCTAATTGGATAAGATTTGCCAATAAAAATGTGTCCAAGTTTACATTAGTTAGATGAGAATTTATACAAACAATTATCTTTAATTTTTTTTTTTGTATATCTATAAAAAGCTTTTGAGTATCTAGATTGATACTGTTTTCGTTGAAAACTTTGTAACTGTGTTGAGGCATTCTTAGTGCTAATAATCACGTACAATAATATCGCATAGTATTATAGGAAAGAACCCAGAGGTTTTAGAATATGATAAACGAATGTGTCTGTAGCGTAGCCAATATTATGCAACTTTCACTCACTGAGCCCGATCGATCAGCCTAAAAATATAAAAATTTAAAATCGAGATTTACGTGTAAGTATGCTGTTCTATTTTTCTTCGGGCAGTTAAAAATATCCTTGAGTAGGGCGTAGGTGACAATGTAGGCCCTTGCTCCAATTAAGGTAACCTAGCGCCGTGTGGGTGACTGAACGAGTGGGTTGCATCTCAATCGTTATTACACCCTAAAGATTTGAGTCCAGGCGATAAAGATATTCTTGAGATATTATTGTATGAAATGGTACCTGGTGTGTTGGAAATTTCCAATTGAGCCACATTTACTGGTAAAATAAAAATTGTGTAGGAAGTAAATTATGGTAAGGATACTTGAACAACATTAGTAAAAATGATTATTAGGTGGATATAATAGAATGAGTTCCAAGCATTTTATGTTTTGCTTTAGTGTTGGTAAAGTGTGAGTAATAAAGTAGGTTGCCTGGAAGAAATTGCAATAAGGCCGCCTATCTATCTATACACTGTTTGTTGTTTTCAATATTTTATGCGAAAATTATTAAGATTATTCGAAGATTATTTTTAATTTTCCTTTGACATGCATGATTCATGTTTCAACTTGTAACCATATAATATGAAATGCGAGCCACGTTACGCCACGTAACATTTCACTGCATGTTAGAAGATAACGTATCGCATAAAATATTAACACATACGTACATAATTGGGTAGTTTACCTACTAACATTTGCATAAATATGGTTAAGTATGCACAAGTAGATGTTTTTTTTTGTAGGTACGTAGGTGTCTTTATTTTCAGAACTTTGATTCAAAATAAAAAAATAATAATATTTATTTCCATAGGAATCAATGGCGGAATCTGTGGAGAAGAGCTCACCGAAGAAACTCCACAGTCGTCGTAACTTTTGCGTTTCCTTTTTTAAAAAGGGTTAAGTGTCTCTTTATAGTTTCTTGACATTTCCAGCTTAATGTGGTTCGCTTTAAAGGTTTTGATTTTATTTTTGTTGAGTTGGTAAGAAGGTAATTAAAGGAATGATCAATTTGGCGAAACAAATTCAGGTTGCTATGTTTGTGTATATGGAACACTCCACTCAAGGGTTCTGTAGGATTAGCTTTTATTCCACTCGCAACACCAGTCTACTCGTGACCATGGAGCGTGCAACCGTTCCGAAATATTGAGGTAACAATAAAATAACCGTGGTAACAAACCCGTAAATTGTGACAAAGTGAACAACCACGGAAATCTTAAAACATATAGTTTTTATTTTTGTTTTTTTATATACTTGAAATCCTTTTTCAGAGAAGGCAAAGATCACTTTCGCCGACTTACAGATATTCTTTCTTCAACTTCTTTTGAGTTTTTGAGTAACTTACAACTTTTTTTAAACACTAATTATCTATGTACAACGTGTTAGTGAAATAACGCAAAACCTCTTACTTACGGTAACGGTAACTTACGGTAACTCAGCCCGTGAAACTTAATAACTTTAGTTCTGGAACTTTTCCGAAATCGAATTTTTCATACAACCTCATGGTATGGTAACGACGGGCTGGTTTCCGCAAATCGACGTCAGCTGCGCCTATTTTGCGTGATCAATCTCATTAGCTAGGCGAGTCAATTTGTATGAAAAGTGTATTTTTTTTGTAATTGCGAATAGTTTCATTTGCTGTTTTACCACCCGAGTGGTTTTGTCTTATTTCACTTACACGTTGTATAAATATAATTATATAATATGCTAGTTATCACGTTGATGGTCTAGTGGTTAGGGTCGCTGCTGCCTTCCGTCCGGGAGACGCGGGTTTAATCCTCACCACGTACAAATGTGTTTTCGAATTTCGAATTCATATGTACGTTTATTCGACGCTCTTACGGTGAAGGAAAATATCGTGGTGAAACCTGTACACTCCTGCGAAGAAATTCAAAGGTTGCGTGTGAAGTCGACCAACCCGCACTGGTCCAGCGTGGTCGACTAAAGCTTTACCGCCCTAATTCAGGGTAGGCTCGAGCCCCTTCGGTGGGGACGTCTATGAGCTGTTGATGAATTATTGTTCCACACGAAACCGACAGCCACTTAATTTCCTAATATGGTTTATATTTTGACATAAACACGAAACAAAACCAAGAAATCAGAAACGGTAACCATCTCAAGGCTCTGTAGGTCGTGAGGCGGTACAGTCGAAAGCAAGGCGAACTACCAAAACTTAAAAACTAGGGATTCGTATGTTTTTATTTTATTCGAAAAAAGAAACAAAATTTTATTTTAACTATGACTAAAATTATGAACAATTGAAGTTTCCACAGATACATAGCACATGCAGTTACATGTTATGTTTTATTTAACTCGGATATTATAATTAAGATATAGGAATAGAACCCACTTTCAATTATATTCTGCATTTATAGTATCTGCGCATGTAGAGCAAAAAATGAGATGATCTTAATAAAAAAAAAAGAGGTAGCTTCAGAGGTGTGAAAAATTAATTCTAGTTCGATAAACTGCTGCTTAGTGGTACAACTATCTTCCGTAGGTGTTACGCTTGACGTGCGAATGACTGTACAGAGGTTGGAAATCCGCTCGGCGCTGCGCGGGCGCAGACGCCGGACCTCGCGTTCGCGCCGACCTCGCTCCAACCTTTGCATTCACCGATGCCATTGGCTCACCATCTATCAACTCCAATAGGAATTAAATGTGGAATATAGAACAAGTTCTTAAAAAAATAAGAGCGTATTTTTCGTTCTCTCTTTAATTTTTTAATTACCTAGTAGACATTTTGATAACCTAGTAATTATTCCATGTTATTATTTTTTTTTTCATATATTTTAAAAATATAAAAATGTCTAATGTCTTGGTTCCACAAAGGATTGTTTTTTTTTTCTTTGTTCAGGAAACAAACAACTTTTAACAATTATAAAATTGAGTAATGTTAAGATCAAACCAGATAATATAAGACAACAATATACCCTGAACTACTATTTCCTGAACAACATCCTCATATTAAATGTTAGAATATGATTTGTAGAAAACAACCACATAAAGCGTCAGCAAAAGAAATAGAAGTGACTTGAAAGTTTCAAAATGTAGACATGTCACTTTTCAATAGATTTGTGATCTCTTCATACCAGTTACATCCAGTATTAACCAACTTTTGTGCTGAGTAAAGATCGTGATACCAGTTCTTTTGTCACAGAGGGACAGGAGTTACAGAGAGCTATTATTACAGGGTTCATTTAGGGCGCTTTCCGAATCAGACTTTCAGCGCTGTCAGCGATCAGAAAAGCAAAAAAATGTATAGCTGACAGTGATTCGGAACGCGATAACGGGTACTTTAATCGATTTCAGTGCGTCTCGGAACGCAGCCTTACTAGGACCACTGTAAGGTGACTGTAAGGGCGCATTCCGAATCAGACTTTCAGCGCCGCACACAGGTGAAATTGATTAAAAAGCTGGCCAATATTGGTAAAAATTAAATAGCTCATACTGAACAATAGTAATCCACATCATTGAGAAGACATATGGCGCCATCTATTGGTGATCAATAAGAGGTATAACACTTTTCATTTCCCTACCCACATAATTAAATGTAATAGTGGTTGTTCATCCGAATATTTGGTTACTGTTTTGAATAATACTTTAAATCAAGTGTAAAATTGTCTTAGTGAATATTTGTGTCAAATAACTATGGATTCCATACCATCAGGTATATATTCTTTTTAATTAATAATTAAAACCTTTAAAATACTTAAAATTATGAAAACACACTGTCTTAAACATAAGACTAAATTTTAACAGTTTATTTTTTTCTGTTAATGAAATAATTCGTAATCAAACACGATCAACCTATATTTGTTTGTTTTATAAAAAGCGTGATTCAGTATCTTCCTAATAATATTAAATTTTACTGCTTTTGCCTGCTTTTCTGGACATAATGTAACAATCTTTAGCATAGTGTACGAATTATAAAAATATTCATGGCTTATTTTTAGGTAGTTCGCAACAAAATAAACCAATCAGCCAAAGAGAGCTAGTGAGTAACTGTTTCTGGCTTGAATAGCCAAGGAGATGCAGGTTCAATTCCTGTCCAAGATCGACAAATTTTTCAACTTTCTGCTTTATAATTATTAGAGAGCTAGTGAGTTTCTACTTAATGGGTAAATCTGATAACCACGAGTCGCAGGTTCAGTACTTAGTTTCAAAAGTTAGGGAAATTATACATTATGACAAAGAAGTGCCAAGTCATTTCAAGCAATTATTGTCTAAATTTATTTATCAATACAAAAAGAAGTGGCAAAATGTTTCAAGAGATAACACTCGACAGACAGACAGACACACGGACAACAAAATGATCCTATAAGGATTCCTTTTTCCTTTT
Organism: Carpatolechia fugitivella; assembly: GCA_951230895.1. Classification (NCBI taxonomy): domain Eukaryota; kingdom Metazoa; phylum Arthropoda; class Insecta; order Lepidoptera; family Gelechiidae; genus Carpatolechia; species Carpatolechia fugitivella. The sequence continues at coordinate 5,250,783 of OX579658.1, forward strand.
GAGGTACGGAACCCTGAAAGAAATATCGTGAATGCTTTACCCGTAAATTTTCCAGAAAAGTAACTATGGAGCATTTATTTCATCAACTTTTAATATCTTCTGATCCACACATTACGTCTAAGAAAACTATCACAAATACATTTAAAAACTTACCCATAAGATTTTATCACTCTTTTAAAAGAACCAGAAATCAATAACTGAAATGGTATTTTCTGATATATCGTGGTTATGTGTATTTATATAGCTTTAATTTGGATAACATGAAATGAATAGTTTATTAACTTTTGGATGTTACATCTCTTAGTTTCGTCATAACATTTTTTTGGGTGAGTGCACTACACGAAAAACTACTTCATTATAATTTTTAGATCAAATTAAAGTTATATAAGGGCTTCTATGTATTCAAATAATATTGGCCATGTATTTTACAAATTTCACCTGTGTGCGCCGTCAAAAAACGTATGAGTTTAGCCTGCTGACAGTGATTCGGTACGCGATTATAGGTGCTTTTATCGATTTCAGCGCATTTCGGAACGCAGAGTGACTGTTAAATTTGACGTCTGCCAAGCTTTTTGAAAAACAAACCACCACCGCCGCCAGAGTAAGATCCCTGCAATGATGCTTTTCCTTGTTCCTAGGATGATGCATAAACATAGTATTTCCTTATTTATAATATAAACAAAGAATTTAACTGTTTTTGAATGAGCACAGATTTTGTTCTCATTATTATGTAAATGAAACAATTTATCGTCTATGTTTAAAATTGTTTCGTAACTTACGTAAGGTCATTATCTATTTTTATTATTTTAGAAGCGACTCACATGTTTATAAGGTATTGTGTTAAACAAACAATGCAGAACAATAATAACACTACCTATATACGAGTAGTTAAATGGAGGACTATTTTATTGTGCTGTTCCAAATTATTTGGGAAAAAACCCTTCGAAACAAAAAAGTAATTAGGTTGGTACCAGACATATTATCTCTCTATTGAAAATTTTGAATATGCTAGGCACCACACAGACTTTAAATAAGTGTATCGGCTACCTATTGGAAACTATAGTCTTTGGCACAGAGTGGCACAAACCGTCTCAGCTTCTTTCTTGGCACCAAAAATCTCTAACTGAGATTCAGTCTTGTACTTCTTGGCATTATCTACATCATTATCGTCTTTGTCCTTGACATCAAGTTGGTACAGGCTGCTATTTTCAATACCACCTTTCGCTTATAAGTACATAACGTAAGAAGTTAATCCCTAATCTGATCGTTTTAGGGCTGTGGCATTTGCAGAAGCTTGTAAGCCATATAACTTTCTCGAGCTCTCACTGTTTTATAAATAAGCAGCTTATAAACTTTCAATAGGCGAACTTAACACTGAAGCGAGTTAATAAGTTGGTTGTTTCTTATCAACAGCCGTTATAATTTAGAATTTTCCGGTTAGGCATAGTTCTTCTTGAATTGATGGAGCTAGAAAAAAAGCACTTCCCATTACTATACTTGATGATGCTTCCCAAGTTATTCTACCCTAGTAAAACTCCTAAAGAATCCTAATTATAATGATCTGGTGAAGACCACCGGAAACAGCTGGATGCGGGTAGAGCAGGACCGGACGTTGTGGAGATTCTTGGGGGCGGTCTTTGTCCAGCAGTGGACGTCTTTTGGCTGATTGAGCTAATAGTTCATGAAGAGATGTCCAATAAGAATGGTGTAATTTCGTCCCTGTACAATAATTTTAATATAATAGTTTTCATCTTTTTTATTTTGTTCGTCTGCTATCCTCACTAAATTGGTAGCAGTGTCTATGAGCTCCTCTGGTGTACTGTATTGTACATAAGACAAGGCAGGATGATTGGTGGGCCAATACTCCGTGGGGTAACACGACACCACAACTAAAGCAAGAAAAGCTAACCTAAGCTATCCAATTAAAGCGAGAAGTTGACGTTTAATTGTTCCAACGGTCTATTGTTGTCTCCTTCCTGCAAATACCTCAAGTCGAGACGTCGAAACGTTTCCGTGTTTCTTATTCCCTCATTGTTTATACTTTACACTCCATTCACCGACACCTGCTCTCTTAAAACGACTTTCCGGGATTATTAATCTTATTTACAAAGTGTTAGAGGTTATTTTGGTGCTTTTGGAGTTAAGAGATATGCTTGAACTCGAGGTTGGTATTTCTATTGTGTAAGGACTCGCACGCTTCAGTTTTTGTTGTTATGATTGTATATACTGAAGTGGTATAAAGTTCTTAAATTAAGAGCTTCTGATCCGCCCCTTTACAGTTTGTGTCTTTGGAAATTATTTTTGTAATACGTTTAATAATTATCTTCGGAGTGTCATTTAATTTTAGTTGGTACCAGTTCTTTTTCTTCTATATTAAGTTAATTAACTTGTCGATTATTTAATTTCTTTTAAATTACACGAGTCTATTGATAAATATATAATATTTCTTTATCTGATCTTCATTTCAAAACATTTTAACTAGCCATAGCTTATTCTTTGTAGTATTTTGTTTTATTGGCTACGTCACAGGTATTTAATTGAGCTTATACTCGTACACAACTTACTCTAATTTCATCGTCATCTCATTCATACACATTTAAAGTTGTTAAATACAGAGTCATTTGTTATAGTCATACAAACAGTAAATAACATCCGTTATGCTTTAGCAGTAGCCTTGCTAACATCCGGACAATTTTTTATTTCTCTTGGTACTATGGTACCAAATGAATGGCTCTGGCAGGTGTATGGACATTTACATTTATTTAAACATGAAAATGAGTAATTAATAGCTATGTTTTAAGTACCTACGTGAAATAATTGTATTAAGTATAGCTAGGGCATGTAATGTAACAAAGAAAGAATAACATATGGGATTAAAAATAAAATCTATTACCGTGGTGAGACCGTTAAATTGTATTATTATTATTATAAATTACATTAAACAAGTACCACGAAAGTATTAAATCACTATCGTAATAAATGATGATGGTTGATAATAGTCAATCAATCAATCAATCAGCCTATCAGTTAGCAGTCCACTGCTGGACGTAGGCCTCCCTAAGGGCACGCCAAAGCGCACGATCACCCGCTTTCCTCATCTAGCCACCACTAGCAACCTTCCTCAGATCATCAGTCCACCTGGCAGGAGGGCTTCCCACACTACGTTTCCCAAGACGCGGTCTCCACGGTTGATGATAGTAATAAAAGCAAGCAAAATTATAAAAACTTATGATGACTGAAACTATTTTTAATAAAGGTATGTTTTAACTTACACACTTTTAAATTTGTTTAGTTTAACATTTTTTTTTGCGAAGAAAAGGTGCAACTAATCATTGGGCAGACAGTTGAATTAGTGAAACTTGTTTTTAAGGTGAGTCCAAATGTAATCATAACCGTTTTTGGTGACTTCACCTTATAACTTTGGGATAAGATGACGTCACCCTAAATGTTAGGTCAAGTTCGATAGTTTTTAGTTAATTGACCTATAAATCTTGTTTAGATTTGGTATCAGATAAGACTTTTTTTTTTTTTCCTATTTATGATCTAGCTGCAGACCTCGTTTGATAAAACGATCACAAAAATATTTAAAAACAGTATGATTCTCGTTCCTACCTTAACTTCCTGTTCTAGCGTGTTTTTTATCAATCTAAGTATATCTAAAAATCACAATAATAAAATAACCTTGCACACAACCAGTCTTCGTATTTTTAAATACTTAATTATGTAGTCTTAAGTTTAAATTTCTAGGCCACGTTATGCTGATACAAGCTGACACCAAGTTTTTAATAAAGCACTAATATAGTCGCTGAATATAGTGGTGTAAAATGACGCAAGGACGCAAAAAATCGTGACAAACAAATATTAGGTTACAAAAAATACATTCCAATAAAATGCTGCAGCAATAAATATATATTTTGTTACGATTAGAATGTATTTAGCTAAGTAATAAATTAGATACTGAAAGAGTATACCGGTAGCTTGCCAAGAAAATATAACATTTAATTAAACTAAGGCAAAATTGTGAAAGTCAGGCTATTTAAGGCAGTAAAAGTGTTAAGTTAAATGTTTAACAGTCAAATGATCCCCTTGTGGATTTTTTTATTAGTTTATCTCATACATCGTATGGTGAACTCACCAAAAAAAAGTAATGATGAAACTAAGAGATGTAACATCCAAAAGTTAATAAAGTATTCATTTCATTTCATTTCCATCGAGGAGCTCGGGTCTACCGGAGCCTGCCCTCGACCAATATGGGAATTGCTTGACTACACAATCCTTTTAAAGTTCTTTGAAGGCGTGTACAGTGCAGGTTTCCTAGCAATGTTTATATGTACTGTAAGAGCATCGAATAAATGTATATCGAATAAATAAATGTATTCAAATCAAAAGTAAGAACCCATATGCTGGAATGTCATAAAGCGTCACTGGACGCTTTATAAGTTGACCTACCCAGTCAATAATCTATAGTAGTCTGTAGTTATTGATCCCAAGAGATAATCGTAGGGGCTGGGTAGTGCCAACATTATCGTCTTATTATTATTTTTGTCTCGATTCTTATCGTACGGGTATTTGTTTTGTAATCACTGTACCTAACAAAATTGTATAAAAGCAGTTAGTAATGTTGCAATAGTTACTGATAAATAATTTACTAAATTAAAGGGAGCAATTCTTGCTGCCTACAAACTATATTGTAGTTTGGCAGAGGATGAAATCTTAGCAGAGTAAGTTTTGAAAATAAAGTGTTTATTTATTTATTTTATTATTTATCATCATCATTGTCATCAGTCTGTGTCAAACTAATATTAATATTTAGAAATCTGATAACCTATAGGGACTTTCAGAACGTAGCACCTTTATATTTTGCACCACTTAAGCTTAGCACCAATGATTTTCATTCTACATCTTTATAAAATCGGGTAGCTGTCCCTGTTGTTGGTCAATATATTCGCCATCATTCCATATTAAACACAAGTAAATGGCAACCCAGATAAGATCATGACTAACCGGTGATGCAACAGCGTTTTCGCCTCGCTCTTTGCAAGTAAAGGGCTATGCTAATTTTAGGACGACTGGCTGGTAACTGTGTGCTTTACCCTATATTTGAAAGGATCTAGAATCTAGATGAAGTCATTATGACTAAGCCGGTCATGGTAGATACAACAAAGGTAATAAAGTCATTTAGCCCCAAGTGTTACTGTTTAGGCATGCTACTAAATTGCAACTTTGTAAATAAGGACAGAGATATAAATATGTATTGTTATGCAAGATTGGTATATTCATAGGTCAATTTATCTCAAGGTAGTATAAGACATTATCATTATCGATCATTATTAGTTCAATAATGAACTCCCTACATAATAATACCTCCCCAAAACTTACAATGGAGCTTGATTTTCCGTCAAATGCAAAGTCAGGGCCAAAAATATTTCTGCCTGCAACAGATTTTCTTAGTTGACCACCATGGGGCCGTTTCACGAAGCTACAAGTTACAAATTACAAGTACGATTCGATGTACATTGCGTAGACAATGAGATAAAACTATAAGGGCTTACAGTTTAGACTAATTGGCTACGCAATGAATATCAAATTATAACTTGTTACTTGTAAATTGTTGCTTCGTGAAACGGGACCCATGTGTATGATATCATTATGGTGTACAGAACAATGGCGTCAATATTCGGCCATTTTGAAAGAGAACATTTGTATGGAAATTGACGCGTCCTCAAGACCCCCTTACATGACTTAACTTTTGCTCGTATCAACCTTTAAAGTCCTTACGAAATCTACCTACTTCAATTACACATTACAATTTTCAACTTAATGAAGCATGTGATTGTGAAGCAAAACATTTGTTGGTAATTGTATATTTTTGTACTTCCCTGTCGTCAACTTTAATTATTAGTTCAGTGGGTTAGCAAAAAGTTACGGTATGTTAATTTGGTAGGAAGACTGGTTCATTAATAGCATTATGTTACTTATTTACAACAACTGCTGCACTACCTACGTTATTTCGCTGAATCTTTCTAGTAGTTAGTAACTATAGGTAGTAACTTGGTTTTTCAAACTAGCCAAATTGCTCTACAATTTTATAAAAGTTCCATGCAAGTTGTTTTATTTTTTCATACGAAATTTAAAGATTACGTTTTTTGGGGATATGCAGTTGTTGAAGAAAATTTATGTTGTGTCAATTTTATGGCCTGAGAGCGCATAATGTAAAGATTTAAACGCGTAATAACATAATATCTTCTCTGTAATTTGAATAGCCGTACCTCTAGTTCTGCTTCGTCCATCATAAATATTCGCAACCATAATGACCACTGAACGAAAATGTCTTAATTCAAAATTCAGCAATTTCTTGTAATTGTAGTAATAAAAGTTTGTAGGCACGTATAAATCACCGTAAAAGGTAGGTAATAGATCATTACAAACCCTACCTTCGCATAGGTTCCCACGGCTACCTTTTCACCTTTTAATACTCTTGCGCGGTTTAACAAACTGTTATTGTAACTAGTTGAAAGCATACCATTATTTTAACAGGAATATAATATTAATTTAAAAACCAAACATACTATCTTATGTCTACTAAGTTTAATTTGTCAAAATGCTATGGATACCTACTTTAAATAAATTAGGTACTACTCTAATGTTGAGGGATTTTTTTATTACGTCTAATAGTTTAAAAACTTTGTTCTGAATTGATAATATAATAATATTGTAACTTCTTATGGACCTATATATAGCATTATTTAAACATTTTGTAATCGGTTCACCATGATAATATACATACATACATGATAATATATATTAAATTTTGATCTTAAAATTTACGAAAATCGTCGTGAAAACTCCTTGCTAGCTTTGTGATGCTTTGTGTCTAAATGGCTTGTTGGTAAATTTATACAAGTGTGTCAACAGCCAAGCTACGCTTCGCCCAAGGGCATAAACTTTGCCCCAGTATTTTTATTGTACGATTCGATCCTATGCGTTATGCTTCGAAGCCGGTCGCCTGGCTGTTCACAAAGATAATCATCGTAATACATGGCCGCAGGCTATAGATGTTCGGTCCATAAGTTTAAGGTCTTTCATTGTTAACACATATTTATGACTACGAAGAGTTTAATAGTTTAATGTGAGTGCGGCTAAAAGCTTTACAATGTGACACAATAAATTAATGTTCATTTAGTATTCCTAAACACATTTCATTACTTTCTACACTTAACCTGCTCTTAATTTTAGTTATAACTTTATGTCGTTTTATGTTGATGATATTAACAAAATTGTTTAACGGTGCTGCTTAGGTCCGGTTCTATCATTGATACATAATTAAGTAAGTAGGTGCAAGTGTATTTTTCGGTCGATTCAGTCAAGGTAACGCTTAAATCGCTCAGTCATGTGTGTCAGTGTTCGTATTGGAGTTGTTTACTTTCTGCATTCTACGCCTACGTGGTATTAATGTCGCTGCTTTCGGATATTTTGTATGCAGCAATGGTATTTCGTAAACAGATTGGTTTTCGAAAAATAAAAGATTACTGTTGTTGGTTTTAAGGTTTCAAAGATTTGTAGTTTACTTTCTGTTAAGCACAAAACATCAATTTACCCATCGTTTACAATTTTACTTGCGAATATATCATCAAATGGATTCTTAGATACATAAAGAAATTTTCTAACAAAAAGTTGATTAGCCAGTCGTCTATCTACAATATTCATGTCTTTAAACATTTTTAAACTTTACACACGTACACGTTTTTACATGTTTCTCAATAAGCAGCTCTAGTAGCTAGCGACGATTAGTTTCTTTTGAATTCCACCGTACTTTAGTCGGACAAAGACTCTCTCGTGCATAATGTATGCAGTTTATGTCTACCCACACTATTACCAACTCGACCGCCTGACAAGCCAATGTCAAACTGGAGAGTTTTCATTCGACACAATATTACAAACCAAATACTGCTGTATGTTAATAATGTGGAGAATTGGAATGCCTTGAATATTACATCTGTCAAAGAAGTTTTGTTCTTTGTTTTGATATTGTTATTGGGGCTATTATGTGAGTGTTTGCTACGCTTTATAGTCAACCTCCGAAATTTCTTGGAAAAAAATGAATTCTCTTTAATAGTCGTGCCTCTCTTTTTTCATACCATTAATTTCATTTATACTTTGATTTTTTAATGTCCTTGCAATTCTTTGGTTTGACTTAAAATTAAAACAATATTTACCAACTAACCACATTAAGATAGAATTTGATGTTCTCACGATTTGGCTCTAAAAGAAATCCAAGCATAATAGTACTTAACACATTTGTTACAACCGTGTAATTCGGTATCTTTGTCCACGGCGGTAAACCACCACAGCGACAATGCCGAAATTGCTAGTTACGAAATCCATAGAGTGAAATTTTCGAAAGTATGTATCTGCGTATGTAATAATTGGCTTTCTATGCTGTTTCGTTGTGTCCGATTAGACGGTGTAAGAAGAAGTGTGGTTAGTAAATGTGGGTAATTACCCATGATTGTGGGTGAATTGCCGGGCTGTGACTCATGTTGCGGTTGCATACTGTTTGGCTAGCTGATAAGCTTGGTTAATTGATTTTCTAGGCTGTGCTGCTCTTCCTTCATTTGAAATAAATAAAGAAAAGCACAACACACGATTTCAACAATTTAATTTTGATAATATTCAATTCGAATAAATAACACTTCAATTATACTCAGACATAAACACAAGAAGCTAGCGCTACAAAACTGAAAATTATCGTACGTGTTAATAAGTAAGCCAACCTCGAGTAACGCGAAGTAGCTATACAAAGAAGAAGAGTTACAGAAGTAAGAGACCTCCTTGAAATAATTGTCATTTTAGCAATTTAGGTTTTTACCAGTAGTGGTGACATTATTTGACCCAATAATAATGGTTACAATCAGGGACGACGGGACTACCCGTTGAAAAACCCCTTCAGTCGTTTGGGTTTAAGTATTTACAGAATGATAATTAAAATAAATATATGTTTATCAGATACCTTGATAGGGTTACCCTGTAGGATTTGCAAACGTTATAATTACAGCATAATAAGAGTACGAGATATCGTTGATCAAAATCTTAAGTCCCCGGTTACAAATTACAATACAATAGCTAAGTTCACCAGTGAACATGTTTGAGAATTACTTATACCCATATAATGTAATATAATGGAGTCAAGTCATGGTTAAAGTTTCACTTGACTCAGGAGTAGCAAAATTGCCTCAATCCCGTAATCATCCGCAGTCGTGACTGCATGTCCCAAGCTCCGAATTGCGATCGGCCATTGTACGAGAACTCCGACACAAGTTCACAAAACAGGTATTCAACTAGTCCATTGTCCTGACTCACACCGATAACTGTTCAATAATACCAAACATCCATCCACCTGTAACACCAGTTTTAACTCCTAATCCATCGGCATAAAAGTCACAAGGCGTGAACTAAAGTTTGTCTAAATGTCAATCAAATTGACACACATTGTCCGAAGGTCCATACCTAGTGACCTTAAAAGCCTCGTTAGATTCTGACTGTTATAATAACCAAATTGTTATAATAACAATAACATTTTTGTGAAACAAAGAACGGGTTTAATGAATGAGGTTGTTCAAAATAGACAAGTAATTGTGTGGTGATGACTTTATTGACTGTTTCGGAGGTCATGAACCAAGCAAGGATCCTTTAAAATGGAAAAGAATTCAGACTTTTAATATGGATTATATAGTCGAATCAGTGGTTTACAATGCACAGAGAAACAGTTTGAAAGATGATAGCAGAATGTGGCAGAACTATAGTTTGGACAGAGAAAATGCAAAGATTTAACGCCATGCCGTACCCTACAAAGCCAATCATTCACCCATTTCCATTGCGTTTCTAGCATGCAAAAAACTGCAGACGGCTAGGCGTAAACACATTAACACGTACATATATGTGTGAAGGCGTGTATGTGAAATCGTCGCGTGCGCCGCCAGTGAGGAGAGATTTCTTTGCGTTCAAGGAGAGAGACTCTGAGATGTGGCGAACATGTTGCTTGATTTGGCTCGGTCATGTGCGAGCCGCGCCGCGTCCTGTGCCGTTGAAATCGATCTACTTTGATCTGATTAATTGGTAGATCCCTGTGATCGATTGGTCGGACAAACTTGGAGTTGCAATGGTTTACGCGCATGATGATAGTAAGTGTAGTGGGAGTGGTCGTCGAACTAGATTGATGGGATTTTCTGTGCTACGCCGCTATTGCCGACGACGGCTTATGGGATGTGGGTGGTATAATAACGTTTACTTAAGAAGTTACTGCTCATGTTAACTGTTTTCTATCTTTACTTATCTTTGATATATAAAAGTTTATGTTATTTATTTACCTTCTTTTGATTCTTATCTCGAGAATGTAAAACTTTATCATTGGTAAAATTATTATTTGTACCCAATTTCTTTATGTCTCTACATTTATTACGTATTTTTATTACTGGTACTATTTTTTCTTCGATTTTAATTATATTTCTTCCTCTTCAACCACTGATTCGTAAAGGTCGTTACAATAATAACTGTGACCATAATCCGTTATTTCTATCATGCTAGCTGGCTATAACCAAACTACTGAATGACTTTACCTTATTCAATTGAAAAAGCCCGTGTGCTATCTACAGTAAGTGCTCAATTAGCTCATAATGGCGTGCGACGCCCATGGGAACGACGCAGACATTACTACCAACAACACCAGAGTTGCGCAAGCGATAATCGCCCGTGACACCATTCCAAATTATTATCGTTGCAAACCACTGTTATTTGACCCCTTATCTTTCTTTTATGTTCAGGTATAATAACGATATGAAACAGATTGTAAACAAAATAGGCAAGGTTGACATAGGGTATTTTATTTGTTTAATTAGAATACAATGTCTATCAGTCAGTTATGGCATGATGATGATTGATGAATGACAGAAGAAAACAAGATAATTACATGAATTCAACTAATTGGAGTCAGGGCGAACATAAAATAAACAATTTTAGTACACACTGACTGGCTAGATTATTAGATTTACTTATATTTGTTAGGTCATTGTCAGGGGCTATGCATTAAAATTTATCAGCAAAATTGTACGTTACATTCCAAAACTACAAAATAACTAAAAAAAAATGCATTGTAAAATGGATAATTTGTTTCCTAGATCATTTTCACCATCAACATAATAATGCTTTTGGCATTCGAACAGGTGGTTTATAAAGCTGGGAGTTCAAATAATATTGGTCGGGTTATTCGTAGATTTATACAACTTATTATAGCGGTGTCATTTTAACAGTTAACAAGTCGTTTCTCCACGGCTGATTGGCTTGTGTCAACCGTCCCCTTTCACGCGAATGTTTGTGGTTCTGCAGCAGTCTAACTAGTTATGGGGACTTCTATATTTTAAAAAGAAAGAATTGCATTTCTTAATTTTATTTAACGGTTAACAGTTTTGTTTAACACTTATTAATTTTATTGTATTTATTATCTTTAAACAGGTGATGATAAATTGTTAGTAAAAAAATACATATTTTTATGGATGGATAACAGGAAGCATGCTTATGCTTTCACAGAAGTTATTCCTGTTCAGCGCTGTTTCTCAGACGCTCCCTTTATCTGCGGTTGTGAAAAAAAGGAATTATAATTTAAAAAAAACAGGACAATTTTTCCAATTTTCAGAGGTAGAGTTCAGATTTTACATACGTATAATGTGTATGTGTATGTATTTAGTGTATGTAATGTTTCAGTATGTGTATATATCAATTCACAATATTACGCAAATAATTTAATCGACTGAAACTAAAATACAAACATTATTATAGTGATCTGGTACTGACGCAATATTAGGCGGTATAGTTGTGCAAAATATAACAACTATGAAAGATTTATACCTAGTGTTGGGTAATGGCTACCGAGATACTGCAATACTAAACCGCAGTTAAACGTTCAAAGCACTGAGGCAATATAGTGCAGGAGGCAACTGATGGAAAGCACCGTTGTTTAATTTTGGGGTTGATGCAAATCTGTAGATATGGGAATTTGTAGATATGGAAATCTGTAGACATGGAAATCTGTAGTATATGAAAATTGTAGAAATTTTCTGTAAAAAAGTGAATCTGTAGAGTTGGAGCTAAACGCAACTATGTACCGCGGACCTAAGAAACTTTATAGGTACACTCATCAGAAGTATCTAGGGATTAACAGCTTTATTTCTCCACAAAAAATAAAACAATAGTGCACAATAAAATATGAGCTGTTTATGGAACAATACAACTGAAGGTAGAAAATTAATTGAAACTTATTACTGACACTGACATAAACGGTTTACTATCATTTATTTTCCTTGAAGAAAATAAAGTTCATCGTAAGACACATTTGATGAAGGTATAATATTGATTTTGAACAAAAATTGTAGACCTTTATTTACATAGATTGAATTTGGAGAATCCTTGCTCTACTATGGCTGCCTGCAAAATGATGACTTATCTTATATTATAAAAATATTAGTTTGGCAAGACTGAGAAGGCAAAAGTGGCAATGTATACCAGTTTCTTACTTTTTTATGGCATAAAGGCTTATTTCGACTGGACATAGCCGACCATACTCGGTACCTAAATTTTCTTATTTCCTTATCGCAACCAAACTATCATTTAAGTCTATAGCTGGTCAGAGCTGTCAGCAAGTCTGAAATAAAATCAATCATTTCTTTATTGACTCTCTGCCTATAATAATTTTCTAGCATATATTTACCGACATTAAAATCAAACCATTAATTTAGGACTTTGAAATATAAATAGGCCTATTATATTCAATACAATACGTCAATTAGTGATCAAAATACACCACTTATTTATTTGTAGTTAGGTGAATTGATTTAAATATTCTTTGTTTTGGTAGAAGTTGTATTTATTTTTCTTTGTCCTTACTCGGCAATCATCTTTTGAACTCTATTAATACGAGTATACCTATGTATCATTGATTTGGAATTGAACTTCTTCTCAAAGTTTATTGGGAGAGGACTTTGTCATTTAAAATAAAGTTAAAATAAAAGAAGGATTGATATCTGAATATAATTTCACCAATATCTGCTACTCATGACCTAAATAATTTAATGGGCTAATTTGGACTTAGACTTTTTGAAATGATAAAGCGAAATATCTATATGAGTTGGGAAACAAATTCAACCTGCGGGAACATTAATGAGTAGAAGCTAGAAGCTTTTGTTTTTTATCCTAAGTGGTAATTGCGTTGCTGTTGTTGTACTCTACATTGATGGAGTACGTTTAACCTTAACATGAAATAAATGAACGTAGAAAATTAATGAACCGAACAGAATGTCGTCATGTGTCGCATTCGTGAAACGAAAGTGAATTACGCAAACGACCGTGCTCGCAATATGAGATTGCTTGTGTTTATCATAAAACATGATCCAACGTATAGAAATATAGTAAACAATATTATACCTTATAGGGCGAGCGGTAGTAGATCAATAGTATGATTGGGTTTTAAATCCGAGAAACTTGGACCTCATGAAGAGAATAACATTCTAAGGATTTTATTATCTTTGTAAGGGTGTGGTTTTACTTACTCTGAGATTTTATAGACTCCTTTAAACCAAAGATAGAGTTAGATGCACAACAGGTTAGACGAAACCACAGAGCTAATCTCAATTTCTTTATCCTGAGAGAAGTCTTCAAAACCACCAATCTAAAGATAAGAAATGATCATATTCATTTTCTTTTTAGTATTGCTGCTTGTAAAGAAGGAAAAAGGACTGGACAGATATTACACCATTATACCTAAAAACAAAAAAAAAATACAAAACGAATAAAGCCAAGAACTTTGCAACACAGCTGTTTTTTTTAATTGAATAAGGCTAAAGAGAAACTGCTATAAAAAGTATCGAGGTCTGCCTGCCTTGGAATCTAGACGCACTGGCTGAGCGGTCGGGTACCGTAAATGAATAATTTACAATTTTGTCGTTTAACTTTAATTTTCTAAAATTCAAATCAAAGAATGATAACTATTTAATATAAAATTACTAATAAACCATGAAATTCTTTGGTCTGAACTTTGATATGTTTTAGGGCCTATATTTTTTATTGTATTCATAAATGATTTACTAAATTTCATGTACAAAGACCATCCTAACATCAAATTGGTAAATTATGCAGATGATACAAATGCGGTTTTATCAGCAGAGCATATCAATAACTTGGACTTATATGTAAATGAAGCACTTACTCTTTTTGATATCTGGTTTAAGGCAAATAATTTGACAACTAATTCTTCAAAAACAAATATTATACTTTTTAAGACTACTTCGCGATACCGAGATACGCTAGAAGTTCGACTAAATGGTGAAAGAATTAAAACAGTAGAAGAAGCAAAATTTCTAGGAATTACCATTGATAAGGCTCTTAATTGGAAGTCTGAAATGACATCAATAGAAAACGCTATTAGCTCTGCATGTTATGCACTCCGCTGTCTAAGAGATGTGTTAACTTTAGAACAAATTATAGTAGTTTATTATTCTCTAATTAAAAGTAAATTCTGGTATAGTATTGCTCTATGCGGTAACAGTTACAAGTATAATATGCAACGAGGTTTTGCTATTCAAAAGAGGGCTATACGCACCATGGTTCGGGCGCCACCATGGGAGTCATGTAGTGAGCATTTTAAGAAGTTGGGTATCCTTACTCTACCGAGCTTGTATATTATGGTGATGGTCGGAAAGTGAAAGGGATTTAAGAGAAAACACAAGAAGGAAAGATTTAGGTTACAAGCTATTGCCTAAATTAAATGTAGTGGAACATAGTTCTCATGTTCAAGCTGTCACCTTTTACAACAGGATGCCCTCTGAATTTAAAGTTATGAAGAATTGTATGTAATGTCTTTAAGAATAAGCTTAGGGCCCTTCTTCTGAAGACGTGTCTGTATTCTGTGGACGATTTATAGGTGTGTCATTGTTGTTTTCTGTTTTTTAATTATACATTTTGTTTTTAAGCTTGATTTGATTATATTCACTGACGTCTAATTGATGAAATATTTGTTGTTGTCTCAGTGAAGTTTGTTTTATTTTATTTCTTAATTATTGTGAATTGATACTGAGTTTGACTGTTTTAAATCTTTAATTTGTACATTATAGTTAGTATTAGATTTACAATTATTAGATAATAATAGATAATTCGATATGTAGTTTATAAGAAATAATTTCAAACACAATTATTGTATTGTTAATGAATAAATAAATAAATAATAATAATAATATACCTATATATCAAATTATTGTGGTGAAGACTAGTCTAAGTTGCGTAAGTCTTAAAATTTGTTACGAAATACATACAGTGTTAAAAATGGTAATTCTGGTGTTATTTTAATATTATACTTTTTCACAGCAAAGTCTATAAAGCTACTAGACAGTGTTGGGCGTAATCACTAAAAATGTCAATCGGATTCATTAGTCAAACTAAAATTTTAGCGATTAACTTAGTTTGATTGATTCAATCGCGATTGAAAAAATTAGTTTTAGTTGCAACTAAATTTGAGTAATATTTAGTCGTCAATTTTAGTTAGATTGAATTCAACAACTAATTTGAAAAATGAAACATTATTAAAATAAAGCACACTCGAGCCAGTATCATCCATTCACAGTTCACACTAATATTATAAATGTGAAAATATATTTGGATGTTTGGATGTTTTGGATGTTCGGATGTGTTGGATGTTTAGAGATCCGAATGTTTAGATGTTTTAATGTTAGGATGTTGTGGATGTTTGGATGTTTTGATGTTTCGATTTTTTGGATGTTTTGGATATTTGTATGTTTTGGATGTTTGGATGTTCGGATGTTCGGATGTTCGGATGTTCGGATGTTCGGATGTTCGGATGTTCAGATGTTTTTGATGTTTTGGATGTTTTGATGTTTTGGATGTTTGGAAGTTTTGATGGTTTGAATGTTTTGGATGTTTGGATGTTTTGGATGTTTTGATGTTTTGGATGTTTGGAAGTTTTGATGGTTTGAATGTTTTGGATGTTTGGATGTTTTGGATGTTTTGATGTTTTGGATGTTTGAATGTTTTGGATGTTTGAATGTAACATCCAAACATCCAAAACTCATCTCATCCAAAAATCCAAAAATTGTATTGAAATTTTGATTTCATAAGCGAAATAAAAATTTAGTTAATTGGAAATCAATCCTGACTAAAAACTAAAATTAATCAATTCCAGAATCAATCCGCACGTGTAAAACTAATTCAATCGTCAATCAAACTAAATTCGTTAGTTTTAGTTTTTAATCGTCAATCAAACTAAATTTTGCCCAACACTGCTACTAGATCAATCACTACAGCCACAGCTTAGCTAGCCATCTCCTCAGCTTAGTATTTTAAAAACAAGAGAATTCGCAAGCCCATAATACCCTGTTAATAACATCATCAATCAATCAGCCTATTGCAGTCCACTGCTGGACGTAGGCCTCCCCAAGGGCACGCTGAAGCGCACGATCACCCGCTTTCCTCATCCAGCCACCACCAGCGACCTTCCTCGGCTCATTAGACCACCTGGCAGGAGGGCGTCCCACACTACGTTTCCCGAGACGCGGTTAATAACTTACAGTTAATTAATTTATAAATATTTTCTTCTTGTTATTCTTATTTTAATGTAGGAAATCAAACGACATTCATAGTGCAGCAAATGTCATGGTTCTACCTCCAGTAAGACGTTTCTAATTCCAACCGTTAATAAACCTTGCCATTTGACTTGATATTTAGATATCTACGCAATTTCAGACGTGAAATATGTCTAGCCTAATTGTTAAGACTGTAATTTAAACGTCGTTTCTGTTGTCAACATTGTAAGCGGCAATCACTTATGTAAATACTTCAAAATAACCGTAAAATCTTTCGATGGTTTAGAAATATACATTACATTTCTTTAAACTTAAGAAAAAATACATTCGTCGGTAGGTCAGTTATGAAAAAAATATTAGATCTTTAGTCTTAAGATTAAGGTAACCTATATTTTGGGTATGCAATAACCTCAAACTCTCAAACCGATAACATTCTTTTGCGTTAAGTTACAAAATGGAATACTTTATTACCTGTCTGTCTGTCTCACTTGGTAGAA
Organism: Carpatolechia fugitivella; assembly: GCA_951230895.1. Lineage (NCBI taxonomy): Eukaryota > Metazoa > Arthropoda > Insecta > Lepidoptera > Gelechiidae > Carpatolechia > Carpatolechia fugitivella. The sequence goes on from OX579658.1 coordinate 5,267,920, forward strand.
AAAATTGAAGTCTGATAAAAAGCAATGACCAGTACACAGTAATTTACTTGACATTTTAACCGTGCCGATGCAAACGGAAAACTATATTACAGGTGCATTTTATTTAACCAAAAACAAGCCTAAAGAAAAAGTATTAAAGTAGTTTTACTTTCGCGGAATTTCTTTGACGACATGTTTTCGAAATGGCTCCCCAAGTGGAAAATTGACTGATTTCATGTCAGTTCATTGACCGTTCTGTATGACCAATCAATGATTGCTCTTGTAAATGCTGTTCTTTAGAAATGGTAAGATCTTTTGTGTAAAAACAGTTTCATATTAGGCGTGTTACTCGTTAAACTTTGCAAGTTACACCAGTAACTTTAAGTTTGCAGTTTGTTTGTTAAGTTTGCGGAGAAGAACTACCAAGTTCTTCTGTCTGAGTTGTAAGAACACATTTTATGGAACTAAAATGTTTATTCAACATAGAAAAGCAATAATACAGTTAAAGATCTACAGGCCTCAGTAAAGTTACTAAAGATAACTTATTTTGTTAAAAAAAAATTAATGTAAGGAATAAAAAAAAACAGCCTCACAATGAAGTCAACTTCATGTATGAGTTCCCATTAGATCACGATGAGATTTGGCGGAACGTGACGAATGACGATACAGATCTGAGATGAGGCACGCTCGTAAGAAATGTCTAGTATTCACTCTCAGTGAGAGATTGCCGCTGATACGGGCTGTGGGTTTGAGCAATTTGACGCTGTAAGAGTAGTGCTTGAAGAAGTAATTCAAAGCCTTGATTTGTATTGCTTTGATATCATTATTTTATCTGCCGTTACTTTCCTTTCAGGAACGTTGAAATAATTGGTATTACTCAGATTTGGTTAAGAGTGTTCACATTTTTTCTTCTAAACTTTGTGTGGGCGGCCTAGTGATTGCAAAGCCACGGATTTTACTGTAAAGTAAATAAAGTAAGTTTATATTTGAAAGGTTTACGCTTATCTCTTACTCCACAGATGTAGACATATATGTGTCAGACATATATATGTTCTTCTCCACAGAGGGCGTACACTGGTAGTGAACGTGCCATCCATGATAGCTTTGACGTCGAAAAATGATTTGTAAAAATCTTAATTCGAATAAAAAATTTTGAGTTTCGAGTTTTGAGTTTTTGAGTTTTAGATGCAAAAAAAATAAAGAGACCCATAAGTTTTGAAGTGTTTTGACCCTTGAGTTTTGAAGTGTATTTACTAAATTGTTTCTGTTCTGGATATCCATTTTACACCGTATAAATTGCCAAGGTTCATGTCACCTTAAAACTCCATTAAATTGAATACACCATGTTTCCTACTACATCTGTCTACCATCTACATGTTTCAAAACTCAAGGTCTATATTGTGTTAAGTTCCTCGAAGTTTCCAGAAACGTGTTCGGAATTGCTCTTTTCCTTTAGATTAGATCTCTTTTCCTGTGAGATTCTGTTATTAGACATGGCTAAACAGTCACGAATATGGAGTTGGTAGAGATAGGCCTCTTAGCGCAAATATGAGAGCTTAGACAAGATGTCACATGGGAGTGTAAAAGTCTTTCGTAAACTTGGATTCTTGAGCAAGTACCTACACAAGGCTTTCGTTTGAAACATTTCAAAAGATTCCTATTCAGTTCATGAAAGTGCAAATATTTTGGCATCTGTAGGCTTGTTTTTGTTTCTTGGGGAAAGTTTGTACACTGTTTATATTTTATAGATAGTGTATAGATAATAAATTAGTAATTCAAAATGATATACTAATACTTCAATACTTTACTACGCACTCTTTTTGTGCACTTTTTCATAGCAAATTGTACTTCACTTCACCTCACCATATCGTACGTACACTGTATGAAAATGTGCAGGTCATCCTTTCCTTTACTTGCAAGTAATGTTACTTCGATTATATCTAACTGAACACTTATTATGTATCCATTTACATTATAATCAGAGATCCTGACTTGTCTGATAAGTTTATCTTCAGTCAAGTCATTGTCACCCTTGTGTTATGGAATGCATGAGTGAAACTGAATGTGCAGCAAATATCCCCATCAGCATGATATATGTTGTTACCTCTTTAGAATAACTTTATTGCAATATTTTAAAGTTAATTATTACATTTGATAATCGGCAAATTATAAATTGGTTTGATGGAGTCAGAAATAATTTCTGTATGTAATAATATCTACTTAATGTGCGTGACAATAATAATTTTCGGTTTTTGAAAATAAGAATCAAAATCCTTATTCTGGATGTCCTTAAGCTACAAAGATTAAAAGATATCACGATGTTGGCTTGTCGTGTCAAGACTAAGTACTACACGTTTTTGTCAAGCATACTTACTACTTTGAGCACCAATTCTCGAGTAAGTGAGGTCATTTCAAGTGCCACTCTTCACTTTCCGTCTCACGACCGAGTCCAAGGCTAGGCTCTGGTCTGCCTTGTTTGTATGTGCTACTTGTAGTCATACAGGTTGCTCTGATTATTTTATGGTCACTATCAGCCACTTGTTTATCCTTTACTTAGTACCTAGAGAAGACCCAAAGGTTGTATAGGTAGGTATTTGAGTTTTCATGAACCTTTCGAATAAATTTGGTCGTTATACACTAAAAACTATAATTTCATTATTTACAATAATTTTGGCTATGATTGTAGTTTTTTCCATACACTGTCTTTTGGTATGGATATTTCAGAGACCACTACAATAGAGTGATTTGTTTTTTTATATAGAGCACCCTGTTTACGATGTAATTTATATTACAGTATTGTATATTGTATTATATCGGGTTATCTCAGGCTACCAGTTCTCAGATCCGGCTGTGGTTTAGGTGTCAATGTCGCGGTTAGTTGTTCATTGTTGTTCTTTACTAGTCTGATTTCGTATTGTTAATTAATTATGTTTATTAGAATTACTAAGGCGCCAAGAGCTTTTTATACATCAAGCAGTCTGGCGTTACAAAATCGGATATGCTCCCTTTACGTCGATGTTTAATTACTTACATAAGGTTGTTTTAATTTGAAGGTATTGAAAATAAGTAAGTATAATCATTCTCCTTATTTGTAACTTGATTTATTTATATTTTGAAATTATAGTACCCATATTTCGTTTAATTTGAAAGATTTTTCAAGGTACTAGCAGCCTTGATTTAACTTTGATAAAACTATTAGACTTTTATATATTTAATATCTGATAATTATATATCGATTATGTTTAACACTATTCATTAGCTGATTCTAGTTAACCAAAATAGAACCAGTTGGAAGCTGATTATGTCTTTATAATGTTTCTGCATTCGCTTTTATGAGCAACCTTTATTTCCGTTAAAACTTTCTTTTTTATACCCATTTTTTAGAATCTAATTTGCTCACCTTACCTAACGAATTATTTACTTAAGATTGTATAAAAACAGCATTTACTATAATAACTAGTTACCTATATTAAATAATAACTTAATAGCGTTCCGTTCATTGATTAATGTTTAGAAAGCTATCATCTATCTATATTGAGTGAGTTAGGTACAACTTTTTTACTAAAAATTCGAGATTATAATGATACGTCATTATCACGTTTTGCTTAGGTTTGCATATTTGAAAAAATGTCTTATGATTATGTAACAGACTCGTCTCATTGAATTTCTTGTCGTATTTAATACGAAGTCTTCGAACCCAAGTTTCATTTCTATCTCTATAAATATTGCTTTGATTTCTAATGGAACCAGCAATTTAGAAGTTCTATCATTAGTTTTTACAAAATTTGTAATTACAGATTACTTAAAGCCAAAATTAACTTTAATTGCATTAAAAAGTATGGGTCAAAGATCACAATATGTGTATATTTTACTCAAAAGATTGCAAAATCTTCGTATTAAAGTAAAGAAATAGTAATGATTTTCGTCATACAAATTATAATTAATGGTATGTTTGTAAATTTAAGTGTCAAGTGTTAAAATGAAGATGCATTCTGTTTTGATGGAATTGAAAACCTTGAATTTTAATGAGTTGTCAGTCTCTGTTATTTTGAGTAACGAAAGTGTGATGCTTTATATCCACTCAAAACAAATTACCATTAGAATTCTAATGCTACATACATAGATAAAGTACTACGTTTAAGTAATTATATATAATTCCCGTAACATACGCTTTTAAGATCACTGCTGTCATTTGAAAAGTACTTTTAATTTGCCTAGAAAATTCTTATTTTCGAGATTATTGCTGAAAGTACGAGTTCCGTATTTGTTAGATAAAAAAACAACTAACTTGGACGGTTGAAATAAAGAAGTTCAAAGTAAACAATTTCACTAAAGCCAACATCACGCAAACTCACTTCAAACAGGTTTTAAAACAATTCCACCAGCAATAACAGACCAATTAGTGAAACAGTAACGTAAATGTCTAAAACGTTACGTTGTTTGTCTATCACATCTCTTCCGCGGGTTCAATCATCATGAGATGCTCATTTGTCGTGAGAAGGAAGACTTTCACCGACCATTAACGTTTCCATGTTGACTTTTTCATGTTTACAAGAATTACAAAGTCAGTCAGTTTGTTAAGAATGTCTTTGTTAGGTGCGACTGGATGGATACCTTTATGGACGTGAATACCTACCTAGTGACATTGTTCAAAGAAGCAGCGAAATTGTCAAGCTAAACTGCCTTTGTTAAAAAATGAAAATTCTACTAAACAAATGAAAAAAAAAACTGTTTTTTTTTAATGTACGTTCGTTCTTAATTTTTTCCTACTTTTAATTTCTTCTACACATCATTATTGTGTTCTATTGGGTAGGTAATATCTATTTTGCCTTACAGTTTCTTGTTGTGTTCTATTTTCCTAAGGCCATGCGTGCTGGTGGTCGTCCAAACACCATGTTACTGTGACAGGTGCTTTAAGTGGGTCGGAAATTCTCCACACTACTGCTTGACTGTTTAGGCAGGTGCTATTGACATTCTTGTAATCTATTTTATAGTCTTATGACTGTTACGAACGATCCCTCTTTAAATCTAATACACTGTCTTTGTACTTCGGGTTCTTGTTAGTTTCTCTTTTGATTGAAATTTTATTGGGAAATAAGTTACTTATTTATTTTTAATAGTTGAAATCACACTAATATTATAAATGTGAAAATATATTTGGATGTTTAGATGTTTGGGTGTTTGTTCCTCCTTCACGCTGAAAATACTCAACGGATTTGGATGAAATTTGAAACGAATATAATTTACAACCTGGATTAAGTAACACATAGGATACTTTTTACGGGAAAAAGTCTTATTCCCACGGGAAAATCTTACACAACGCGAGCGTAGCCGCGGGCGGACCGCTTTATGAATCTTGATTAGACACAAGATTTTTTATCTATTGAAGTATTTCTGTGCGTGTTTCTATTTTATGTGATTAGTTTTTCAAGTTCTTCTACTTTGGACATTCGAAATAAGCAATCATCATTAAGTTTTTGCTCAGTTCAATAAGTTTTAATTTGTTTGTTTCCATTTCATTATTTTGATTAACAAGTTCTCTACCATCAAAGTCTAAAACATCACTTTATTCATTTACATTACGCAATAGTTCATCTCAATCACTTTCTAAGAGTAAACTTTAACTTGATTAGAGCTAATTTTTATCTCGTCACTATGTCAAACTGAATGACTGTTATTATTTTCACCTGACTGAACATCCATGAATTAAAAAGTAACGTTAAAAAGTGTTAACACGCAACGTGACTGGCAAACTTGGCATTTCGTATGAAAATGGGTTATAAGTGTGTAATGAGCGCTATTTTTCATATACAAATTATAAAGTTCCTGTGCTATGATGATTATAGAATAAGATACTTTCAGAGTTATGACATCTTTAAAATGTCAAGAAGGTGGGTCAAAGTTTCTACTGACATTAAACTTTCAGACATAATTGAATTAGGAAATGTGTAGTAATGTGGTCGTCATTCGTCATAAAAAGATCACGCAAATGCGTTTTGGAAAGTCTACCTGTATGTGTAAAATTGAGCTTTATTGGAACTCCGTACAGAGTTGAGTAACAACGCCTTTACCATCTTACCTCATGTGGAGAATTGTATTGTTAAAATATTATAAACCGGTTGTTATCGCCATTTTTTTATTAACAGAATTTCTTTTTGTTTTGCAGGTACGTTACCAATGTAACATTATTATTGCATCACTATTACTGTGGTAAGAACAAGGGTAAGAATTAGTAAAATCTGTAAGAGGGTGACTAAAATCTGTTTATTTACAGCTACAGAAACAATATCTACGACGTTATTATTCCTATTTATTGTGCATGGGTATTGACTGATTAAGAGAAAATATCCTATGCCGCCGTAGCAAAACATGATTTGTGAATGACCCTTACAAAACAAGCGGCACTTTCAACCTCCTCTTTATACTATATGGCACTCCATAGAAGAGTATGTTTTGTTTGTGCAACTCATTGACATGAGACAGCACCGCTTCGTCGTATGCGCATACGCACCCAGCACGTGCTGTTGAGTAGAAAGCGCGGGAAAACGACTTTATATTGCTAGAGTTCATGTAAGAGTGTTTACTTTTATACAACGCGTTAACCAAGCTGTTCAGACCGCGATCCTCCTCAATAACTTTTGTTTCAGAACTTTGCCAAAATCTCAAAAAAGAGTTGACAAAAAAAAAAAAACTTGAGATCTTTGAAAAAATATGGAACTTTAATGTTGTAAAATTTTATGAGCTGAACTACCACTCACGTTTTGGAACCCCTCCAGCTGTAGACACTACTCGGGATGAATAAATGAATGACGTGCCAAATTGAATTTCCGAAACACAAGAAGAAAACGTCTTCTAAACTTGCTCGCTTTTGACGAATACGGATATAAAATACTCAATAAAATTTCATTTATCCATTGATTTGTGATTGCTTATCTTTCAAAGTCCAAATAAAAATGGAAACAGTGATGCTCTATTATAACTACAGAATTACTCGTAGTTCTTAACTTATCACTGATATTTACTGCATTATTAATTGGTAATTTTAGAATACTTATGAATGGCACATAGTTCATGTTGCAAGCTGCTGCATTCAAGTTTTCATTCACACACTCGACACCGGTGTCAGCAATAATACGACACTTCCTCTGTTCGCCTGCTATCCTAGTACCGGTTTGAAATTTAAGTTATTAGTGTAAGTAGCACCTGCTGTCTCTTTCTGTCAAGTGAAAAACTGGTTGCTATGAAATGGGAAAATGCATTAAACCAGTCAAGAAATATGTTGCATTCCTTTCTCAAATGCCCGATGTGTAGTTACGCGAAAATAGATGAGTGGCTGTTGCATATTGTGATGCAAACATTTGTATGGCTCTGTTCAAACACAGATCAGAGAAATTTGCCGACTCTGGTACTATGCGGCTCTTTAGATTGGCATAGGAAATGTTTTCCGAAAGTATTGTAAAATAGTGAGCACGTATTCTATTTCAACGACCTTGACTGATGCTTGGGGTATCGCGTGATCATAGTAAAATATGTCAATGGACTGGATATTTTCAGACGTCAGAAGAGGTGTTGGTTGGTGGTATTGAAAGAACAAGTTTCCAAACTTCCACAGTATACAGTAACACGTGTAAAATCAATAACTTATTTACATAAGTCTATAAGCAGAATCGTAACATTAAGAATAAACACATAATATAACTTTAGTTTATACATCCGTGCACATTTCCAACAGAATTCTCACAATCGAAAAGTATTGACGGAAATTGATATCCAATCCCGCGTTCTTGCACGTCAGCGCATGATTTGGTTCGATAAACATCACACACTACATCCATAAATCGATATACGTAGAATCGACGATATACTGCAGATCGTGATTAATCGATACTAGATGATACTAGTAAGAGTTTCACTGATTTACATTAATTTATTTAAAATGCTCGCCCACTACGTTGTTGTGTAACATGTATAAAATACTATGTTTTGATTAAAGTGATCGTGCGATTCGGTTGTTGGAATTGCATATTTATAAATTATTTTTTCCGATACAAGTTTATGAGATTTATAATCGTTTTTCTCTATAAAATAGAAAGAATTCGCTCAGTTTTAGTAAAAAAAAAGAGATATGTGCCCATACTTCACTTTAACAAAATTGCATTTTTATGAGTAGGTGTAGTTGTATGATAAATTAAACGCACTAACTAACCTTTACGGTGGATGCAAGAAGCGCAGGACCGCTTATGTTGGAAACCTATGGGGGAGGCCAATGTTCAGCAGGCTGAAGTGATGATGATGAAATTTACAGTTTTAAATATTTTGGGGCGAAGCGCCACAATAAGTAACTAAATTAGGTAAGCTGTGTAATTTTACGCAACACGAACTAGTGTTTGTATTGTGTTCGCCTGTTGATAAAATTGTTTGACCAGGTGCGATCAAAAAACTTTAATGACCAGATACTATTCAATATTACAAAATTTGTTGATAGTTTTATAATCATGTTTTGAAATATCAACCATTGTTTTGGTTTTGGTATTTCAATGAAGAAGTTTTGCGAGGTCATTCCATTCAACTGAACATACTAGAAAAATATGAGTTGTCAGAAGAAAAAATAAGTTGCATCTCCCATAGAATTGATCATGAGCAGGCCGCGCGGTTTTGAATAATTAATGGACCAATATTTTTTGTTGTCTGTAAGCCTTGGTGACGATTGTTCAGTTTCATGATGTATTCATTTGTACAATACAAAATAATCAATTGGAATAGCAGTACCGTGTCGTTGAGATTTTTTGTTATTTCGATTGAATGTCTTAAGAAACACTATCTCTCAAGAAACATATCTAAGTCTCGGGCTTAATAAGGAGTGACTCAAATCTGATTCATCTTCAACACTAAATGCACAATAATTACTATGTTACATTTATCCTTAATTACATTTTTAAAGTAGAAAGCTCGCGTTCCCATGTCACAATGGTTCGCTTATACCTAAGAGCTCACACCAAGTTGCATAACTTCTATAATAAGACCAGAGAGTGCTGGGAAGATGTATGCTCTTAAACACGTTGACAGGAGAATTTTAAGAAAGTGATCAAATGAGAAAGTTTTATCGCGTTGATTGTTTTAGTGTTTTTGCATGTGTAACGGTATTGTTTTGATGTAATGGTTGATTAAATGAATGGGTAATTTATCATAGTTTCAGACGAGTATTGTTTCGTTGTGAAGCTTGATGTCGTCAGTCAGAGTTGATAGCAAACAAAACACTTTTACTTTTCTTGTGATTTATTTTTTCTTAAATGTTTAAAAACAAACTAACACGTGCGTGCAGATATCCAGTAATCAAGAAATAAATTATAAAAATGTGCTGAATTGCACCAAAAAGTGTTCAGTATGCAAATCTGCCAAAACAGCAAGGTCAAAATCGAAAAGACCACCAAAAGATCTATTACTTTTGAAAATTAAGAAACTACAAAATAACCTTAACAAATATTTTACGACTGACTGAACTTATGAATGCAAACCTCTCTCTCACGTGGTTGATCAATCTGTAAAAATGAACTTTAGTTCTAGATTTAGTGATGGAGAAATCCAAAGAAAAAAAAAGACATTTCGTACAAAAAAGTCAATTGAAAAAAAGAAAAAAAAATAGATCAAAAATTGTTCAGTTTCATGGGCTGATTACCACCTGAAAGATTTTGCGTCAATTAATTGATGTTGTAAATATTGTAGTATCGGCTCGTCCCATTACACGATCTAGGCTTAGAAACTTTTAGCTTTTAAAACTCTTTAGAACATGCATCGCGACAGCGCTTATAGGGAATGCTCCCATTAAATAAAAAAGGCTCCTGGTATGCTAACATAAATTCAGTCATCGGTAGAAGACCTTGGTTTACCAAAAATACGCAATTCAGAAGCAGGAAATACTACACAATACTTTTTCGCCTTAAATTTGGACACTGCCGATTCAATGCCCATTTAAATCGCATGCGCATTATTCAACCACCATTATGCAACAAATGTACCGATAATACCGATCAGACCCTCGACCCCATATTTTTCGAATGCTCAGCCTTTTCAATCCAACGGCTAACTTTATCTGCGAACTTGTTATCTGTCTACGGAAGACCTGAAGCTGTCCCGCGCTGCATCGAGGACATTCTTAGGAACCTGGACACATATTGTTATGTTTTTGAGTTTATTAGAAACTCCCTTCAAGATATTTAAATACGGACTCGACACACTGGATTTTACCATAATTCTCGGACTTGACAGAACCGGATTAGACATGAATTTACCCTACTGGATTTCAGAAAATGAGAAGACTTGGCCTCGTCCTTAATACTAACTAACTGAAGACTTGGCTCCGGCTTTTTTTTTTAAATGGAAAAGTAAAATGAAATTACAGACCAGGCAGTATGGGCTTAGATCCCTTCGCCTGTCCAGAAAGGACGAACTAATGCCGAACGGGAATGCTCCGCGCTGACGCGATGCTTTTTTGTTTAGATTTTCTTTTGTTGTCCTTTCGGCAATTTCTGGTGTCAAGACGCGCTTTCTTTGTTGAATTGTAAAATTTCTTAAAATAATACATTTAGACTAAGTGCTACCCGGACTCAGTGCTAAATTATAAGATACTTCGCACACAAGGTACTTAGTACTTATAATTACCGAATGTTCTGTTTCGGCTAACAAATTAACCTAGGAGTTCCCGTTACTTTTAACCATCTTCACTTTCATAATAATCAATAACAACAACGTGTGTTACACTTCCGATCAATCCATCACGTTACGTCGACAACGTTTAGTTACGTAACGGTAAAACTATAATGGTAACGTTACAAATAACATTATTTATCGTTATTCGGTGGAGAGCAGATCAAAATGAGTTTGTGTAGACAGTGTTATGCAATAAAACACATGGTTTTTAGTACCTTTAGTTAGAGTATGTGAAGTCGATCGTTTCCTTGTACACAGGCATCTGAATTAATTTTTGTTTACCTATGTTTTTTGTTGTTTTTTGTTATTTTTGTAATACTTTTTTTAATGAGGATATGCGACACGTTCCGAAATGACGAAATATATAATAAAAATGTTGCAAAAAAAAAAAAAATAGTTCAACACATGCGTAATGAGCATCATATTTTTTTGGTAAAAAAACGAATATAATGTATGTGTAACGAATCTGGGTTTCAAATAAATCGAGTTACTTCAAATAACTTCTACCACATACTTCGATGTTTCATAATAAATATTTCGTATATTTTAACTTGCTTGATTGATTTATAATGAATAAATTAATAATCATTACTGAATCACCCATCTCTTAAGGCACTTCTTATTACCATGCAATAATTACAAAACAAAAGAACACAGCAAAGTAATCAATTAATTACATCTATCCTGTCTTCAACGGCTATTAAAGCTATTAATTGCAAGACAGTTCACTAAAAAAGTTACCATGGGAAGTTCGATCCAGCATCGAGCAATCTGGAAGAATTAAAAACAATGTGGAATAGAAGATACTACATTTATTTCATTATGCTGTATATTACGCAGTTTTACTGTGTTTCAGCTTTTAAACCAATATGACATTTTAAACCCATAATGAACTTTTGGTCAGATAGTCTGTACCTACTATTATTTTTGTATTTGTCTCTCTCTCTCTCTGCCTTTACAAGAGTAGGATGATAAATGACGATTTGTCAATAAATTCACAGCAAAAAAATGTACTTAAAGGTACAGTAGAGAACAGAGATACACGGGCTGATTAAAATTCTATAGCAGCGTCGAGTTCATTGACTGTGTCTGTGTTGATCAACACGAGTATGTCTGTCCTGCGCATGAGTGTGGTGTAAACATGGAACAGTGAGCGGAATTATTCGAATTCTTGCAAATCACTCATTCGTTCATTCGTATGGTGACTTTTGTTTTTAGGGTTGCTTACGATGTATGTATAATCCATAGAAAAAAATTGAAACTGGGTTATATAGTCGGCAATCAGAATCATAATTATTATTTGTAGCTAAGCGTACCAAATTGACCAATATGTTTTCGGATTTCAAATTCATATCTACGTTTATTCGACTGCTTTAACGGTGAAGGAAAACATCGTGAGGAAATCTGCACACTCCTGCGAAAAAGTTCAAAGGTGAAGTCGACCATCCCGCACTGTGCCAGCGTAGTCGACTAAGGCCTGATCGCCCTAATTCAGGGTAGGCTCGGGCCTCTTTGTAAAGACGTAAATGAGCTGTTGATGAGTCGGCTAAGGGACAAACTAAACTAAATACTTATTGATAACAAAAATATCTTGAAGCTTGTGATTTAAAAACGATAAGTCATCGCCTTCCCTTGCGTAACAGTTTACTTGTCTTTTTACGCAGCTTTTTCTGCGCACCGTAGGAAAGTTATTGTTTTTTAAATATTAATTAATCTCCGTCTATTCATTGAATAATATTTAATCATTGGTTAGTAAGTAGTCGTAATAGATTTTTGTTGAGCTTCCCAGATTAACAAAAGCTGCTGCGAAGTGGAGCTGTCTGTGTGAAAGTGACGAAAGGTAGTGGACAAAAAAGGAATAATTAAACAATGCAAAACGATTCCAAAGATACACAATAAAACAAAAGAGTAATATAGGCTGTAAAATTAGCTGAGCAGATTATAAAGATTTAAAAGGGTGAAGTATAATTTAATTACACTCGTACATTTTTTTAAATCAATTGAATATTTCGTACAATAAAGCTTAAAATATTTGTATTAGTGTCCGCTTTTTCTATTATATTTTGTATCAGGTGCTTGTGACCACTGGTAAATTTCACGATCCCATGTTTTAAGAAATTCTTTATAGTGTTTGCCTGCAGGGATTAACACCAAAACTCTTATAACCCACACTATAAGAACAATAAGAAGAAGAATTAAGTACTCTTTGACGGTATCAAGCTTAGCCTAAAAAACTAAAAAGCTAAACTTATAAGCTGCTTATAATAACCTTTACGTTCGTTATATACTTTGGCAAAAAGTAACACACATTATTGTTATGGTTTCTGAATCACGAATATGGAAAATCCAACTTACATGTATGCTATGGTGCAGATGCAAGTATGGGAACCACGGAAAGAACGTAGGCGCATAGATTATGTAAGTAATTTTTATGTTCGAAGAAAATTGCATGGTAGGCAATTTCTTCCACATCGTTGTTTATTACCATAAAAGAAGCGATATACAAGGGCATGTAATGATAGTATTAGATTGTGGTATCAGGCTCGTACATCCGATGAAAAAAAGGGAAAACCAATTTTCATGTCTGTCTGTATGTTTTTTTTTACTATTTTGACAGGATACCAGTTCAAACCTCACCACGAACAATTTTTTTTCGAATTTTGAGTTCGAATCTCCGAGTATGTACCTCTACTCGAAGCTTTCGTGGTGAAAGAAAACATCGTTAGGAAAACTGCACGCACATGGGAAGAGATTAAAGTTTTGTGTGTGAGTGAAGTCGACCAACCCGCACTAAGCCAGCAGCGTGGTCAACCAAGGCCTCATCCTCATCGCCCTTATTCAGGACAGATTCGAGTTCTTCAGAAGGGAACTGAACTGATCTGCTTCTTATTTTAGCACATTTTTATATAAAAATAATAAACTGGCTAAGCATGTGTCGGGCGACACAAAGTGTAGGGTTCCGTAGTTGTCCAATACTACTTAAGACAGTTAACATTCATCAAAATATTTTTCAATGATATTTGAGGTACCAAATTTCTTACTTGTAGAAGTACATTTTATAAGTTGGTCTATTATTCGATAACCTGTAAAGCCTACTCGATGTTGATAGTTTTCCTTTTAAATTCATCATATACACTACTACCGTGAGTTTTTTCACATTTCCATATACAACGGTTTCGCTGGTAGGAGGGGGGGAAACATGACTCTAACATAAATAAGCACTTAAAAACAAAATATTTCTAAAACTTACGCTAGCATCGAAAAATGGTATTAGCAAACCCCCATTATTTTTAAAAAACCTATCCGTCGCTACCTCACACTATAAGGTAATCGTGAAAAAAAATAACCCTCACTTGACGTGTACCAGAGGAACCCTAAAAAGTTTTTTTTTAAGATTTTATTCTTCAGCTCTGTCAGCATGATTAATATGTATATCCATGTCAAATTACAGCCTTTTAGTACTAAGAGTCTCTGAGCTAAGCCGCGGACGGACAGACAGACTGACAGACGGACATACCGAAACTATAAGGGTTCCTTTTTTACTACGGAACCCTAAAAAAGAAAAGTACAGAAGGTACGGTGTCCTGTGAAATTTCTTCTGGCTGTTCTTCTCCACAGTGAGCGTACACTTGTAGTGAAAGTGCCAACCAGGCACAAACTTTTTTCTTCTTTGATATATTAGCCAGCTTTTTTTAAATTTGAGTTCCAGTTGCAATTCTAGGCATATGCCTAGAATATGAGCGTGACGGTAAGTAACTATGTGGTATATCTATGGTCAATAATTGGCCTTGTGGTCGACCATACCAATCTCGACCACACCCGTAAGAACGGGTTCCGCACGCATCGGTCGAAACAGATCGCCCGATTGCCTCTTACTTTCGTTTCGTTATTTTCACTTTCAATATAATCTTCTGTATTATGTTACTTACGTATCAATGTTATAAAGCTGTCAACTTCAATTTAGATCTTAAGCCTATTAATTCAGTAAGAAGCATCAACATATTTTTCAAATTAAACTCTTTGTATAGTGTTGCACATAATAACAAAAAAAAAACAGACAAGTAGACTAAAGTAAGATCATTTGCGTTCTTGCTACCACACTTATAGTTATGTGGTACCTTGTGTTAATTAGGTAGATAAGGTAAAAATACGGGTAGGTTTAATTAATAATGCATTAAAAAAAGAGTGCGTCTCGCCATCAAACATAACGGTTTGCCGAGTACCTAAATTGTATGATTTAATTTTGTAGCTTGTTTTTGTATGAGAAAAAGGAACGAGGTCTGTGGAGTTTCTTCCGGCCGTTCTTCTCCACAGTGGGCGTAAACTTGTAATGAACTTGCCAACCTGGGACAAACTTCTTTGGTCCTTTGACGTCGTAAAAAAAATATTTTGTTAAATCTGACTTCGAAACATTTTTATCTTATCTTATCTTTTTTTTTCCGCTATGGCACTAAAGTGCAGTGTCAAGTAAAGTTATTTACAAGGTAGGGAAACTAAATGCGCTCAATAGTAAACACAATCGAAGTAATTTTGGAAGGACAGTAAGGTAAATAAAAAACGGATAAACTAAATCTTTATATTATTACATATAATAAATAATGATTATCCTTGAAAGAATCGTGATTTGACGTATCTTAACGGTACATAGGGTTAATTTTCCGGTGTTACTCAAATATCTTTAAAGAAAGAATTCCTATGACTTGATGAGCTGTCAAATCTTGCTTCTCTCGGTGGGTTTACAAATAATGACCCTTCTTTTTTGTAGTCTGGTAAAAGTAACCCTTCCTTTGTTTTCAGGTAGTGGAACACGGCTGAGTGGAGTTTCGCGAATATCTCAGGTTAGTTCTAGAAATCTAAATTTAATAATAATGAATTCTATTATAAAGATTAAGATAAAAATATCTGTATTTAAAGTAAGAATTTAATTTTTGACTACAAATTATAGGTATCTAATAATGCCGACAAAAGAAGGTTTCAGTCGTTTCCACAACGCAAATAAGGTACTTAATTTATGAAAGAGTCGAAACGAGAAATTTCACAATTAGTTGCAAAACATCATACGATGATAAAAGAATGACAATAATATATAATCATGACTTTATGATAACGATGTAAATTACGTAAACTTCATTAGAACGTGAATCCATCAAATCTTATAGAGTTCAACTTTTGTGATTAGACCATCAACTACAATATCAACTACCTATAATTTATTAAATAATTATAAAGCAGAAAATGAAAAAAATATATAAATATATTTGGTTAACAGATGTAATCTGTAACAATAGTAATCTATAATTTATTAGCAAGCAAAATGTCAGATATGCTTAAAATATTTTTTTTGTTAACCTTTAACTTGTATACGTGCCTTTATTCAACAGGATTATCGAGTTCCATCAAGTACCAACGGACTTGAACCAACTGACATCACTAAAAATATTAATATCGAAAAATAGTAGTTAGAATTTACTTCAATAATTATAATAATTGATGTGTTTTTATTCCAAATTCGTACGATGATATACTTATTACATTAATAGTAGTAACATTACGTATACCATGATTCATAATACTGCCATATTACTATGCCGAAAGCGAGTCGGAAGTTTCACCGAGGAAGTGTGTATGTTATTTATATGTATTGCATGTTAGTCCTTGTGTGTTGAGCATCGGATGTCAGTAGTAAAATTGTACAAAAATAGAAAAGTACAGTATGGATGTGCCATCCATGATAGCCTTGACGTCGAAAAATGATTTGTAAAATCTTAATTCAAATAAAATAAAATCTTGACTTTGACTTTGGAATGGTCGGTCACACATTTAGTTAACGTAGTACGTTAAAAAATTATAATGTATGAACAGTTTGCTGAAGTGTTCGTTTAAAGCGTTTCCTATGGCACCTATCGTACGCCTTTGGCATGGGGAGTAGACGTTATTCGTACAACAGCCGTCTCAAACACGTGAATATGGTAACCCTCAGCCAGAGAAGGGACGTTATGGATCTTTTGTTTCTTTACAAAGTTCTGCGTTCTCAACTAAATTGTCCACATTTACTGCAGGACTTTAAACTAAAGGTTCCGTCACGATACCCGCGCTACAGAACTACGCCTCTCGCTACTCCTCACCGTTCTACTGTGCTAGGCAGTAACTCACCTGTTCCCAGACTCTCCAAATTGTACAATGCACATTGTAGCGAATCAGTGGATATATTTGGTGATAGTCTAAACAGTTTTAGGAAAGGTGTCCTCATCAAGTGCACAAATTTGCTCAATAGTTCGTAAAAATCTACCCCCACTTTAACTATATTTTGTGTCTTTCTAATTAAGCATTTGGCTATGTGTGTTATTTCATCTTAAATGGAAATTCGTTGACCTTGCGTACGAGTATTAATTAATAGTTCTATATAACTAGTACCTGTTAATCACCACTGCATGCGGTGACAAACTATAATTAAGGCACCATTTTAGCATGTTAACTTTTGTTATTGTTTTTATATTTATAAGTATCGACTGAGTGTCTTGTTGGTTGCCCTAAATAAATAAAATAAAATAAAGTAAGTTTTTGACTATAAGGGTGGCTGTACCAGATGCAAAATGAACTTTTTAGGAAAATCCGCAAATTTTTCGCCTTCTTATCGTGTGAGTTGTAAACTCAATGAACAACCTAAGCACTTACTACTTTTTGACTACTTATTGAAAAAACAAAGTCTTATTTGAAAACAGCTGTTAATGTCAGCCAACCATTGATAAATTTTAGTCCTTGGTTCTTGCTAGATAAGACAGTCAAAAATGATTTATTAAAATTTTATTTAAAAAATGCACAGTTGCACATTAGTGCAGCTATACAAAAGTTGAGAGTTATACAAGTAGCTTTTCTAGTGAAATACCCACAGTTTAAGAGACCCACAACTACTTGCACAGTAAATTTTGCTCATACATTCAATACAAATGCAAAATGCCTGTTGTCAGTTTCTACCGTTTGTCGCTAAAACAGTTTTAGTAGTTGACGTAGAAGCTGAGATAGACAGTAAAGTTTTAACGACTTGCGTCTGTATGTTTCCTTTATACACCTGTAAAGTAATTTCATTGCTTTTACATATTTAATTGCAAAGGTATGGCGATGAATCTCTTTTATGTGTTTATGAATCGTAGAAGCATAAAATATGGAGAGTTAGTACTTGTATGTTATTATACTCGTAGCAAACTTTGTTTGGACATTGACTTTGAAAGGTTTTTAGTTAAGTATATTTTTGCATAAGGAATGTGAAATAAGTTAGTGTATATAAAGTCTAGCAATAAATCATAATATTCCATTTTTTATGTTAACTTATCTGCTTTGATTTAGACTTTAGCCAATAGTTTCTTATTGAAATTTACAGGAATATAAAGATTTATTTGTGTGACGAAAACGGTAACCGACGATCTTCTACTACAAAACCCTTCAAGATAAGAAGACCCTGTCCAGATGTAAAAGCGGTTCTTAAGGTCACTGACTCCCATCACAAGAAGCATAAACCTGTGAAATAATTCAGATATAATTACATGACGAAGAATGCTGTGTGACCGACTGTGACTGTTATAATTGTTCTCTGAGAACGGGACGCTTTCTTGAGCGAAAAGTTCGACGCCCTTAACTCTCTGTACATCGGCAATATAGCTCGGATCTTGGAGATAAGCCACGTAATAGTATAACGTAGATAGGTCTCGGGAAATGTAAATAAATAATATCTTGGCCTTGCTTTGTTTCTCTTCGTTTGTTAGTATAACAAAAATAATTTATAAAATATAAAAAAAGATACAATATTGTTTATTTGTTTTAACAAGTTTCCTTATTATAAGTTGTAGGAACCTCCTTTTAGACTTAAACAGCCTGTGCCAGGAGGTTAAGCATGTAGGTTTTAAGTTTTGAAGCCTGCGCAAGATATGCAGATCCCAGGTATTATTTTAGGCACGAATTCCGAATCTGCGTGTATTTTCTTCAAACAATATACCTAGATAGATATGTTTTCATTCTTCTGTCAATGAGAGCTTATATTGCAACTTATGGAGGAATAGGATGTTTTTTTTTGAAAAAATCGTTAAAGTAGTACGAACATCATCAATCAACATCAACGGCCCGTTACAGTCTACTGCTGGACTATGAGCCTCCTCCACTTAAGTGGAGGGTTTTGCCGTAATCTCCACGCTTGGCAGGCGGGTTGGAGATCGCAGATGAAAAGGTTACTGTATCAGAGAGCGCTGCTGCCCGTTCCCTGTTCAATGTGTAGTCCCTAAGTCGCCTCTTACGACACCCACGGGAAGAGTAGGGGTTGGTGACAAATGTATTCTACTCTGCCGTCACAACACGGCACGAAAATCATAAACCAAATTAAACATTGTTAGTAGATGATATTATTAGTGTGGAAGTGGTATAATAAGATGTTGATGAAAATATTAATAGTATTTATAAACAAGAAACTAGATAGTCTTTGATTGATTAATTTCTAACAGCAAACGTATAACTGCGAAAAGCTTTTAGTCGTCGGTTAAGAAACAGATACTAGCAATAACATTTCAAATAAAATCTCACAAAGGAAAGTCGTCGATGTTAAAGACAGGTCAATAAAATGCTTTTCAATTTATTATCTGATAGAGATCTCAATCGGCTTTGAATTCATCAAATGCTGACTCGTCAAATAATTCGACTGCTGTCCCTGTCAAAACAAAATATAATCGGTTACGAATCGGATCGAACCGGTTTGGGAGAAAATCGAAATTCGCCGGCGTTATACACGGTGGCTTTCTAACACTCGTATAGCACAACGTTATATAACTACTATATAACAGAGGTCTGGGTCATATTGACCCTGGACAAACCAGTCAATATGTGTCTAGGGGTTACGAATGTGGTACCTAATTGACTTGTCTGAGTTGCATAAATGTTAACACGTTTCTTGGGGTTAATAAGGTTACAAATTAAAGGTATATGCGTAAGTGAAAGATTGAGCAATAAGGTAAGTAAAGAGCTTCGGAGCTCCTATTACATTACTGTATTTATTTTTAATTGTACGTATTCGTGGTATTATGTGTCTCAGGCCATAAAACTGAACACCACAGCTTAAAGATTTACAAATTGTAACCCTTCTATCTTTAACACTATTTGAAACAGTATAACGCGCATACAATTATAACTTTATAATGATCGGACATAAAAGTTAGGTTTTGAGTAGTTTTAGATAAGTAAGCAATAATAATTTTATATATTAATTTATGTAAGTACTAAAAGGTTTTTGTATGTAAATGCTCCTACAAATTTTAAGGTAAATCAACGAAATGAAACTTGCACATTTTGTGAAATTCAAAGGTGGTGTATGAAATCGTTCAATCCGCACTGGACCACGTGGTAAAATTACGTAAACTCTTTTCCATTAGACCGTGAATCCATGAAGGCCTGATTGTGTCTAAGACTTGAACCCCTAAGTGAGGACATATATAGGTAATATATGAGCAGACGCAGTTTACAAATAATTATAGACTTTGGATATGTCTAAGATTTTCATACTTATAAGTCGCGAACTCTACGTGCGTATAGTAGCCCGGCTGAAACATAAGTGATGTTCTTAGTTTAAGCTATAAATGTTACTCTGCGGCATGTGCATATAAAAATAGGTACTTAAATCTAGGTATGTGTCGACTGTATGTACGTTCATCAAGCTTAACAGTTTGATCTTTGGAATGATCCTTGCACCACTGCGCCGTGCGCGCCCGTAGTCCGTAGCGGTTTTTTAATGCAAATGTTACTGTTGATGTGCTGTCAACTGTACTCATAATAACCAGTACCTGTGCCAGTACATAACAACATTTACTTAGATCTGGTTTAGGTGGTAATTTGATACACGTTTAAATATTACACTATTTGACACCTGTCGAATTACTGAGTTGGATAATCGATGTGCGACGTAATCGATTTAACATTTGTACCGATTTGATTAGAGATTTCTCTGAGATTTCTTTGAGACCTGTGTCTAACGTGTTTTTTTTCTAGATAACAGTTTGATTGCGTGGTCGAAAGCTTGGATTTTTGTCTTTTTTTTTCGTAAAAGTGATTTATTGAAGAGTTAGTTCTAAGTAGGCATGTTCTTGTACATCATATCTCTAAGAGTTCAGTAGCATGTCTTTTTACATAATATCCCTATTATTACTAACTAATAAGACAAGGATTTTAAGACAAAGAAATCACCTCTATATTTAGAACCTATATCATAATTTAGGCTAAAAAATGTTAGACTATCTAATAGCCTTTAATAATATTGATAAGAAGAATAATACAAGCTATTATTTTTGTGAACCGAAGTCTATGGTAACATGAAATTTGGCAAACATATTTTGAAGTTTAAATTTTATTGCCCGCTAGATTAAAACTAAAGGTCATGGAAGTAATTTCCTTAAACTAGCGAGTCTATTTAAGTTTTTGTGATTTAGTTGAAGAGATAGGCATTTCTATTATACTATTACGTAAATAAATAGCTCGTTTGCCATTTCCTGACGACAAAGTGTGGTCTTCATCAAGGCTTTCTCACGGCGACAGAAAATAAATAGTTAAAGTTGGTTATTGTTACGTAAAGTATTGGACTCATTTACCAAAAGATTGTTTAAAAAGACTTGCTATGTTTCTCTATCTGTTTAAAAATATTATTTTTATGGATTAAGTCATGAACATCAAATTGAACTTGTAAAATTGCAGTTTTGCGAAAAGGGCCTTGATCGGGAATTTTACGTTTATTACCTCTCGTATAAGAAGGCGCTTGATTAAAATTTTACTTTTATTTATATTTATTTCATCATTGATTTGAAAGGGTTGTCTAAGACGCGATGCACTGCGGATGGTTTAATGCAGTTAGTTATCATCATCACCATCATCATTGCAGCTGCAGGACGCCCACTGCTAGACAAAAGCCTACTCCAAACAGTGACCGGTCCTGAGTTGCCAGTATCCTGCAGCTTCCCGCGACAGATCGTCCAGTCCACCAAGCGCGCTGCGTCTTCCAGTGCGTGGTCGCCACTTGAAAAACCTTCCAGTTCCATGGAATTATATCAACATTTTGATTATATTCAGACTACTAATTTGCTGGACTAATCTTTCGCAAATTTCACACTTGATTTATATCCTGTCTACATTTCATCACTCAACTGATTTGAACAACAATAAAAACGAAGATTTCCTAACGATTTTTGCTCATTTTATAAGCGTTCTTGAAACCATTTTTTGCCAACACGACATTGGTATAATCTTCGAAGCCGATCTGGGGTCAACGTATTACAACATCTGTCATTAATTAGAAGATAATAATATAATTTTATAAGGTGTCGTTGTTAGTCGAGGAAATAATATATTTTGTGATTTACCTATATAGGTATATTGTTGTTGATTCATTGTTTTGAGTCTAGGTATTATTGTGTTCGTTTCACCTGGATCGTTATCATCATCATCATCATCATTTTCGGCCTGCAAGTATACGTCCACTGCTGGGTAAAGTCTTCCCTCAAGGATCTGACTTCTTCCCACAATGACTAGTCCTCCGCTGCCCGCATCCAGCAGTTTCCCGCGATCTTTACCAGGTCGTTGGTCTACTTTGTGGGGAAGCTCCCACTCTAAGTCTTCCGGTGCATGGTCATTATTTTCCTGGCAAAGCGGTCTTCAGTTATCCGTGCACCTTGATTCCACAGGCTATCCTAATTGCGGCTAAGAGTTTATTATTCTAATATATTCCAAAGAGCAAAAGAAAATTATTTGCTAGTGTTGTCTGTACTCTCATCATCGCATTTTGTAATAAATTTCAATACAGCTGATTGCAATTCGCCATATAAAGATGGATGAGATCATTGTGCATTGTATGTGTGGTTTGTATGTGAGAGCGGATTTATTTCGGTCCGAGCCTCACATCGGCAATTTCGAACCCTATAATATCGATAATGTAAATGCAATACATGATGCCGAAGAATGACGTACCCAGAGTGGAGATAGGATGAAGTTTTAAGAGGGAATATCGATTGTTATCTCCTAAGTACTAGGTACGTTTTTGTTTATCAAACATTAAAACAAAATAAGTTACAATAAACAACATATTGTAAAAAGAAAACTACGACTAACTACTAAAACTAACATCAAATTTATTTTCTGTTCCTGTATGGATCTTCTTTAAACCCCCGGTACTTTTTTAAAGGTGTTACTGTAATGACGTAGTTTTATGATTTGTGTGATATAGAATATTATTATAATAAAAAATCAGGGTCGTTGTTGTGTAAGTCAGAATACCAAATTTTATTTTAAAAGAAATTAAATAATTTGCTTGATTTTGTTTTTCACAAATAGTCACGTCTTTGTCAAGAAACAAAAGGCAACGATAATAAAATTACTAATCGACTCCGATTATTTAGCAGAAATCAATCGATAATTTCGCAACAACCCATCACTAAAGAAAAGGGTCTGAACAATCCTGTCATTATGGCTAATAGTGGATCTTAAAATGGGCCAAGTTTCGCACTAAAGTAATTGTGGGTCTTTATTACTGGCAATACAGGTTTTTAGTAAAATTAGCTCTGGCTACACGTGTAGCATGCTGGGTTTTGTATATTCAAATAAGTAAATGATTCAGGTTGAAATAGACCTACTTGAGCTAGGCACTTTTATTTTTTGTCAAAAAGACTATTTGCAAACCGGTTCTTTTCAAGATAAAAATAATAAACTAGATTTGAAATATAAGAATAAAATAATATATAATATAAGAATCTATGAAAGTGAAGGATACTTATAGCGAAGACTCAAGCTGTTTCAAGTTGAGGTATACAAGTTAAAAAAGAACTTATTTAATTGTTGATGATATTGTTACAGAAAAACTAGTAAGGATATTCAAATATAAATACATATTAAAATTATTACAACAAAAATTGTCTAATACGATTTTCAACACATTAGCTGCACATTTAGTAAACAATAAAATAATACCTACCTATTTTTCTACGCATTAGATCCCCAAATCAATATGACATGCCGTGAGTCGTGACTTAGCAAGTTATAATAAGCACCCGTATAATTTAAAATAAGTAGTTCATCAAAATATCAATTTCTCAACCGTTTAACTATCCATCACAACGGAATTACACAACTTACGAAAATACAAGCAAAGGTTGGTCTTCACGATGCCAGTAGACCATGAAAGTACAGTAATTTTTGGCGTTTACTACTGAATTTATTAGCCGTCAGAAAAAAAAGAAATAGAGGCAAATTGTTTATTTATTGTTAGTAGACTGTAATTGCCGGAACAAAGGTATATTCAACCAAACGTCTGATTATATTGTTCATTGATTTTATGTTTACGGATAAATATCAAATTGAACAATTTGCTGACCAAGTGGTTAAATAAAATCTTTATAAGCAGAAATTAACAAG
Source organism: Carpatolechia fugitivella (assembly GCA_951230895.1). Lineage (NCBI taxonomy): Eukaryota > Metazoa > Arthropoda > Insecta > Lepidoptera > Gelechiidae > Carpatolechia > Carpatolechia fugitivella. The sequence goes on from OX579658.1 coordinate 5,292,034, forward strand.
CATGCCAGTACAGAAACTGTGACCAGAGAGGATAGAGGAGTGCATTTCTGGTCACTGTAATGTCATTTCCGAGGATTTTCCGATTGTTTCTGCAGAGTCAAAAATTCTTGGCTTGTTGTAAACGAGTCTTGAGTGAATTATCCGAGTGAACTCCGAGTGAATTATATATTGCACATTACAAAAAAGGTATTACACATCAAAATGAAGTATTGCATGCGTACAAAACATTTACTTTTACAATGTTCTCTGACGTCGTAAGTGCTTGTAATAAGCCAAAGATGGATAATAATTTTGAAGTATTTTCTTTGGCACGCGATTTCATCTAGTTTTTTGTATGTATTTTTTTATTGAAATGAATAAAATGATTTCTACTAATTATAATCTAAAGACTAATAAGAGTGCCTAATCGTTGAAGCGAACTGACGCCATCTACTTTTTTATTTACATTAGAAACTGGTTTCGTGAAATTTAATGCAAGTGCTAAAAAACAACGATAGTCAGATGTAATAATAAATTAGTACGTAGAAAAAGTTTGATAATGACAAACAACTTAAAAATACAGACATACCTATAAATCAAGTTCATTTGCCTGACGTAGGTCATTTTTTCTGAGTAGGTCATGTTTCAGGTTATCATAACCTAAAGATGTTTAAATGACACGAAATAACAAAATGCTTTATTTTAAATCTACCAAAAATATCTAATTAGTAGACTATTTTGCTTAGCTAATTTCACAATCTATAGAAATTCTCGCAGGCGTTTATTAGGGCTACAGCTTAATTGGTACTTGTAAGTAAGTAAAGTAAGTAAAAACACTTTATTGCACACAAAAGGAACATAAAAGCAATAGATAACAAACATCACTTGTATCAGCCTTATTGCTTGTAGCGATTTCTTCCAGACAACCTTGTAAGAGAGCTGAATAAACGTACATTATGAATTTAAAATGGATGGCGGATGCAAGTAGCGCAGGACCGTTCACGGTGGAAACTTTGGGGGAGGCCATGTTCAGCAGTGGACGTCTTCCGGCTGAAATGATGATGAATTTAAAATTAGAAATTGCATTGATACGTGCTGGGATTCAAATCGTCTTTTCCTGAATGCGAGGAAGCGGTCTTAGCCACAACATTCGGACCATTCACCCGCTGTGGCACCGTTGACGCTCTTAAACTTAGCCGTTCACGAGAACGCGAACATTTTGCGTCATCGTCCTTCGTATATCAGAGCTTAGAAGCCACTTTAATTACCACACCATATTTATCTCCTGTACCACTAAATGTCGTCCTGAATTTTTGTTCCAAACTAAACTCTATTTTCAGGACATAGAGTTCGCAGGTTTAAGTTGTTAGCTGTACGACGTACGTATTTGACGTTGTTTGATTGATCGATGGCCAATCAAAATGTTTCTCATAATATTTAGGATGCAGTTTGTTAAGTGGATGACGAAATGCTTCATCTGCCTTAGTGGCTCTGCTGTTATTTGAACTTTATTTTTAAAAGTAAATTCTTGACGTAGGTCCAACAGCCTCCGTGACCGAGTGGTCAAGATTTCGCCGCTCATTACTAAGGTTCCTGGTTCGATTTCCGGTCAAGCAAAAATATCTTTGTTAGACTTTCCCCAGTTTGGTGAGGATATTGCAGGCTGAATCAGGTGATTGTCTGAAAAGAAAGATGATTCCGTGCTTCGGAAGGCACAAGCCTTTGGTCACGGCTACTATCTAGTCGTTACACGAGCCATGTTATTGGCCTTATAACACTGACACCAGGGTGTCAGGGTGTGTTCGTATCGTCTTGGTGTGAGTGACGACGACCACGACACCACAGAATAGATAATTAGTACTAGACGCTGATACTCTAATTCAATTTATATTTTGCGCCAAATATAAGTTGTTAACCTGGCAATGTGATTTCGGAAAAAAAGGCCTATACAGATATGCATTAAAAACGCTACCAGTCCATCTCATTTGGCTGAAAAGGTGTTAAGAATGAGCGTAATAAAAAGCTTTTTCTATGTCATACATTTTTCTTAGTACAAAACATTGGCCCCAATTCACACAGTCATAATCTAATCCTAATTTTAAAATCCAGCTATCCTTTTAGTTTTTATGACCAATGGAAGAAAGGAGATGAATTTACATGAACGAATGATATTATTTTGAATGAATGATAACCTAAAATAAAGGCGTAGCTGTCAGTTTAACAGATTTTTAAGTCGCATAAAACTGTGCGACGACGCAGCCATAACGTTCAAATTCGATGTTTGACAGCTCTAATATTAGAATGGCTTTCTTCCCTTTTTAATCGGACGAACTTAAATTATAGCGTGACAGTGAGAATTTGCCTCATTAAATGGTATTTATAATAGCTTCGATTAAATTAAATATAGTAAAGTGGATAGCAAGGTTAGTCGAAATGGAATCCAGCATGACCAAACAAAAAACGAGCCATTGTTGAATACTGCCTCTCGAAATAAACAGTATTGATTTTAATATTGTTGATACTTTTACGGAATTTATCAATAGAATGCATCTACACGCATTAAATGAGTACTTGGTCATGCAAAACGGACAACAAACCAACAATATACACTTAAAGTGGCCAGTACAATGCATCTCCTTGGATCGTCTGATAAACCCATCATATAGGATGCATAATCTTCGTTTTTATCATCCGACGTCAGTACCACCACGGACAGACGGACGGACATCCTTTCCTATCTGCACGCATAATCGGGCCTGTAGCCTTAAAGTTTCACCTTAGTGCGTACCTTACAAGGTGTTGACAACTCATGTGGTTTGCTGTGTTGTTCAGCGAAGTCTGTAGCAAAGATTATGCGGATTTTAAAAGTTAGAACTGATACGTTGCAAAAACTAACTTGTGTGGTCAGTCGTACGTATAGGCCTTGTACGTACGGGCGTAGCGGACCATAGATCCGGAGTATTGTCCCATTAGCGCATTCAATGATGGTATTCTGTATTTTGTAATTGATGTTTCTATCTAACTGGGCGATTGTTTTCTGAGAGTAGAAAGTATAAAGGAAGTGCTTCAGGAAAAGGAAATGATCTCGTATGGCAGAGTGGCCCTATATTTTTATGACGTTGCAGCTTTCTCTTCATGTATTTATTACATATACTATATTTTATATCGATCGAAGTGATTTAGTGATTTTTCAAACTTTACTGCACTATCAACTAACAACCATGCTGTAAATTAGCGCGCGTTTATTTAAATTGAGAGCGGTCATCTTTTCCATGAAAATCTGTATGAACAATTTACCAATTTGTATATATGTAATATAATAGTAGCCGCAAAATTAGTTATAGGTGGACGAGTCCAGCAAGAGTTATTGCGGCCGAGGCTTGTATAGTGCTTTTCTTTTCAAGATACTAAAAATATTGTGGTAGTTACCTTGGATTTAGATGTCTTCTTGTATCGTACTAAACTTATAAGTTCTAAACGTTATCACTTTAACCTTAACTTTAACTTCTTGAACCGTTCATTGTTATGATATTTCCCTAATGCAATGATTAGTTAACTTCATCATGATAAATAAGTAAGAAAATAGTACGATAAAAATAAAAGAAACGAAAATTACAAGCCGCCATATTGCATGCTTTTCTTTTTTTTGTTCTATGCCAGTGTCATACAGAGCATACAGCCAACTCCAATCCCTGTTATTCGTGTACGGTTCATATAAAATTTGAATTAAGAACATAAGAGTATGCTGTAAAAAGAGTCAAATACATTGAAATTTCTAGACGAAAGTTACTTTGCCTAGGCCATTTGAAGGCACATTGCTAGCCGCTGTTATGTATGGGGAAATGTTTCGTCCAAAAATGAGTTACTTCGCGTACTGTTTTTTGGCAGTAATGATCACATTTTCGAGCGTGTCGGAGAAAAACAAGTTTTTACCTTTTTTCAGGTAAAAAAAAACACAGGATATTATTCCAGCAATGTCTCGTCGAAATGGCGCGTCTTTATACAAAGCGTTTTGTTGCGCCTCACTGGCTGCTCGATCGTCTCTATAAATCGTTCAGACGCCCATGTTTTTCTTGATAGGACGATGTTTGGAGCTAAAAAAAACAATGTTTTAGTTCTTTAGCCTTTACCTAGACCTCGTCATCTTAGAACAAGAGCCGACCCGACCCTTTAAAGTTGACCGATTACGCGAAACTTTGAATTTGTTGGCAGACGGATTTCCTTCAAAATGTTTCTATGTTCTAACGTGGTATATTAAGGTCATTATAATATAATAATAAAAAAAAACTTTATAATAGTGGTTTTTATTCAACTAAAATAAACAAACTCAAAGCCTGATTATCAAAAACCATATTGGTCCAAAGCTGATGTTAAACTATGAATTTATGTTCAAATTCAGATTGTTTGCAATTGACATAGATACCTACATTGAAAGAGTAACTATTTATCAATGTAAATATTTCTAGTCACGAACAAGAAAATATCAAAGAAACTTTATAAAAATGAATTTTATTGACAATGCTATTGTTATTCATGAATATTTTGCGCATAAATATGAAACAAAAATTGAGATAGTAGATAATAAATTATTATTATACTTTAATATTGGATGTGGATGATAAATTGAGTGTCAAGAGTGGAGATACCAAGGCGATCTCTACAATGTGTCGAGCAAAAATGTCATGGCCATGTCATGCTGCGCTTGGGTGGACTTTTTTTCTTCTGGTATGTAATGTTGCTCCGATGACTATGTACGATATGTTGTTGACAGTCAGTGAAAGTGATAATGATAAGCCAGTGATTAATAGGATATATTTTGAAGCAGATTAGTTGATTGTTTGTTGTTGTGACGGAACTGTCATTGGAAGTTTCTAGTTATTGGCATTTTTGACATTGTTGAATAGTATACAACCGTTTTAAAAGGGCATGAATTTGTTTGAAACTTGAAAAGCAGCTGAGAATTGAGGTCTTGAATCCTAATCTTAAATACAAAACTCGAATATAGCAAATTACTAAAACGTTTGATATTTGCCGCAAAACATAAAAATGATTCAGATGAAAGCAATTTGGTTGATACCACTACAGAAATATAAAAACAAAATAGAATCGGGTTGTCTTACCGAATGAATTATGCAAATCAATTTGCCAATTCATTCAGTGTTTTCGTTTTCCCACAAAGTGTGCTTTGATAACAGAGCAACTTGATTTATCTTTTTACGGAATTGATTCCTTTGAACTTGCCTTCGAAAGTAGACCTATTAAGTTGTTAATCTTTTCGATAATTTTGCAGAACACGAATCGGCAATTTTTGAAGATTATCAGAGTTGAGCAAAGTGGTATCATTATTAGAAAAATAAAGAACGATTGACGTCAAAAGAGTGAGGTAGTGAATATCCTTTTGTTTAGAAATTATTCTAATTACCTTTGTCAAAGTAAAAAATACCCTTACAGTGTAAAAAGATAACCTTCATGATAGTCGATTTGCGAAGACAAATATAGCTTACAGAGTTACCTACTTAACCTTTACTTAACAATGGTAGACATGGTAAAAGTACCAAGGTTGTGTTCGATAAAAATAGAGACCAAATTCGTGACTCTTCAATCTACATTTTGGGACGTTACGGTAATAAGATCGGTACCTACTTTATTCCTGAGCAAATAAATGTTAATACCTCCGGCAGAGTTCAGGGCCGTACCGTTAATAAATAAACAAAATGAAAATCGAAACCGTTTGGAAAGAAAACGGGTATTTTTATTACGAAGGTTCCGGAAAGGCTCTTCATGGTAATGAATTGTTTTGCCAAGGAAACAATTTGATAATTTTCCATCATTTCACGGTGAATGAATCGACAATGGAAATATTTATTACGGTTTCAGCCTCGAGTTTTTATAGCAACCTTTGATTTGGGTAATTAATTACAAAGTACTGAAGAAGTTGAAGATTTTAATTAGTATTGTGAAGATGGTAATTATGAGAAAAATTTGTGGTAATAACTGAACAAGAAAGTAAAACAAAGCTCTGCTAGCTAGCTAATAAAAAAAAGTGTGATCGTCAAAAGTGAAGAAACTAAGACAGCAAAATAAGCCAAGGATGAAATCCTTGTTAATAAATAATAACTAAATCACAGCCATGATATATTTCGATCAAAGAAATTAAGAGTAATAAACATTGGCATCAAACACAAAAGTAATCATCATGTGTGATGAAATCTTAAATGAGAACAAAGGGTAAATTGTTCTTTAGTCCTATTATAAATTGCGTTGCAAAATATCCGTGACTGGGTCATTTGTGAACCATCGCTAAACATTCTGTCTGACTGAACGGAACCTTAACATGAAAAAATATGTATACATAAATAAAAGACATGTTTGAGCATGATTTTACTGCTAAAAGGATTTTTAGTGACTCAGTGTTGATTTACTCTCAAAACGTTCTGCTAAACACATAAATTTTAAAATTTCGGGATTATATTACAAACAGTTGTGTTTGGTGTTTCAAGTCCCAAACTAAGTATTCTGTATTTGAAATCAATAGTTTACTGTGTTGTGAAATAACTCAACAACTCAATAACTCTGCAAAGTATCGCGCCATTGAAACTTGCCTTCAAATATCTGGTAACAGTACAAAAACTTGATAAGACAGAGCTAGAAAAAACTCGTGCTACACCGCCAAACAGCTGTAATAAAACAAAAGAAGTAATTGGACCCTTTCTTCCGCAACGCGAGGTCAGCCGTGACCAACACGAATTCCTCAATCTAAATATTCTGTCCAAAATCGACCACATAATCTAGAGCTCTAAAACTTATATACATGCTATCAAAAATGGCTCATATTGGCCTGGTTAATCATAGTCAAGCTATTCACGAAGGCCTCTTATCCGTAAACGTTTATCTCATGAAATAGATCAGCGTAAAGTGGTCGCGTTTTTGCACCATGAAACAGCTTTAGTGGCATTAAATTGAAGATTACATTGTCTCTTTCAACGAATTCAATTTCCCCTGTCATTTTGAATTTATCATCCAATCATGTTTTTTATGGTCGATTTTAGCGATTAGCTACTCTAAATTTTATTTTCTTTTACAGCATCAAAAGTTTTTTCTGTTAGATTAGGTTTTTGGAAAAAGGACAGTTCAGATTGCAGATGATTCTTAGATTAAAACTACCTATTCAATATTATATACGATACAAAAAAAAAATACTTCTACTCTACAAAAATATAATAGAGTTGCAATATATTATCCCAACATCAAGGCTCTCGAGTTATTATTGATTGCCGTCGATAAGTGTGGCCCGACCCTTATGTTTATAAGAAGAAAGTTTCTTCAGATAAAAAAAATGGTTAAATGCTTTTTTCTAACAACTATGATTCAATGTTGAGACAATACGCGCATCGCTTGAATTAAAATGATTGCGCACAAAGATCGCGAAAAACAAACCACCTTTTAATTTTTATTTTAAAATATTTACATAAAAGTTTATTGGAAGGTGAAATTAGACCATTACAATGTTGTAATTCTAATTTATTGCCATAATATATTCAGAGTTCAACCGTCTGCGCAGGCACACCGCCAGGTCTCCTTTAAACGACCTCAGCTTTCACCGCTTCATAACATAATGCTACTATTATAAGAGCATTAGCCAGATAGGCGGGATTCTTCCAGCCTCTGCGGTCCACTAAAGATGTCCAACGTACCAGAACTAGCTTAAGAGGACATTTGCGTTCAGCATTGGCATAGTTTAATAGAATTGCTATCATAAAGTGTTTGCCTTTCTCTGTCATACTTATTACAATGCAATTGGCGTTGTTTTAGTGACCAAACGGTGTTAGTTACATTGGTTTTTGTCTGTTACTCGTTATTTTTTAGATTATTGTTCTAGTTATAATGTAGAGTATTGGTTTACTTTTGAAACAGCAATCATAAAATATAATTATTTATCACACACCTTTCACTAAAAGTGAGGGTAAAGACGAAAAGCTCATAACAACTGAAGTGAAACACACGAATCTCGGAAACGAACTGACTTTATTCAGCCACCCACATTATAACAATATCATAGATATAAAGTAAACATTACTACAACAACGACAAATAATGGCAAACATTTTCTGATCTCTTAATTTCAGATAGATACACTTATCAAAGAATGCATACGACCAAGTTTCGTAGAACGCAGAAACGTTTGCGAAACATTTCTCGGCAAAAATCACGATTCTGACATTTCAAATATCGTTGCAGGCGGAGTAGAGCATGGCATTTGCGCGCGCATACCAGTCAGGCCTTTCGAGGATACACGTGCAAACATATCATTTGCCGAATCATCTAGGTAACCGATTCTGTAGAGTACGGTAACAGATGCAACATATTGTGGAACGACAGCATTAAGTTTGTCGAAATCTTTCAGCAAGTTTATAATTTGCTAATGCTGGAACATTTAAGCATGTTATAATACGAAATATTTGACGAACTGCTAAAGTATAATTGCTTTTATATCCTCCAGATTCTACATTTATTATTATTTAAATCTACCTTTGCTCAAGCATTTTATTAGGTACTAAAAGACGCTGATGTTTGTTTATATAGGTACGTACTAACTCTTAAATGGTCATCAATAGATACAACCTTGCCAAGGAGATCGTATCACGAAGAAGTATGGTTATCATACCTTAGATGGGTTTTAATTTTTTCTTCCAAGTGAATATGATATTAATCTATACCAACAGTATGTTTCACAACAATGCCTTTAAGGGCAAACGGGTGCTGAAATTGTCTAGTATGCCGTATAAGGGGGAACAAAATGTTGATCTCGGTAACTGGACTCAAGCGATTTAGATAGCGACTTTACCTGACTTTACCGCAGTCAACGAACTTCAACTGGTGTTGTGTCAAATGTCAGTATTAACTGGTCGTGAGCCTAGATATCTAATGTTACTGATCTAAATATTAATGATAGCTCCAAAGAAAACAATTAATTTAACAACAACGGACTACATTATTGCACTAAAGTAACATACTATAGAAAGCGTCATCAACAGCTCATATACGTCCCCACTGAGGGGCTCGAGCCTGCCCTGAATTAAGGTGATTAGGCCTTAGTCGACCACGCTTGTCCAGTGCGGGTTGGTCGACTTCACACACAACCTTTGAATTTCTTCGCGGGAGTTTGCAGGTTTAATCACGATGTTTTCCTTTACCGTAAGAACGTCGAATAAAAGTACCTACATATGAATTCGAAATTCGAAAACACATTGGTTTATGGTGGGGATCGAACCTGGAGGCAGCGGCCCTACCCACTCGACTACCGACGCTCTACGGAAAGCGTACTACTCGTACCACAAATTTGTGATACGAGTATTACAGATAAAATAAAGAAAAAGGCAATACTTAGATTTTTATATTCTATTCTATTCTATTCTACTGTAGCTTTGCCTCAGGAAGCTCAAGGGAGAATACTTCAGTTGGAATCTTAGTAATATTGAGCATAAAAATAAGAACTTGTTACATTATTTTAAACTTACTAGCACTTATCTATTTTTGGTGTTCTTATCCATTTTTTTGTGTATTCTTATTCTTTTCAAATCGATATTGGTGTCGATTCGGCATACGCCCAACTAAACTAAACTAAAATTAGTAATTTTTAATTGAAAAGGGACCGAAGATCATCGGTTTTGTTTTTGTCTTTGACTTCACGACTAACTGTCAATTTTAGTGGCTTTTTATTCGACATGGTGTTAGACAGGCACTAAAACAAGACTAAATTTGACAGTTAGTCGTGAAGTCATAAACAAAAATAAAACCGATGATCTTCGGTCCCTTTTCAATTAAAAATGATAGAAAGTGACAGGACTAATTTTAGTTTAGTTTATTTGGGCGTATGCCGAATCGACACCATTTACTGTATAAACTAAGTTATATGGTTACCTCTTGCAAAGAGAACCTTTGTTACAGAAAAGAAAGCTAACATATAAATGAACATATAAAATACAACAAATAATCAGCAGAATTTAATTAATAGTTTTGGCACTTACTAAATACCGTTTACTGTCACAGATTGTCAATTAACTGTTAAACCTGCACTCGTTATATTAATTTCAGCATAACAATGTACAATTGTTCGTTTATTCAAAAAGCAATGGCTCATATCAACATTCGACTCGTTTAGCTCGAGGCATGCCATTAGCCTTTGCAATTTGCGCTACAATTATCAATTCGTCTAATACGGACAAAAGAGCAATAAACGAAAGGTCGCAATTTTGTGACGAAATTGAGACAGTAATTAAAATTTTCTACTGTGTTACTGTAACATGTCTGCGATTGTCAGGGTCATATTTGATTGATTGCATAAATCTTAAAACTTAATATTGCTATGAATATATTGAAAATCTGCACTTATTGTGCTGCTTATCGTTACTTTTTATAACATTATCATCTAACTATCATCAGTCTTCGTCAACTCTGCTAGACCTATTGAACAGTATATATGAATGATTGCGTTCTTCAACTCTTTCTTTCCTGTCGCTACCAGCTATCCTGCGTGAGTTACGTTACTTCCTATCTTGCCGCACCTTCATCGTTGCCCCCTACACTTCTGTCTATACTTGAAGTCTTATCTATGCCAGTAGTTATAGTTTATCTTTCTAAGTGAAGCGAACATAGCACATTATATTCTTGTTGACAAGCAGTGTCATTGCGGCGATTGTAAAAATTGTGTGGGAGTTGAAAGAATTGAAACTGGGCTGTGTGTGACAGAATTTACCTTCAAGGTGCCTCCGCATATCGTTGTCACTTTTTGTTTTCTTAACATGTACATAAAATATATAAATCAAAACGGGAAATTTTTCAGTAAAAAATAATACATAATACGTACATAAAGTATCATTGTCATTGTCTTGTCTGTAATTTTATTTTTTTGTTTGGGTGTACAGACAAACTTGATTAAGTTTTTGTTGCGCTCTTTGTGTTTAGATATAATTTTAATTGTATTTTCATATAAATAAATAAAATTAATAAATAAATAATCCTGTAAGACCCGCGGTGTCGGTTTTCGATTTCATTCAATGTTACCATATCAAGACCAAACGAGTCACGAATGACAATGCATTTTTTATAAATGTCGGTCAAACATGTGGTGACAGTCGAAACTACAATAGTAAATATTATGCGATCAATTTAACTAAAAAAATAATGAAATAAAATTTGTTTGTTTGTTTTTTTCTTAATATTTTTTAATTTTTTGCTTTATAATTATTAATTTCCCATTTGTTTTTTTTATTCAATTATTATTGTATAAGTAGTTAATTTTATTCTTTTTTATTTCTTTGCATTGTATTATGAAGTACGTAATTGTTTTGTCATTCATGTCTATAAATCTTGGCGATAAGTTTTATGTTATCATCATAAGAACCTCTACAGTCACAATCATAATGTCAGAAAGCTTTGTAATAGTATAACTTGTCGTGTTGTTGATTGTACGAGTGTTGTCTTAGTTAATAATTGTTATTACAATTTTGATTAAATGTCTTATGAATGGCTCAATGGTAATTAAATTTTCAGTGTTGCTTTCAAAAGTAATTGTTGGACAATACAATTAATAGCATACAAAGTTTGTTGTCACGACTATAATTAATAGATTAGCAGATAAATGATTTGATTATACGATGTCTTAATGTCTTGTTTTATTTTTCCAGGTACGTCTTATTGCTGCAGTACTGCTAGCTGGAGACGCAAGTTGTAATTTATAAATAATAATATAATTTCTATCCTTTCGATTGGTTCACAAATTATAAATTTTAAGAATTCTCAAACTAAACGCTCAATCTCCAACTTTCTTATTCACACAATAAAATAAGTAAACATAGGTGTGAATTTCTAATAACCACCTTCAAATGCAAAACAAATGTTAACAAATTGGCCTAACTCCCTATCACAGCAATCTCCTCCCACGTTATTACTCGTACTTATGAACAGTAAAAGTGTTATATTTGGTAATCTCTAGTAAAAGTGTTATATTAATTGCGTAAAATTATGAAAGAAATTATTTAATTTGGATAAACGCGCGCGCACTTTCGTTCTCGCGCCGATTGTCAGGTGTTACGAGAGCCATTGTGGTCTGGGAAGTTTGGATTTGTGGTGTAGGTGGTTCAATTACTGTGCTATTCTGTATTATGTAAAGACGTGCCATCCATGATAGCTTTGACGTCGAAAAATGATTTGTAAAAATCTTAATTCGAATAAAAAAATTTGACTTTGACTTTGACTGTTACTAAAATGGGTTCTGGCAGAATGATCAGCGTCGTAGCCTGGCTGCGACATATTGCCGAGGCATTCTGCTACTTCCACGCGACAATTTTTTATTTTTTCTTAAATCAAATTATGTTTGACTACATACACACTAATGACACATCTACCTTACTTTATTTTAAAGATCATTTCGAAATTTTTGAAAAATGGTACAATAGAAGCTGTTCAGTTTCACGGGCTTCTCAACGGCCTAAGAGGTTTTGCGTTAATTGGTGGGAGGTAGCACATCGCATTCACATTCTAAAAATAATGTACTAAACGTCCATCGGCCATTCATAAATTAATATCACTTACTTAACTTATTATTAAACTATATTTTTTATCGGTAACTAACACATTAATCACACTAATTGTAAGATTGTGTCTCTTTAATAAGTAGATACTTAACAATAATATAAACCAATAATAAGTAGATTCCTACTATTTAAAACTTACATTATTCTCCATCTGATATAACATAGTCCATACTCTCCTCAATATACCGCGAAAAGCTAAGATTTGCGCTTTCATCTTTCCCTTTTGTTTTAAATTTTCCCACGAAACGATTTCAGAATCGCTTGCGCTCGCGCATCATGACGTCATGATGCCGTGTCTCTTTTCTTTAATATTATTTAACTGCCTTACTTTTATTATTTAATGTGGGAGTTCCCTTATGAGAGTGAAAACTATTATGCAATAATACTTAGTGATAAATTAACCTTGTGAACAAAAAAAGTTTTTGAAAAGGAAATTATTTTTATATTAGGTCGAGTTTCACTGAGTAATTAATACTTCAGTACAGTTTATTTGTATAGGTGTTATTTGACTTTATTTTTCTGGCATTGTATTTTTGTGTTAAAGACATTGTATTTTATGTGACATTTTTATATTGAAATAAAGTATGGTTTCAGATATTATGTATGGTTATATTTAGGTAGTTTCGTAGACAGCTTATTTAAAAATAATTAATCGCACAAAAATCTGACACGAGAATCCGATATGAAGTCAGCCTAATTCAGACGAAATTTTAGAAATGGAATCTTAAAAGATATTGTTTCATATTGCATTATCTGGCGGGCTCATACTTTTTAATACCTGTTGTTTGCTTTCAGCTTGGCAGTACATTTTTAGCTAGAAGTTTTACTATTTAAGACAATATTCATACTTCATCATCATCATCATTTCAGCCAAAAGACATCCACTGCTGAACAAAGGCCTCCCCCAAGGATCTCCACGCATACAATTCTATAATGTACAATAATCATACTTATTGTACACTAATTTGTAGAGATCGGCTGAGAAAATTACCTTTCCCGGGATATGCTTTCTATCCATACAGTCATCATTAAGATGGTTCATTAACGACGGTAAGAAGTTTTCTTTCGTGTTCATTAGCTTAACTAGCTACTTATACTTACTCGTACGATCGGAATTCATCAAACGGTAAGAGTTTTTGTCAGTGATTTTTCGATGCGCCCGCGCGTCTTCTGTCGGCCATAATGACGACAATTTTCCTCCTCAAAACTCGTATCGATTTTATGTGAATCTCTAAAAAAACCCACAACCTGAAACAGTGCTTGGAGTGACTCAAAAATTCGCGACTGAGTTTCCTTACCATCTCAGACTCAAAGAAATCGTAAAATTCGTGTACTGTTCGAAAATTAAGAGTTTGATGATCTGTACCATTTACGATTTCATAATTATATTAAAAATTTAAATTTGTAATTTATAATCTTCAAATAGCAGATGGTGAATTTTTAATTAATTGCGATATTATGTACCACCCGTCACTCAAAACCCAACTTTTATGCATTTTTATTTTAAATAAAACTTAATCAAACGCGTAAGTATATATTTCATGCTAGTAAAAGAAATATCAACTAAATGTCATATATATGCAACGAGTCCGGCACACTTTCAGATCCATACGAACCCTACTTGCGTGCGCGCATAAAATTCTATAATCGCAATTACCACTAATTGTTGTCCGACAGAAGCTGGCCACTGTGTCACCTCTCGAGAAAAGTTCTCCCCTATAACGCACCTTATTCCATTGATAAAGAACCCTATATCCCTTGCTTTGGTATTGAGGTAGATACTGGATATATGTACTTTCGGTCCTCAGTTTACGGATGCTCTATGTAGGATAATGTGATTTATAAAATTACTTGGATAATCTTCCAATGACCGTGTCTACGAAGAAATAATATCGTAAGATTGAATAGTTGCAAATATAAGTAACTGGAACATGTGGATCCACTTGCCTACTTCTAACCATTAGTATTTTCAAGACAAGCTATATGTGTCTTTTTTTTATAGCATCATAATATGAATACTAAACCAGACCCCAGCACAAGGCCGGGAAAACGCTAGGACGAAGAAGAACAAGAAGAAGAAGATAATATGAATACTAGGTTAATTTTTGGTCGATATATAACTCTAGAATCATTTTGGTACTTCATTCTTTTCCATAATGTATCGCGTTTATAATAAAATCTTAAAAAAGCACTCTTTATTGCACAGTTGGTACGTGGTACATTTTTGTGGAATACTGGCTGTCGTTATGTAAGATTTTCCCGTGGGAATAAGACTTTTTCCCTTAAAAATTTCATCCAAATCCGTTCAGTAGTTAAAGCGTGAAAGCGGAACAAACATCTAAACATCTAAATATATTTTCATATTTATAATATTAGTGTAAATGTAAAAGTGTAATGTAAAGTGTGATGTGATTAATATGATTCTTTCTATAATTTATGTTTAAATTGCACATAAAGCGTATTTATCGAAATGGATTCAAGACTTTTGTTTCTGTTCAGAAAATTAACATGACCAACTTACCTGATAACAATGACGTTTCTAGCTAAAGAGCATATATCTTACTGACATAACTAGTCCACTAATCACATAGTTAAGCCGGAAATAATTCAATAATCATCAGGACCTACACTTACCCAGTCAATATATCGTTAGCCTTATCTCCTTTGAAAATAAATCAATCATCATAATCACTCAAATTATTTTAATATTACACACAAGATTGAAAAAACCGAACAAAGAACAGGAAAGAAAACCTGCTGACCTTACAGATCTAAGCAAATACATAACTTGTAATTTTTATGTTCTATCATATACACTTATTTGCTATCTCTACATCTTGATAACTTAATTTACACGTGATGCGCACACATTTACATAAAAACAAACGTAACTTGTGAAAACTGTATTTTAATTAAAGTGATCATTGAATTACATGGACAGTGAATGCATATTATGTGTAAGTACAGCAGCCAACACATGCGGCTGGATAATTTGATCTTTACAGCCAGCGCTTTATCTTGTAGCAGAAAGGTCGGTATTCGTAGTTCAATTGCCTACTCTGCATGTGCTAGCTACTGCTGTTACGCCAAGATATACATCTAAAAACCATCCTTTATATTTAAAAAACAGAATTAATATTTAACAAAACAAGTAACGAAATTTTAATTTGCGACACTTTCTTATCACAAATTGCCTGCTTGATGCAACACACCCACAATATTTATCACAAGTTACACAAAGTCACTTAGTTATGCAGAAAATACATTAACATATCCATTTCTGTCTTCCGCGTCTACCAGGAATGTATAACTTGTAAGAAAACTCGATTGCACTATCTATCTCGAAGGAGACCCGGTACGTGACCAACGTGACGCTGGGGAATCTTGTCAAGATGCAACTTTTCAAGATATCGATATACTTAAATATGATTCAATCTAAACTTGAAACCGGCAAAATTAATATTATAGCAGTAAAAATAATAGATTCTAATAAAGTTTCAGAACTGGCTGACACAGCAAATCATGTTCTTATGAATAACGTTGAATCTAATTAGTATAATTCATAAACGGACGTGATAATTCTTATACAGACAAGAACCTTTATAGAGAGAGCAAAACATAACATGAATTCCCTCACGCGATTAATCAAGTCGAAAGGTCACATGTTTAGATCAAATTGTGGGTTTGAAAACAAGATTAATAAAACAACCTGCTAAACTTTATAATTGAGCACGAATCTCAATATGAACAGAATAAGATAGATACGATACATTGTTAGAAGGAAGTCAACAGCTGCAAGGTTGACAGCCTCTCACTTGCGCGGCGATGCGACGCGAGCGCAACAAGACTCGGCTGGTTTTTGTACACTTAGAAATGTCTTACGTAATATTTGTAGAGATTTTTGAACAAACTCGAGGTGTTGTCGAATGACGGATGCAAGGCTACCTGGTTGCTAAAGGCCGTTTTTGTAAATAAACAATTTGCTAACGAAATCCTATTGTAAATTATAATTTTGCAAACAGAATATTACGTGTATGGTAATTTGAAGCTGTTGATATTTAGTGACTTTAGCTCAATAGTAAACATAATTTTACATAATAATAAGCAGCCTGTAAAATGCATAAGTATACCTACATGACTGAAAATACCTACCTTCTGTTTGACAAAAGAGATATGATAAGATGTTATCTAGAAATATTAGTTGTGCATGTCGTCGCATAAACTGTAAGTCATCTTCGAAGGCATAAATAAGATCATTTTAATGTTATGCAAATTGTTAATTTATTATCTTCGGTGTCTTAGCAAGACCTGTATTGCTTTCAAACGATTTTGTCATGCCTTGCAGATTTGTATTTACAATTTGAATGCCCTTATAGTTAGTGATTGACCTTATTTCAAAGACTTCATATTACAAATCACCTTTTTGAGGACAATCTTTCTCAATAATCTGTTATGGCGTTTATAATTTATTTCACATGTGACAAATAAGTCGTGTATGTCACGGTTCTCATTCCCAAATGCCTCTACCATTCAACAACACAATCAGTGCCTTTCTCTCTATTGACGACGCGTGCATCCGATTGTTTGCCTCTTTACCTATCCTCGGACCCATTCATATGTAAAACCGCAGAAAACTGGGTCGTTCCGACTTAGTACATTTAGTTCAACTAACGGTACCAAAGGTTCCGATGAGGTTCCAAGCTTCTGATGTTACGCTTCTTTATCGGCTTCTAGTAACACTCGAACTAGTCTCTCACCAGTTAATTGGCAGATTTCCTTTTCTAGATCATACATTATGTATGTGACTGTATCTTTTTGTATTGAATTCTAATATCACTCTCCTTTTCCGTACTCAGGTAATGAGAGTGACACTTTCTTTGAGATGTGAACAGGTTTTTATTAGATTTCTAAGGTTAACAAGCTTAAGTAGGGTCGGCGTATGTTTAACCTTTCAGAGATATTCATGGCGTATTCAAAGTTGTTTGTTCTGCTCAAAAAGCGTTAAAGAAACAAAAAAAAAGTGTTAATGAGCACGAACTACATAAACTTTTTTAACAGTCCTAACGTTTTAGCAATTTACACAAAATCATGCACGCAGTAAAATCAATACCTATAACAGGGCTTTAATGTTTCTTCACACCAGCAAAAAACCCCGATGAAACAGAATGCCTGCCTCTGTCAACAAAATGACGAAGTGCAGTGAAATCGGCCAAAGACAATGAGCTGTTCTGAAACTGGTCCAGTTAGTGAACCGAATCAGAGTGGGCGGTGCATCGCACTTCCCGACTTTCTCGTGAATTATTGCCCGCTAGATCGGTCTTGGTTATGATATGACTATGAGGCTATTTGAAGGTACCATAAATGTAATGTTTTTAGTGTTACCATTTAATCTAAGGTCATAGTTTAAAAATCAACAAGTGAAAAATATTTTCCTTAGACTTCTGAAGACATAAGTCTCCTTGTTTCTTGTTTGTATGAGGAGGTTCACTTCACTTCACTATAAATTTTAGGTTCACACTTGGAAAATTTTACGTACCTAGTCTCTTCTTCTTTGTAGTCATTATTTTCTATTAAATGAAGTTTGGCTTTCACTCTTTTGTGTAGGTATGAGTTAGTAGTGCATTTCTCAGTCAAGGATTTCCACATTGTTGAGGCTAAAAGGTATTGTGGTACAAATTGCCAACGTTCAAAACCCACGCTCGGAGACCTGATTGCTATTGATGCTTCCTGAAAGCTTTCTGTATGCTGTATGAATTGTATCAATTCTGAATCTTTTATTTATTCTTCTTCTTCTTCTTCTTCTTCATTATAGCTCTTTAGTGTACGTAGTACGGACGTCTATGTATTCATCGAATATTTAGGAATTGTTCTCAATAGTACACATGGTTCTACTTTCTTAATTATCACCACTTAGTATGGTTTTCTTTCATTTAAGGCGCGTTTCCATTGTGCAAGTTCTTGCATGCAAGTATGACGTCACACTTGCGTACAAGTTACTTGTATTGTAAACTTTAATTTGAAACTTGCATGCAAGTTGCATATCACTTGCGCAGACAATCGTCACTTGCGCATTATGTTTACAAGTTCAAAACTACTTTCATGCAACTTGCAGCCTGCATACAAGTTTACGTTTCCATTACTCAAGTTGCATGCAACTTGCACCTTGCATGCAAGTTACTTGTATAATGGAAACGCGGCCTTAAGATCATTTAGTATGATTTCCTCAGGTCAAGTCATTTTTCATAACAAACGGATGTTTTTAAAAACTACTAAGGAATGTTGATTAAAATAGAATAATCCAGTTCTCGATCAAGTTTAATTAACATAAACCCTAATTGGTGGTAGAACTTCCTGTTGTAGAATATCATCCATGTGTGGGCTATTATAAGATCAATGTGGAACGAAGGTGGAGGTGGTATTTTTAACTGAAACGATTAGATGTAGCGAATCATCTTATTTATTTTCTTTAGACTTTTACACTCGCGCTGACAAAAATAGAATCAGCTCTTTTTTCACAAGTCAAACTTACAAATTCAAATAAATCCAAATGTTTACGGCCAGCAACAGCCAAAGAGGCAAAGAGGTAGGTATGCACACATACCTAGTATATTAATTCTGTGTCTTGGTGTCACAATTATTATACCAATATATATATATATGGCTCATAATATATCGACTACTTCCGTGTAGAGACAACAGTAGCATGAGATCAGTTCTATTAAAATTGTTTTAAAAAGCAGGCTAAATCAATTAAGTACATAATATAGCAACCATATTAGCCAATTTCCTATCAGCCATTAAATATAATGAAGGCTTGGACAACCGCATTGAATCAATAAATAAGTATAATGCTTCGAAAGAAGGTGCCATTTGCTTGTCTTTTATGTCACTGCGTCTGCGCAGCGTTTTGAAATCAAGAGACCGGTAATGTCCGTTATTGTGGCCCTGGATCTTACCGCGAGCGTTTAGAAATCCAGTATAATGTACAAACCAACGGTTCTTAAACTAGTTCAAGGGATTTTTATTGGGTCAATGAAAGTGCCCGCAGCTTTGACGGGAAATGTTTGTAGAGTACTACCTGAACTGATTTTGTGTTAATATAGAGTATGTATTACGCTACATTAAAACTGTGTTGATGTTGTCAGCCCACATACGAATACGTCCCATCCCAACCGAAGGCAAAAACTGTCTTGACTTTACTTAATTTCCTGTATCTCTTAGGTGGGGCAAAAGGCGTCCACAATCTTCTTCCACGAGCTACGCGCTTCACCCCACTCCACGTTTTTCCGATAGGCGATACTTCGCTTCCGCTAGGATGGTGCGCCGCTGCCAGGACTGTTTGAGGCGACCACGTTTCCGTTTTTCTTGAGGATTCTAGTCCAGAGCCTGTTTACTGCTGTACTGTGGCAAATAAAAAAACACTTGAACACAGGAGTTGCCTTTAAAAATCAGGTCAAACATTATTTTTCAGTGCAGTTTTATATCCACTCATCCGAAGAGCTGTACAAAAACCTCCACCAATTCTTACTTCCTAAGATCTCCACGCAACTGTGCCTACTTTATTACATATCTTCAAAAAAATAAACAAATTTTGACAATAGTTTGAGATCCATGCACCAAAGATTGAATGTCTTGGGGGCGTGATACGATAGCAAATAGCAACTCCGCGCCGGCGGCTGCGCAGCGATCCGATGATGCCGACCGCGGATAACGGCAGCTTCATTGATTCTGATACAGCACGTGCCACGTGCTTTATGAACATCATTAGGGTCAGTATGATTCATTTCCTATTTATTTTCATAGGTACTTCTCAATCGAAGTTTTTGTTTGTGAAGAAAAGAGCAACGAGTTTATGGATAATTCTGAATAACGGATAGATCGTTCGTTCGCTCATTTAGAATTTGTAAACGATAGAATACATTGCATACTTATATTTTGAACAGCTCAGTTGAAGGAAGGTATATCATAATTATAAATTGTTTATCATTCATTCGTGCAATCCATTCATTTTACCATCCTGTTTACGACAGGTTGAGATAATCTAATCTGTTAAATCTGGAACTAAGTAGCTCCTATGTTTAAAAGTTTCAAATACAACATTAATAATAGTAATCATAGGGTACATTAGTATCGATAAAGGCAAATCGATAGTTCGTATTTGTCAAGTATACTAGAAAGATATTGCCTTACAAATAACGTCTATTAACTTGAATACCGCAAATAATTCATCTCCAGTTAAATAATTTCTTCATATTTTGCCTTCAAGTGAATTACACTCAATAAATTCTTGTAGATCATTAAATAAAGCCAGTGAAAGCCCTTTGGTTGTCGATCCGACAACTTCATTTTAATTTATTATTTTACAACGCTATCAATTTGCGCTTCCGTCCCTATAAGCCCTTCACTCACTTTTATATAATCTGTTGTCGTGTCTATTATTATTTCTTTTCAATAGATTGTATGAAGCCATTGCAAGTGCACAAAATTATATTGTTACAAAATATCAATTTGGTAGGGGCCGCCCGTGACAAATTGGTTTCGTGGTCATAGTTAAATCATTATGGAAGGCTTGTTTGCTTCACGTTATTCTGTCATATATTATGTTAATTCTAAATACTGCTTTCGCGTGCCCTTGCGGAGGCCTACGTCCAGCATTGGACTACAATAGGCTGATTGATTGACTGATTGATTGACCTATATACTGTTATCTTTTAATATAACACACCCAGATACAAGCTATGACCATTTTATGTCGCCACCATTATTATCAGCAGCTTATACAACGTGATAGTGAAATAAAGCAAAACCTCTCGGGTGGTAACTGAGATAGTTTTTTTTTGCAATTTCGGGAAAGTTCCAGAACAAGGTTGTTCAGTTTCATGGTCTGAGTTACCACCCGAGAGGTTGTTTGTTATTTCTCTAACACGTTGTTACATACGTTCCCACTAAAACATCGAGTCTACCCTGAATACGGGCTATCAGTTTTTAAAACCACGCTGGCCCATTGCAGGTTGATCGACATAGACTTCACCCACAACCTTTGGATTTCTTCGCAGGAGTTACAGGTTTTCTCCCGATGTGCAGAAAAGTACGAATGATACCAAAGTTTGGTCATCCTTTGAAAACCTTGTGGTTGTGGTATGTTCTAAAGATTTGAAGTTTTCGCTGGGTTTCTATTAAATTGTTATTGAAGGGAAGAGTGAGAGCCCTTCAGAATTTCCTGGGGTTGACTTTGTTTTCCATTATGCTTCCTTCTCTAAAAATGTGTTCCCTGACTAACCCATTTCGTCATCCTTTCGAGAGTACAAGTTGTTTGAGTCGAGACCGACTAAGACATATATAACTGAAGATATATAACCCATACCTTGTGTCTATGTATATAAGAATACTGTTCAAGATGTGATCGGTTTAAATCCCGATAAACACCGAAGCCATCTCTCAGCCGAGAGGAAGCTTAGTCTGATTGCGCCTATAAATTAAACGACGTGCTCATCTTATCTCCAACTGCTCTTGTATCTGTAAATCAGTACCTACCTAGTGGTTACATTTAACCTGTTGTAATTGAAGTTTACTAGATGAGTATTACGGTCATGATACTTATTATCTATAAATTAGTCGAGTAAAATAATTGTATAATCAAATTTTAATGTTTCAATGATTCTTGGCGGCTCTATAACATTGAAACCGGGGTTTGTTGAGCTGGTTGTAGACCTTAAAACACACACGATGATGAAAAAGAAATCCTTAGCTTTTTTAAAACATTTATTTGGTACATACTCGTGCAACATGTGATACTGATTACATTTCTGCAAGCTTTGTCACACTTTTTGTTATAATTAGGTGCATTAATTAGTTAATTTCAATACCTATAGGAAACGGTATCAATGTTCTCATAAAAACGGTAATATAAATGCATAATTCAAACGTTCTGACCGACATATTGTTCACGCAAGACTGGATTACCGGTCGAACTTCACACAAAAACAAAAACGAAAACATTCATTCTTAAAACTGATTCACAACTCCTACGCTCCAATAAGTGAAACAATAAAAAGGAAACTGGCACAGAACGATCTGCCACGAATAACCTCGTACAAGACATACAATGGGATAGTACTTTCGTCTATTTGTAACTTGTCATTATATCAATAGAGCAGTTTGATGCTCCGGTGAACGCGCAAGGAGGCGGCAAGTCGAATACTTGAACAACTTTCGTTTCGCGTGACGAATTTCCGCACTTTGTTTGCGCCTGAGTGTGACAAGTGGAAAGGAATTTTCACGAAGTGTTTTCTTCTTTTTCTGTGTTTGAGGAAAAGAGTTAACTTGTACAATAGTAGATACTTTATTTATATTACTTTTACGTGAATGGGTATTTTTTTTATGAAAAATTATTTATGAGTCAGACAATTTGTTTTTTTACCAAATTATGTTGATGTGTAAAATAGATGTTTTATATCAAACTCTGAAGTAACTACGTACTATCATTAATAAGTTACCTAGTAGAGTCTACCGCATTAGCATGACGTCACGAACCTAACGTATAAACAGTATTCAATACAATAGTGAATAGCTGTTTTTTTTCATCATTATACTGCAGTGTATTCACACCATAGAACAATGCTGTAAGTGCAAATTGCTGCAAACGGCAGCTCAGTGTAAATTTTGTTAGGTCAGCGTTTCCCAAAGTGTGATCGGTGGCGCACCGGTTGGGCAATAAATGGTAATTCTCAAGAAACAATAATACCTTTAAAGAAGAAAAAAAAACGTTTTTACTGTTTTTTTTTTATTTGGTTCAGTATCCTGGCAATCCTGACTACCGAATGTTATTGTTGTGAATGTCTTTCTTTCAAAGATTGTCTTATATTTTAAGCAGTGATAAAAGGCACGAGCACAGCAAAAAGGCTAGAGGAGAACAAACAATACATTTATACATCAGACATTTATGTGAGGTGGTGCCGTGATGTAGATCGAGTCTCGAATATTACATTTTTCTAAGTCTCGAATTCATAGTTCATTTCACTTTGGGAACCACTGTTTAAGGTGAAAGCAATGGGAACATAGAAATCGTATTGCGATAATGCGAGTACTGTTTTACTTTACTAATAGCGCCTTTTGTCAGTTACTATGTTTTACGGCGGCTAGTGAAATATTTATCGGCCATAAAGTTAACATCTTTCATTGTTCAATGAACTGTTATAATATTATTATCAATCAACGTTTTATCAACGGCCCGTTACAGTTCACTGCTGGACTATGAGGCTCCTCCACTTAAGTGGAGGGTTTTGCCATAATCTCCACGCTTGGCAGGCGGGTTGGAGATCGCAGATTAAAAGGTTACTGTATCAGAGAGCGCTGCTGCCCGTTCCCTGTTCAATGTGTAGTCCCTAAAGGTCTATCCACACAGCTCAGTGCCGTGTCAGGGATGGGGCCGGAACGTGGCAAATGTCATAGAAAATGTATGTACCGATATTTTTTTAGACTCGTGACGATGACGATTTTCTATGACATTTGTCACGTTCCGGCCCCGTCCCTGACACGGCACTGAGCTGTGTGGATAGACCTTAAGTCGCCTCTTACGACACCCACGGGAAGAGTAGGGTTTGGTGACAAATATATTCTACTCTGCCGTCACCACACGGCGTATTATGCAAAAATTTAAATATTGCAGTACGCAATCAAAGGGACCAGATGAGCAGTACACTTAAAAACCTAAAGCTTTTGTCGCAAACAGCTTTTTTATTCAATACTCGTAAATATTTTCTATTTCGTGATCTACTGTTCTGGCCCAAAACTAAACCACTTATGGACAGGCAGCATCAGTGTAGCAATATGAAATTTTTATGGTCTGTGATAGGTAGCGTCCATTAGACTTCTTATTATGGATTTTTTTAGGAGTTCAGAATTTGGATTAGATGTTTGAGTTTTGCAAGCATTTTGTTTGGTTACCTTACCTATCAAAGTAATACCGTCAGACATGATTGGTACTCTTCAAGTAAATAGAAACTTAAAGTGCTAAAAACATAGTGCATTACACTTTATACTTAAATAAGACTTACTACTAGTTAGAACGCTTAGACTTTCACTTATATTCTGTATACCAGTAGCTTGTATACTTTGATAAGGCCTAAGCCTAATGGCGTTTGACAGAAGGAATATTCGATTTCTATAAATGAATCGAAACAGTCCCCTTCCAAGTAGTGCTAGTTTTAGATGCAAGAATAGTGTTTTCTGTTAATTCTTTGAAGTTTGAAGTCTTGAAAGAATCTTCCAAGCTTACATCAGAATAAAAAGTGTTTTCCAACATACGACGTTTTTCATGTAAAATATTGTAAAAAAAGATAAGAAAATTGTAAGATACTAAAATGGGAAAATACTAGTAAATAACAGTTATTAATTTTAGAAAACAAAGACAAAAGCAACGTTTATTGGGTAAAAATTGGCCCAAAAGTTCAAAATACCTTAAATAATATTAATACTAGCATAGACAAAAGAAACTAAAAGTACTAGAGTAGGTAGGTATAATATATTTTTTTGGTACGTTTTTATGTTTTTGTGATTATATGTTTATTCTTATGTGCAATACAGAATATTATTATGTTTTTATAAAAACAAAGTACTAAATTTCTCTCGCTCTTATTGTTCTTATTTTTATCAAGAACATACGGGTATGTTCTTTATGTAGCACTTATGTCGTGGGTGGCTTTGTATCTACTTTACATGCTTTTACATAAAGACCTCCTAGTAAACGCTTTGAAATTTTCCTAGTTGAGGCTATATTTGTTCAATAGAGTTGGGACGTCGATAAAGAGAAATACTGTTAACGGAACATAATATTTATCTTCATGATTTCTTAGATAAGTATTATATCTTTTGTCATGTTATCGTACCTACTAATATTACGACCGCGTATAATTATTGTAAGGTTAACTCACGTTACGTGACCAACCCATCTTGTCTAAATTTTCAGAATGTCAATTTTAACTGAAGCAGCGATTACAACATCTCTCTGCAACTGCATAGAACGGTAGTTAGCATTCGATAAATTAGAAACGTGCTTCATAAAGGTAAATCATTTAATACATTCAAGACAAAAGTGAAACATATAGGGAAATATTAGGTACTAGCTGACCCGGCAGAAGTTGTCCTGCCACTTTTCCCTACACCTACCCTACCCATATTTTTTTACCGTTTGAACCTTCCCTGGACTTCCACGAATATTTCAAGACTAAAATTAGCCAAATCGGTTCAGCCGTTCTCGAGTTTTAGCGAGAGTAACGAACCGCAATTCATTTTTATTATATAGAAGATAGATAGATATTCTAGTTAGGTTATAAAATATTTTATTGCCACGTCATGATCATGACATAAAATGAAAGTTATTTTTGTTTCAGACAGTGTAAATTTCTTAACAAAGTGGTTACTACACTATCTGAAAACTAGTATGACATGTCCCATCCCTACTTCGTAAGCTATTTCTGTATTGCGTGCAAAGAAAACCAAGAAAAGTTTTATGAGGCAAATGTTGTGTCTGATTATAATATACCAAATATCATGTCAAGTTAATACACATGTTATACTTGACCTTGCCAAGGTAACTTTCATTTTTAGTAACAGAGATTTGCAATTCTTTTTTCATAGAAGCACAACTTGTCTGTTTTACTGAAGGCTTTGCGGGTTTTACGACTATGTGACTAGAGCATGTTTCATTCACATTGTACAAGATTTTGGGATCGTGTGATGTCATTTTACTTGCAGCTCTTCAAGGCCGTTGTAGTTAAACAAAATTGAGTAGGTGTCATCATCATCATCAGCCGGAAGACGTCCACTGCTGAACATAGGTTTCTACCGTGAACGGTCCTCGCTACTTGCAACCACCGGCGCCCAGCAACCTTACGTTTACGAGTAGGTGTACGTTAATACATAATGCTAATAATATAAAAAATGTAAAAGTGAGTTTGTTCGTTAGTTGTGTTTGTCTTTCTTGCAACAGAGGAGCAGGTCGACTAGATATTTTGCACAGTGATAATTATTTTACAAAGATTGACCTTTACAAAAGGCTAGACAGACAAGTGTTTTTTTCCGCAGGAAAAGGAAATTTTATTCCTAAAGGAAAATCAAAAGCAATGCGAGTGATTAACCCGCGCGGTTGGTTGGTTGCGAAGTATAAAAAGTTAGTATTGTATTAGTCTGTGGCATCAGAGTAGTTTTAGTCTTTTCATTACTCATACCCTGAAAGTAGTTCGGAAGTTGCCTGAGGAGCGGATTGAAGGTAATACTTTTCAGCCCGGAGGGAGAATCACTTTCAACTGACAGCTGTCATTCATTCATTCATTTTCATTCATTCTGGCAAATTATTAAAAAAAAACTGGTTCTAATTTCACATTTCTATTGAACTATGTTCCATCTTTCTATACAGCCACTCAATTATAGCGCAATGTTAAATAGAAATAACATAAAGTTAAGTATTAATTAAAGAATATATATTTTTAAATGACTTTATTATAATTAACTTTCAACTATTTCTTTAAAATAAAATAGATTTGGGCAAAATATTTAACATTTTTCAATGATGGAAATTAAAAATAATGGCTCAAAAGCTGGCACGGCCACAGCAAAAAATGAAAAATAGGCTGGAAAGCAACAGTCCGATTATCATTTGTTGCTCGAGTTGTAGGGTTTTGTTTACAATGAGTTCATCTGATTCAGATATGGAAGTCACTCATTTTTTCTTTAGCTAATTCATGTTTTTATTTTTACTTTCCTTGTATTCGTAATGAAAAGCACAGTGTTTACCTCTGGTTAAAGACTTATTTAGTGCCTCGAACTATTAGGGCCCTCGCTACGTTCAGGCCCCAAACCCCGTCTCGGCGCTAAATAAGTTACTTTCACCCCTCTCGTATAACAATGTACTATTAACTTGAGTGTGATTTAATGCTCACATCAAATTCATCCTCAATAGCTCTTATATACGGCCCCACCGGGGGGCTCAAGCTTATCATCACCTTGTAAGAAATAAATAAGTATTTCTATTTAAGTATTAAAATATAAGAAGTACATAACACTGATTGTCGTTAATATATAATTAAATTATGTATTAAGGTCAAGCTTGTGACATTCATTACAATAATTTTACTGTTCACATAAATCTCTTTCCACTTTATCTCTTTGTACATTTATTATCTATATTACTTTAAATTTATTTATTGTTGTCTCATTATTTTATGACTCTGTGACATTATAGGTAAACTGACGTAAAAAATCGATTTTGACCTTAGAGACATTTACTTGCGTGCGTGAGAGCAATAAAATCATTAAATATTATTATTCAATAGTAAGATGTAGAGTAAGAAGCAGAGCGTCGGTGGTCTAGTGGCTAGGGCCGCTGTCTTCCGTCCGAGAGACGCGGGTTCGATCCCCACCACGTACCAATGTATTTCCGAATTTCAAATTCATATGTATACGTTTATTCGACGCTCTTACGGTGAAGGAATACATCGTGATGAAACTTGCACACTCCTGCGAAGAAATTGTAAAATTAAATAAGGTTGTGTGTGAACTCGACCAACCCGCACTGACCTAATGGCCAGCGTAGTCTACTAAGACCTAATCGCCCTAATTCAGGGTAGGTTTGAGCCCCTCGGTGGGGACGTATATGAGCTGTTCATGATGATGATAGTAAGATGAAGCGAAAGAAGTGTGTCTGAATTGTAGCTAGCGTATAGAAGAGGTCTCTGCCTATTCCTCTGGGGAATAAAGCGTGAATTACTATAGGTATGTTTGTAAAAGAAAAAGTCGATATTATAAAAACGCGTCACATTTCTTTCGTTAAGTACCAACTCATACGCTGCTATGCGCATGCGTACGAAGTACAGTTATCCCTGTGGTTTGTTTACTGGCATACCGGCTCATAAGTTATTGCCATCAAGATAGTATAGTTACCGCGATAAAGCTATACTGAGTCTTTTATAACTTGAATTGAGAGTAACTAAACCGTTACTAATGTTTCAGGAACAATACTAATAAAAAAATCTCTCTTAATAAGAAGTTAAAAATAAATAAATAAATATGTGGGGACATCTTCACACACGGCCATCTGATCCCAAACTAAGCAGAGCTTGTACTATGGGTACCAGACAGCTTATATACATTACTTAAATAGATAAATATATACTTATATTATATATAGATAAACAACAACCAGACACAAGGCAAACACAGGTGCTCATCACACAAATGTTTGCCCTGGGCGGGATTCGAACCCGCGACCCTGTGCGTCGGAGGCAGATACACTACCACCTGGGCTACGGAGCTGTCAATAGCACTGCACAGCACTGTGTTACTTGCTTGTTGAGTTAGAAACCTTTTTAGAACAGATATCGTAATTTTGATATGTTTTACTTTATTTATTAAGTTTTTTTACAGAAACTCAAGGTTCAAAAATAAATCATTAAGCGCAATGGGTTATACAAATGAACTCTTTATGATTAGTGGGTGCTCTATCAAACACAATCAAGATAGATAAAAATTCTACATTCAAAGTAAATAAAGAAAATTCTTACAAATATTATGATAGTGACTGCGAGAGTTTAAATCATATATCATCATAAGATCTTGTCAGATGATTTAAGCAGCGTCATTTTTGAACTAGCTTGCAGTTTCAAGCCGTTTTGGACCCAGTATTGTCTCAAGCGCCCGAAGCGGCGGCGCGTGCGCGCAGACGGCCGACCCACATCTGGGCTTGCATAACCCACTCGCCCCCAAGTGCTGTTTTAAATTGAATTTGGAAATAGGGCTTCGTTGGTGAATTGTTCGTACAAAAGCACAAAGGTGGAGTTTGCGAAAGCTAGGTTCTACAGTAATTGGAAAACGAATCTGTTAATCATTGTTCATTATTCAAAGGTTGGTTTCGCTACGAAATATTTGCTTTGAATAGAAATAATAACATATTAATTGTATGATTTTCTAAGTTTTCTAAACACATTTAATACATACATAGAAAAGCTTAAAAAGAGGTTCCAATCGACAATTTTTAAGGAAACTGTTTAAAAGAATTGAAGATTTATTATTATGGAGAAACTTCTTCAGTTCACCTTTATTATTTTTATTATTATCATTATAAAAAAAAATATCATAAATATTATATAATATCATTATTAAATAAATGATTTATGATGGGGAAACTTCTTATTATTATTATTATTATTATTCATAAAATCTCGCCTCTAAAATCATTAAAAAAACTAGGCAACTAAATAAATACGACAGTCATGTTTTTTTTTTAACTCAAAAATTTTAACGATACACACTCTTTGTAATGGTGACCAATCGGGCATCGTTGTATGGCTTTATAAAATGGTGACCAGTCGGGACAGTGACCAGTCGGGTATAACTCAGCTCAACGTTATGTAAATTCAAAGTTAACAAATATATATATTTTTCAAAATAGATTCGTTTTCTATTACAAACCATAAACTGAAAGTGAAATGAAAAATAACGATTTCCTTACCACTAAAAAACGCTACCATCTAAAGATATTTTGCCAAACATTTAGCTAAGATCGCCTTAAAAAATTACTAAACATAAAATATGCCTGACTTTAATTAGAATAATTTATATTTGAAGACTTCCGTTATTTAACCATTCTAGTCTTAGATATTTGCAGTCTGTAAATGTCGAAATCAATGAAAGCAGATTAGAGAATAGAATGCTTGTAGGATTGTGTAACCGGTAACATTTCGTTACGGAAAAAAGTGTTATGCTCGCCATTACTTTTATTGTGGTAATAAAAGTGGTAATTTATCAAAATGTAACATTATTGGTGATACGTTACACGATAAACCGATTTCCTGCCCGTTTAGTGTTCTTCTCATGTATTAAGACATTATCAGAACTGTTATATGTTTTTTGTAGTATGTAGTTATTTATAAAGTTTTCAGTACCTAGTTTTAAGCATTTGTTGTTCTTTTAAAAATTTTCAGATTAAAACGAACTTAAGAAAGAAAGAAGAAGAAGAAGAAGAAAGAAAATATTATTTATTATTCACCATTTTACAATATTAAATTAAATTCTTCTATTTGTAAATTAGAAATACGGCTAGCTGTGGCCAGAAATTTGCGTTCGACTTACGTTTTAATTTTTATTTATATTATTTATTATTTATTTGGCGCGACGCGATAGCGATGGCGCGACGAACTAGTATGCATTCGAACGGCAATGGATGAAAGTGGCTCAAGATCGAGATCAGTGGAAGGAAAAAGGAGAGGCCTTCGTCCAGCAGTGGGGCAGCTAAAAAGGGCTATTAAAAAAATATATATACTTATTCAACGACCTGTCCTTAAACATTAGGCAGAATCCCACAAAAATGCACAACAGTTTGTCTGTGGGATGCACTTCAATGGGAATTACACTTGTTATTTCTTATAAAGCATTTTTAGGCAGTTGCATTATTGCAGGTAATGATCGTCCAGAAGCCATTTTGCAAAATTCATTATCCAATCATGAATTTGTAAGAAGAACGAAGTGTATCGCTGCGATGAATAACAACAACGTTATTATTCCATTTTATCGTTTATCAATATCACAAAATTTACATTCACGCAGGTAGTTGTTCAGAATACAACGGCTTTGCAATCAATATTTTTATACGATCGTGTGCAGATATTTGCAGGATTGTGTATTTTTTTATTGTCTTTGCGTGAATTGTCTCAGTTACATGAAAGCTAAGGTTGTGCTGACTTTGCGTGACGTCAGGCTTTTTTTTAGTGGAGAATTTTGATGACTATGCTAATTTCTTGATTTACATTTTTTATGCACTGTTTTATGGATCCCTAAATGTCTGTTATTTACATCAATGGTTATTAGGTAAGTTGATATTTTTAGAAATTTGATTGTTTCATATCACCATACCGAAAATATTTTTGACATTGGAACGTCAGAGTATCTTAAATTAAAACCTAAAAAATTTGTACAGGAATTCCTTATTTAGCTTAGGGTTTAGGGTTTTTTATATTTATCCCCGATACGAAAGTTTGTGAACGCCACTAAACATTCACTATATTTTTATATACCAAAGGTTCCTAAATCCAAAGAGTACTATGACATAACTATCGTCATTGGCCTTACACGTCTGTTGCAGACGATTTAAACAGTGTGTGCATTGAGGCACCTTCTTTCGTGGCTATGTAAGCCGATACGGGAGCGACGAGAACGACCGCACGACCTGCAATTGTAATGTCCCGTAGGAGGGGGCATGTCAACTTGGTGACGTTTCGCTCTCTTTTGTGCCAAAACATCGAACCAGGCGGCGTGTCGTGGCGTGGATCTTACGCCCATCCGTCACACTCTTCCGCCAACCATCCCTGTCTACGGCTAGCTTTTCCCAGCTGTGATGTTTTATTCCGAATGCGGCCATATCCCACTTGGCGCAGTCCTTAAAACGCAGCAATGGTCTCCCTACACCCCTCTTAGCGTTTGCGATAGCCCCAAGCAGGACACGCCGCGGTAAGCGGGAGGGATCCATCCGGTACACATGCCCCAACCACCGTAAACCGTGGTGCTTGAGCAGTGCGGTGAAGCTGGGCAGCTGAGCAATTTCAAGCACCCTCTCGTTTGTAACTCTGTCTTGCCAGGTAATATGCAAGATACTGCGAATGCAGCGCATATGGAATGTGTTGAGTCGACGTTCATGCTTTGTATAGGATGCCCAACATTCAGTTCCATACAAGAGTATGCTTAAGACGCAAGT
Organism: Carpatolechia fugitivella; assembly: GCA_951230895.1. NCBI lineage: Eukaryota > Metazoa > Arthropoda > Insecta > Lepidoptera > Gelechiidae > Carpatolechia > Carpatolechia fugitivella. The sequence goes on from OX579658.1 coordinate 5,324,353, forward strand.
TTGGTACACAATCATCTCGGTCTTTACAGTAAGATGTTTGTTATTCCATACTCTTAACTTGCCGAACATAGTCGCCGCTTTGCCGATACGAGTTTCGATCTCTGCTTCAAGCGAGAGATTGTTCGTTAGCGACGACCCCAGGTAATTAAACTTGTCAACCACACTCAAGGGCGTGCCATCCAGCAGAATTACTGGTGTTTCTGCACTACCCTGGGCTAGCACAACAGTCTTTTTGGCGTTAATAGACACGAAAAAGAGCGCACGCTCGGGAAAATTTGTCGAGTATAGCTTGTAGCTCGTTGACGGAGTTGGCTACAAATGCTGCGTGATCGGCCAAAAGGAGCGTATCGACGTAGAAGTCCTCACATAACTAGCCATTCTAAAAATCTAATCAGTTAGAGCACTTAATAACCAGGTAACGTAACAGCTCATTTACTTATCTAAAAAAGCAAAAGTAAATCTAGCTAATCGTTTAAAAGTAAAATTGATATTACACAAGCAAGATAGGAGAGTTGAAACTAAAACGTGCAATTATATCCACCTACCTATTTGTTTACGGTCGCCTTGGGCGCCAGTTTGTAGAACTTAGTCGAATTTAAGAAGACGAAATACTTCAAAGATTTCGATTACATTGCCGTTTTGACAACAGCAGTTCTACTGTCATTATTAGTTAAGCAAGAAAGCTATAGATATAGCTGAAGTTTATGGTTGGAATATTAACAGAATGGTACACCAGAGATGGGAAACGAAAAAGAGGAAGGCAAATTAAAAGGTGGCATGACGACATACAAAAATATGCAGGTGTGTTATGGAAAAGAAAAGCTCTGGACAGAAGTGTGTGGCAGGAAATGGAGGAGGCCTATGCCAAAAGGCAAGACGATAAAGATTAGAAATATCAAATAATATGTAAGTTAAGATTCAAAGTCGTAATAAAGGCTATTTTTATTTTATTTTATTATGGTTGGATTTATTTACAAAGGACCTATTGAATTGAATCTAAACCGATCTATCTTGAGATGCGTAGGTAGACCATCTGGATTATAAAGTGATATCTTATTGCAATCTTAGTCTTTGGCTTTGTTTGGACAGGCTAGATCGTATCGTAGTTATCTAAATTGGGAAGAGACGTAGAACTCTATATTTCTTAACAGTATTTACTTCGATTGAGGTGGTGAATGTTTGTGATTATATTATAGAACGTATTATCTGTAGTTGTGTGCAACTTTTGATAGATCACTTTTGTAGTCTGTTTATAACTGGGTAGTTTTAAAGCTACCTATCTCATTCAAAGTAAAGCATAATTGCCAAGTCTTAAAGAAAGGTAGTTTAAATAAAAAAAATGAATAAGACAACATAAAAATTTTAAATGTAAACAGATAATGCTATCTAAGAAAAGATCTTTTTTATTTTTTTATTCGTTAACAAACAACCTCACAATTACCCTGATGTCAGTGTTAACCCCAAGTCACACAGAGCGGGAGCGGCGCGGTCCGGGGCCGGGAAAGTGGGACGGAGCTACGCCGCGCCATACAAGCCTAAGTCACACAGAGCGGGAGCGGCGCGGTCCGGGGCCGGGAAAGCGGGACGGAGCTACGCCGCGCCATACAAGCCTACGTCACACAGAGCGGGAGCGGCGCGGTCCGGGGCCGGGAAAGCGGGATGGAGCTACGCCACGCCATACAAGCCTACGTCACACAGAGCGGGAGCGGCGCGGTCCGGGGCCGGGAAAGCGGGACGGAGCTACACCGCGCCATACAAGCCTACGTCACACAGAGCGGGAGCGGCGCGGTCCGGGGCCGGGAAAGCAGGATGGAGCTACGCCGCGCCATACAAGCCTAAGTCACACAGAGCGGGAGCGGCGCGGTCCGGGGCCGGGAAAGCGGGACGGAGCTACGCCACGCCATACAAGCCTAAGTCACACAGAGCGGGAGCGGCGCGGTCCGGGGCCGGGAAAGCGGGACGGAGCTACGCCGCGCCATACAAGCCTAAGTCACACAGAGCAGGAGCGGCGCGGTCCGGGGCCGGGAAAGCGGGACGGAACTACGCCGCGCCATACAAGCCTAAGTCACACAGAGCGGGAGCGGCGCGGTCCGGGGCCGGGAAAGCGGGACGGAGCTACGCCGCGCCATACAAGCCTAAGTCACACAGAGCGGGAGCGGCGCGGTCCGGGGCCGGGAAAGCGGGACGGAACTACGCCGCGCCATACAAGCCTAAGTCACACAGAGCGGGAGCGGCGCGGTCCGGGGCCGGGAAAGCGGGACGGAGCTACGCCGCGCCATACAAGCCTAAGTCACACAGAGCAGGAGCGGCGCGGTCCGGGGCCGGGAAAGCGGGACGGAACTACGCCGCGCCATACAAGCCTAAGTCACACAGAGCGGGAGCGGCGCGGTCCGGAGCTACGCCGCGCCATACAAGCCTACGTCACACAGAGCGGGAGCGGCGCGGTCCGGGGCCGGGAAAGCGGGTCGGTGCTACGCTGCGCCATACAAGCCTAAGTCACACAGAGCGGGAGCGGCGCGGTCCGGAGCTACGCCGCGCCATACAAGCCTACGTCACACAGAGCGGGAGCGGCGCGGTCCGGGGCCGGGAAAGCGGGTCGGTGCTACGCCGCGCCATATAACCCCAAGTCACACAGAGTGGGAGCGGCGCGGTTCGGGGCCGGGAAAGCGGGATGGAGCTACTCCGCACCATACAAGCCCAAGTCACAGAGAGCGAGAGCGGTGCGGTCCGGGGCTGGGAAAGCGGGACGGTGCTACGCCGCGCAATACAAGCCCAAGTTACACAGAGCGGGAGCAGTGCGGTCCGGGGCCGGGAAAGCGGGACAGTGCTACGCCACCGCCGCGTCGCTTTTCCGGCTCCGGACCGCGCCGCTCCCGCTCTGTGTGGCCGAGACTTTCGAGAGCCACCGAAAGCCACCGAAGTGGTTCGTTATTTCATTTACGCGATTTATAAAAAAATACAAAAAAAATGCTGCCGATAACAATAAAACTGTTTGCCGTCATAGGTGAAATAAAAAAATCCTACGGACGACGCGTCGTCGTGGGCGCCACTGCTAGGGTTATACTTAATATCTGCTTTTATTTTTAACTAGCTGTTCGCCCGCGGCTACGCTTGCCTTATGTGAGATTTTCCCGTGGGAATAAAACTTTTCCCGTAAAAAGTATCCTACGTGTTAATTCAGGGTAAAAACTGTCTCCATTCCAAATTTCATACAAATCCGTTAAGGGGGGGGGGGGGGGGGGGGGTACCTTATGTGAACACTAGCGCCACTTGGATAAAAAATCATAACTTTGTGAAAACACGAAATATCAAAAATATGAACGATCAAATTGTTTCATTAGTCTTGTTGTATTTTTAGAATTGATAAATTCAGTTATCTATTGTTAATTGTAGTAACAGATAGCGAAATATGTCTTACTACACCGTATAAGATTTTGTAAAATTCAGCATTTCTAAAAATACTAAAGTACCTACACTTTAAAAATGATCGTCCACGTTTTTAATATATTTAGTTTTTTTCGGAATTATGATTTTTTTTCGAAGTGGCGCTAGTGCGCAGTCAGGTAGCCCCTTAAGTAGTTAAGGCGTGAAAGCGAAACAAACACCCAAACATCTAAACATCCAAATATATTTTCACCATTTTCGTCCGTTTTTTATCCGTTTCCGTGTGAATCACAATCATAACAATTTGCGATGTGATAGTGATGTGAATTATGATTGTTGCTAGTTCGTATAAAAGTCGTTGGTTCAAAATTCAATTGCAGATTGTACTGAGTTCATTACGTACGTATGACGACAGATGGCGTTGTTAGTTTCCTGAACTAGGTAACGATGTGTTTTTGTCGTTTGATGACATTGCGGGTGAAGTTAGAAATTGCGGGTGAAGGTATCATGTTTTTCAAAAATGTAATTGTAATTTTTTAAGTCTGTTACTAATGCCAGTGATAGATTAGTAATTCATTTCATCGTTGATTTGATCGTCGAGTTCCTGTTATTTTCTTATTTGTAATTGAGCATTTTGAGCGAAAATACGTCAAACAGTCTTTAATTAATAAAACACAAACAATGGCGCCATTTATTTGTGGCTATTGCCAATCTCAAGTAACATGTCCTCACAGTTCGAAGGGCTCGAGCCTACCCTAAATAAAAACACATAATATTAAACTAAAAATCTAAATAAACTTTGTTGTAGTATAATTTATGAAATAAATCTATTTGTTTATAATTAGTATTTAAATGCAAATAAAAAAAATAACTTTTCCACTTCTCAATCTTTTGTGCAGGATATAGGCTGCACAAAATCGTATTTTGTGCACAAGTGCATTAACGTATCTATTCATAAATGTATCTATATTAAGGCAAAGAAAATGAGCCATACAGCCAAACAAACACAATGAAAAGTTCATAGATAGAATTTGTTATTTTATAGTATTTACTTTAATTTATTTGCCTTATGTGTTTTTAAGACAAAAGATATTAAAATTTAAATTCAAGTACGGTAGGTTATTCAATTAATTTAAGAAAATTATTATTACAAAATTAATTTAATAGTAAGCTGTATAGGTCTGCAGCCCAATATCAATGTCGTAAGATTTAAAAACAATAAAGCGGCGGGAAACAGCTCTTGTTTTTTCGTGCGTATATTAATTTCTTTAATTTGTTAAAATTGTTAAAAATGTCCAGTGAAGGATTTAACACTCTCTCCTAATACGCTTATGGAAATTAATGCACAGAGAGTTGTGCAACAGATATTACCGCCAAATTCTCGGGAAAAATATTTCAAAGTTTACGATAATTTTGTAAATTGGTTAATTGAAGAAATGTTAAGTTATACTACTGTTTTATTTCCTCGCAATCGAAGTGAAAAGCAGAGTTTATAACTCGTCCACAAAACCATTTTTATCCTCGACATTACTATCAGCCCTCACCTTCGGCTCGGGCTGCTAAAAGTTTCGGATAAAAATGGTTCGTTTTGTGCACTTGTTGTAAAATCTACTATTTGTCTCCAAAAATAATCCGGATTCATATCAAAATTACTGACTGCACAGCAAAATACTCAACTCAAAATAAACTACAATTTATATTCGTGGCGTACCGCTATTAATCTTAAAGTAAAGCTTTTTTTATTAATGCACAGCTAATAATAACTAACGCACATTATACCTAGTAACTCTTTTTTAACATTGAAGATGTTTATGTTTTTTGATCGAGTATAGGCCGCGCATTTACGAAATTGTGTCATTTGCCTGTAGTTTCGAAGATATTGAGAGGTACTACGTGGATGGGCTATATGTCAAAATGTGTGCCTCCCGGAGGGCTTCTAACTGCTATTTAAATTCCCAAAATCGATCGGTAACTTTTTGAAAATTTCAATATATTAGAAGACAAACGTGCTAACTACAAAATTTTGATATTTTAACATTTTAATGCCAAATGCATTAAATGAAGATGCTCTACCGTTTGCACTTACCCAAATACCCTAAATCCGTCTCTTTCTTCCTAAACTGTAGGTGTACACTTATAGCAAGTGATGTCATTTTGATGCCAAAAAAAATAATGTTAATTATTTACCATCAATTTAAACTATAAAAAACATTAAATAGATTTATAACATTTCGCTTGCATTTACCACGATTGACAAATAAACTAAATGTTTTTATTAATTTTGTCATTTGGTCAATTTTGATTCCCAAATATATTGTAAGATGTTAATCTTTCTAAGTTGTCGGTAGACAAATGATTTAAGTGGTCTTAATACTACTGAACACTCGTCAACAAATAGTAAAATATATTAAGTGCGTTAAAAATAATAGACCAGCAGGAATAAAATATAGACAAATGTTGTAAATGATTTAATTACAAATGACTAAATAAACAGCAGGAGCCCGAGAGCATTAAAATTATTTAAGTTGATTACCAAGCTATTGACAAATATTAAAAAGTATGTAAATACGATTAATATTTTCATACTTTAACGTTACATTTCGCAATATCGGATTTTAGTGTGTATTGAAAAATGAAATTATTTTATTTTGGCGGAAATCTTGGCATAGCGGTCGCGCGGGCGACGACACGGCTAGGGCATGGATACCGGTATACCGAAATACCGGTATACCGGTCAAATTTTTCAGTATTTTGATACCGGTATTTGAGGAAAAAATACCGGTATTTCGGTATTTCGAAAAAAGTGATCTAATTTTGCAATATCGGCAGTTTTTCAACTAATGGAAAGTCGTTGATGGATTTTATACCATCTCATTTTATTTATTAACACGTTTTTATTAACTCGCTTTCTTGTCTATCTGTCTGTTTGTTTGCTTGTTTGTTTGTTTGTTTGTTCGGTCCGAATCTTGCAACTCATTTTTGAAGCACGTGCTGTTATTCGATTGTACTGAAATTTGGTACACTTATGTAACCTCGGTGACAATGCAATATTATGACACCATGGAGCTGGTCTGATGATGCAGCCGGACGGTGGCCATAGGAACTTCTAAAATACACAACACAACCTCGTCGTGTTTGGACTCATTGGATTTGTCTTAACAAGATCTTTAATCATACGTGACGTCCAAGGTCTCATGATGGACCCGGAAGGTGGCCATAGGAACTTCTAAAATGCACAACACAACCTCATCGTGTTTGGACTCATTGGATTTGTCTTGACAAGATCTTTAGTCATACGTGATGTCCAGGGTGTCATGATGGAGCCGGAAGGTGGCCATAGGAACTTCTAAAATGCACAACACAACATCGTTGTGTTTGGACTCATTGGATTTGTCTTGACAAGATCTTTAGTTATACGTGATGTTCAGGGTCTCATGATGAAGCCGGAAGTTGGCCATAGGAACTCCTCAAAAACACAACATAACCTCGACGTCTTTGGGGTCGTTGGATTTGTTTCGACAAGATCTTTAATTAGGTATACGTGATGTTCAGGGTGTCATGATGGAGCCGGAAGGTGGCCATAGGAACTCCTCAAATACACAACATAACCTCGTCGTATTTGGGCTCGTTGGATTTGTCAAGACAAGATCTTTAGTCATACGTGATATTCAGGGTCTCATGATGACGCCGGAAGGTGGCCACAGGAATACCTCAAATACCCAACATAACCTAGTCGTGTTTGGGCCCGTTGGATTTGTTTTGACTAGATCTTTAGTTACAAATGCAGGGTCTCATGATGGAGCTGAAAAGTGGCCATAGAAACTCCTAAAATACACAATACAACCTCGTCGTATTTGGGCTCGTTGAATTTGTCTTGACTAGATCTTTAGTCATAAGTAATGTCCAGGGTCTCATGATGGAGGTGGCCACAGGAATTCTTCAAATACTCAACATAACCTAGTCGTGTTTGGGCCCGTTGGATTTGTTTTGACTATATATTTAGTCACACGTTATGTCCAGGGTGTCGTGATGGAGCCTAAAGGTGGCCGTAGAAACTCCTAAAATACATAACATAATCTCGTCGTGTTTAGGCTCGTTAGATTTGTCTTGACAAGATTTTTAGTCATACGTGACGTGATGTCCAAGATCTCATGATGGAGCCGGAAGGTGGCCGCTGTATTTCCTCAAATACTCAACATAACCTAGTCGTGTTGGGTCCGTTGGATTTGTCTTGACTAGTTCTTGAGTCATATGTGATGTCCAGGATCTCATTATGGAACCAGAAGGTGGCCATAGGAACTCTCTCAACGTCGCAACATAACCTTGTAGTGTTCGGGCTCGTTGGATTTGTTTTGATAAGATCTTTAGTCATACGTGATGTCCAGGGTCTCATGGTGAAGCTGGAAGGTAATCTCATCGTAACAACATAATCTCGGCATGCTTGGGATTTTTAGTCTTAGCAATTTAGTCCTACGTGATGTTCAGGGCGTCTTGCAACATTTAAATACGCTAGACTAAAAAGCACAAAATAATTGTAAAGTAAAAAATATTTTTTTAACAACACGTTTTTACGCACTAAACAGTATAAAATATTTTTATTGAGATTTTTATTGGTGTAGTACTCTTGTAGGACTTAAAATGAAAAACGTGGGGTGCGTGGAGTAGATTTTGAAGCATAACCGTGTTTCTCAAAAAACTATAGATTAGCCCTTTTATAAAAAAAACATAAACATCTTCTAGGCGAGCGTGGTCCATCTTTTTTAGAAAATTTAATACTAATTGTATTGTTTTATACATCGGCAGTAAATTTCAACGTCAAATTCAAATAACAACATACATACATACATACTTACCTACAATTACGCTTTTATCCCTTGCGGGGTAGGCAGAGCGTTAACGTTTTTGCCACATCCGATAATGCTGTGGGTCATCAGAAATTGTTTATCACAGTAGTCGGCAATTACATCAAACCTTCGACTCGAGCGAGTGCCTTAGTCGTCACTTCCGACACTGTGTCCGACACCCACGGGTAAGAAACGGGGTGATGCTATTCTAAGCCGGCATCACACGACATTAAATTTCAACAAAAACTAACTTGATATACAATACACGAAAGTTTTAAGTAAACATTATGTATTCAAAGTTTATGTACAAACATACTAAGTGATGCCCTTTTTTACTATTTTGTTTGTTTTTTTTAATCCTTTGGATATAGATGTTCCAGTTATTGATAAATAAATAAAAAGATAAATACCCTAATTAAATGCAGGCAGTGTATACACGATTCCTATGTTCCATTTTAAGTTATAGTATCTAGAACTTTTAAGTGACTAAAAACAGTCCTCCTGAAAAGTTGGTGAGTCTGTAATTATCATGTTTGTCTTCTAGACCATCGATTATGCCAAATATGCCAACAAATTTTCGCTGACTTGGTTCGAGAATTTCCTAATCACTTTTTTTTTAGTTCGCTATTCTAGAAACAAAAAATAATAATCTCGGCATTGAATTAAGCTACAGTTTAAACCATCTTAGGAGGCGGGCAGATAAAAACTGTAGGCTGTATCGCGTCCTTTACGCGCGAGGTCAGTCTGCACTTGCGGATTTGTATGGGGCGAGTGGTTTCAGTTACTTATATAATTTCCAAAAGTGATAACTTTAGGGTTATCTCATGTTAAAGTTGACAGTTGTTGATCACTATGTTGAAGAAATGCGTCTTTTCAACGCAAAGTACCAAATACGCAAAACTCCGAATTATGACAGCATTTAGTTTGACAGGTCTTGACGAGATCTACATTTCGGATGACAGCTGTCAAACTAAATGCTGTCATAACTCGCAAAATACTGACCCTAGACTACTAGTGTGTAGGGTCAAATAGTAGATCTCGGCGAGATCTACATTACGGATGACAGCTGTCAAACTAAATGATGTCATAACTCGCAAACTACTGACCCTAGAACTAGTGTGTAGGGACAAATGGTAGATCTCGGCGGGATCTACATTTCAAATGACAGCTGTCAAACTAAATACTGTCATAACTCGCAAACTACTGACCCTAGACAGACGTGTGTAGAGACAAATGGTAGGTCTCAACGAGATCTACATTTCGGATGACCGCTGTCAAACTAAATGCTGTCATAATTCGGAGTTTTGCGTATTTGAACATAATGCGTATGTTGGCATAATGCGTATTTGATAAGATAACAGCGCCATCGATATAACTCCGCCACCAACTAAGTCGGCTTCACAGACTGGAAACCATGTAGAAAGATAAGTTTTTATGGGTGGCGATATTATCTCGATAGTAAAGCTATAGTAATGACCCAGGCAAAATTTGTACAACATCCTAACACTTTTCATTTCTTTAATTATGTAAGAACCAGCTCTTCATAGTGTTACTATTAAAATTGTTGTGAAGTCGGTTTTTTTCGTTAAGGATTAAAGAATAAACAAATTTGTGAAATTTTGTCGTGTGCTTTCTTAATTTTTTAATTACATTTTCAATGCCTTTGATAGTTGCGCATAGTGTGAGATCTGTAGATTTTTTTAAATATAGCTTCTATTTTTTATATAACATACAGCAGTTTACCTATGTATATGTGAACATTTCACGATTTGGTCGTTCACGATTGGCCATATCGTGAAAATAGGGCGTCCATGAAATATTTAATAAGAATCTATCTATCTTTATGTTTGGTACTTATTGTTCTCTGAGTCCGACAGACATTTTCAGAGTACTTTTTCATCATAAACTCTTTTTTCTTCCTCATTTTAATAACTAACTATTCACTTTTTCACTGCGAGAAATAACGCGGCCGCCACCGCGCCATGTTGGTACATAAATAAAGCGCTTCCAGCGCCTCTATCGGCAAATAATGTAATAATTTTACGATATGATCAAAATATAATCTTGACCATTTCATGAAGTAGAGCTGCGTTTTTAGTTGAACATATAGACAAACGATTTCTTATCATTGATCTGGCCAAGCCAAGGCTCATCATGATGTGGCCAATGGACAGTGAAAATCATCGAAAATTTCATGATGTGGTTAATTCTACGATATGGCCACGACATATACATAATGATGGGCAAGTTTTGAATTACTTATTACGATCTAGACACATGGCAGTGTGTCTGCCAAGTTCGCAAAGGCGACGACGCACCAGTGTGTTTACGAGCCACTTTCACCCCCCTCAAAATTAAAAAAAAAAAAAAAAAAGGGAAACCCTCCTCCCACTTGATTGTTATTTATACGCAGACTTTGAAATATAATCATCATATTATTGATTTGTATAAACATGGCTAGGTATATCATGCATGACAGCCAACTTCATAAAAAACAAATAACAACATGTTTAACTGCCAGTAAAAATGTTTTTATTTACATAACTTTTGTATTTTTCAGGTAAATAACAGCTGGCAGCCCCGACCAGCTAGCTAGCTATTACGTATGTAAAAATTTAATTTTTCTTTTAGATTAAGAAACGACATAAATCATGATCATTATGGACTGAAATTTAATCTAATCAACACCAATTTTAAAATGGGTAAGCGGGTCTAATCGTGACATCTACTTAACGAAAATGCATAAAAATCGCTAGAGATAGAATGTGGCTATAGGTACTAAATATTATTTATTTCTTACCACAAAATATACAACTTGAATGAACCGTGGTCACGGTATTTTTGGGAGACTGAAGACTAAACTAAACCGGAGCCTGTGTTCTAATACTTCAGACCCAAGCACACATTGCCATGTATTCCCACAATTCCTTCAATAATACTAATTAATTATGCGCCGATAAATGCCATTTCAAACATACAACTAAACGGTGGTGCATACGCTCTATAATAAATTAACCATTGTTTCTCTTTACCCCACATGTTAAACAGAGCATGCTAACATTGTAGTTGGATCTTACGCACTCATTATGTGCATTTCTTTGGTGCATCTTCGTTGTTAGAGTATTTTTGAATACCATTACGCAGCAGCAGACCGAACTATGTCTTAATTTGGAACAAGAATAATACGTTAAAGAGTTCAAACAGAAATGCTCAATAATAATATAAAAGTAATGAAGGCTGTCATCATCATCATTAACAGCTCGTATACATCTCCACCGAGGGGCTTGAGCCTACCGTGAATAAAGGCAATAAAGTTTAATACATAATTAATAAATAAATATATTCAAACTGTAGAGGCTTCAGCAAAAATATTTTTCTGGATAATTTGTTTGTTCTTGCCCTAGTTTTTCCAGTACTAAACGACGTTTCTCATGCAGTTTTTAAACTAGGTTCTAAAGCATGTTAAAACAAGCAATTTACCATAAATACATTCATAATTCCGAACAAAATATAGAAATTAAGCATCTTCAACTTTATATTCCTAGAAGATGTTCTTTCTAGGTCAGAGAGTCACTGGGGTAATTTTGAGAGAAACTCTTCAGTCTATCACGCAGCTTCTGAAATTACCCCAAAGGAGGTCGTCACGCGTCAACAATTGGCGACTCACCGCCATTCCTTACATCTTGTCAAAATGTAAGTTGACATTCCACTGGCGGCGCTAGTAGTCATATAAAATGGTATTTTAGCATTAATGCGGACAAGACAACGAGCTCTAAGGGATTGTCAAAATTAGTTCGTTTTCTTGCCACGCGCCAACTTATGCTTGCAGCATTGTAGTTATTCTTTCCTCACGCGAGGTTCAAGACCGAATGCAATCAACCGTAAGTCTTCGCTAGTCAAGGCCTAATTAGAACTCGTCATGTTGAAGGCAAATGCACGTAATTTTTTTTTTTTAGTTATATATGCGTAAGCACATATAAAAACTGTCTAATGCCCAGAAATATAAGATGTTTGTTTGAGATGAAGAGGTGGCTATGTAGTATTTTAAGAATCACATTTTACATACTTGACTGTGTGTTTTGCAGTTTTGAAAAAATTACACGATAGTTTATTTACATTAACAAACGAGGAAAAATTTTCAATACATTTCTTATTTGTAAAACATCCTGTTCTCTACATTTGTTATTTTCTGTCTCTTTTTTGGAAAGATTAAAAAAGAGTCTTTTTAAATATTTCCAGTAAAAATTAAGTCATTTTCGAAATGAAAAGAGTGCCAGTAATGCAGTTTTCAAAAACTGGATACGGTAGAATTTCTAATCATATTTATTTACCAAGCTTTTCTCCTTCTTTTAATTTGTTCTACCTAAAACTGCGTGAAAGGTTTTTTTGACCCAATCGAAGCATTATAAATCTGCAACTGGTAGGCCAAAGTGCAAATAACAACGTGTGGCAGTATAACAGTTTCCGATGCGAAAATCCCACCGGAGCTGTTATCGTATAAGGAATAGAACGTCAACGCCCTGCCTAGTCACTCACATTAATTAAGGACACAAGGCTGTGCGGTAGTTGGGTACGGTGCAAGTTACAAGCGCTAATACGCGAGATTTAAGGGTCTAGCTAAACAAAATTCACCAAAACGGAATTGTTTTGAATTCATTAAAACGCGAACTTATTAAAAAAGAAACAGACACGGTTATAATATGTGACAAATTCTGCCAGTAGCAATCAGTCTGCTACTCCTTTTGGTGAAATCCTGATAAAAATATCAGCAGTAATCTTTCCTATCTGTAATTCTGTTTCTGTACTAAATAATAGCATTAGCACAAGTTCTCTGAGCTTTATGATTGTAACCGTTAATCATAATTATCATATCATGTGAGTCGTAAGGTTGCTGACAGATCTACAATCCCTGGTATCAGACAGAGTTTTCTATCATGGTTTATAATAATGACGAGTATTTTCGTGGACAATAGCTAGAACCAATGGCTTAGCTAGTAGCTACCTTTATCAGCACGGAATCATTAACGTTCTGCCGCTAGCTCATGGAGGCTGTGATGCTGACCTGGCAATTTCCGCCTGTATCTCCTTCCTTGTTCCACCCATATGTTTTTTACTCACGTCTACCGGTCGTGTTAACAGTTACCCGCGCTAATGGCGGCGTCTGCATCGTATTACGAACACTGACCTATATTTACTTCGCGGAAACTAAACTCCGCTCATTTATTAAGTATCATAACACTGCTTTTAGAAAAAAGACTGGTTAGGAAAGGGGTACGGGATGCTATAAGTTTGTCTAAAGACGTGTGGGAAAAGGCTCGTATATCAAATAATTGGTTTATCCATATGTCACAAATCATCTGATTACCAGTTGGTTAATTAATCATGGCATGACTTGCCAATATTAAAGTAAAATAAATTAACATCAAGCCGGTAACTTACATTTATCGGAGTATAACATATTATATATCGTACGTAGATGAAGTAAACACATCTAAAGAAACATTTATTTACATAAAAGCAGTAATCGGAAAAGATAAGTGCCGCGAGATTTCTTTTATTTCAGGAAAATATATAAACTTGTTCCAATAAGATTTAACGTCAATAAAATTGTAGGAGAAACTGCTGCGTTACGAATTTACCTATGTATTTTATTCGCAATCTTACACTAGTAGGTTTAATAACCATTTGCTATGATTTGTATAGACTATAGTTCTTAGTTAATCTGCGGTCGTAAAAATTGCCAGCCGTAAATTATGTAGGTAGAGTTATCGGTTTGTTTAGTTGATAAGTGAATTCCGGAGTAAGTTATAAAAGTTCTTACTTACTGTTTATGGGTGCAGTCTAGAGAGAAAGAGGAATTTAGATATAAAGATAAAATTGTAGACAATCTGTTAGTTTATAAGTTTTAAAGATTTCAAGGGAGTATTTAGTCCACGAAACTTAAATTTTTTCTCCTGTGTAACATAACCTTACCGACTACAAAGATAATAAAATTGGCCCCCTTTTGTAAACAATCGCGCGGCCAGCTGATCGCTTATAATAAGAGTTTCATTTTTTTTATCACATTAGTTACATGTTTTTTGGGAAAAGTCAGTTTCATGTATTGAACACTATCAATGATTCTAACGAATTAAATTTAACGGTGTGTAACATGCACATCGAACATCGCTAACAGAATCTATACCTATGTTTTCTGCTCCATTGTTCTCACAAATCAATTAATCACTTTGAGCGATTGAAACCAAAAGTTTAACCGGACGATTAACGGTTCACAAGAAGGTCGATCGTTAACCCAAAAATAAGGTAACCAGGTTAATTTAAATTAGTAAATATGTGTAATGGGATTAAGTTAATCGAATAATCGGGGACCTGTTTCATAAGTTTATAATTTTAGTAAACGTTCCGGTGTCCAATAAACAATTAACCTGATCTAAACTGTATTCTTCCTGGTATCACATAAGCTTGGTACGTTGAAATGTACCTATACTTTTAAGATTGTAGCTTTTAACCTGGATTCAATACGAAGTTGTTTTAATCGGAAATTTTAATACTTAAAGATAAAGTATTTTTTAATTAGGGCGATGAAATACCTCTGTTTCATAATGATAGCCAGAATTATATTTTTGTAACTTATCCTATAAATAAACACATTCAACTTTTGTTTGCTTTGTATATTGACACTATCCACTTCGATTACCTTAGCCACTATAAACACGGACACGAAGAAGGAATATATCTGCTGAGATGACCCGGGACAGACAGTTCTGGCGAAGAAGTACTAGGAGAGCCAACCCCAAATGATGGGAATAAGGGCTAGGAAGAGGGAGAGAGAGAGAAAAGAGAGAGAGAGAGAGAAGTCAACCTTTTTTCTCATAATTTGACCATAATTGTGCCGTGTGGTGACGGCAGAGTAGAATACATTTGTCACCAACCCCTACTCTTCCCGTGGGTGTCGTAAGAGGCGACTTAGGGACTACACATTGAACAAGGAACGGGCAGCAGCGCTCTCTGATACAGTAACCTTTTAATCTGTGATCTCGTCTAGCGTCTGCCAAGCGTGGAGATTATGGCAAAACCCAGTGGAGGAGGCTCATAATCCAGCAGTGGACTGTAACGGGCCGTTGATGTTGATGTTGATGACCATAATCATGAAAAAGTTGTTGTTGTTGATAAAATTCATAATTATAGAGATATAGACATTTCGAGAACATCCAAGGTGCAGATTCAAAGGGTATTCTAATATACAAATTATAATTATAACATCGTACCTACCAGTGCAACTTGACACAACGCTTGCATAACATCTCTAATTACTGCGCGGGCGCATGTTACCGGCGCAAGTAGACTGTGACGTTCACACACGTTCGGTTGGTATTCTGCATTTATTTTATTATTGAAATAACAGCTGGATATGTTATAAAGTGCTAGTTTTATGAACTATATTTACTGTTTTACGATGTCCGCATCGCGAGAAGTGAAGATGTAACGTTGTTTCAATTTATGTTTTTTTAAATTTAATGTTTGGGAAGTCTGACTTTTTTCTGTGCTGATAAAAAGGGGCATAGAATGAGGGTACGGGTTTCGTAACTCCATATACCTGGATTATGATAGATTTAGGATCGATTGACTAGTATAATTAAATTGTTTATTGCCATAGAGAGTAGCCTTATTAAGTTTATATATGGCATTGGAAGTAAACATCCATACAAGCTGATACAATATTACAGAATTATTTTTCCTCTGCTTGTTGAAGCTTATAGATAACACTGCCATGTTTTTATAATTATAATTGGATTAAATACCATAACTGAAAGACAGTACACGATATTGCATGTTGTCAAACACGGCAAGTTTTTTAAAATGATTTATCGTCGATCTCTCCCTGGGCTCAGAACAGGACGAGAGCTCATAAAAACAATCTTTAAGAATGAGAAAACCACCGCCAGTCAATCCAGTTGGCTTTCGATATCTCACTTCCAAGACTTTACTTCCAAACCAGTCTTAAGTTTTTACCTTATTTATAACAACTGGTTTATATCTAGAACATAAATAGCCGAAATATAAGGGGTATTTTATTTTTAAAGATAACGTTTGTTACAGATAATTATGATCATTATCAAAAAGCAGATGTCACCGTATTTAGGAGTCGTCGTGATGGTGAAAATTTCTTAGTATTTGTCTAGATCTAGCAATGTATTCGGATCTGGTCACCTAAGGCCTCTTCCCATGAATGGCTACTTCCTATTAAAGACCACTTCCTCAGTTTTGATAAGATACCGTTTTTAAAAATGTTAGAATTAAATAAAAATACGTCACTAGGTTTTTATTTAATTTCTAAGATTTCTTGAATAATTGCTCTATTCAGAAAGACCTAAAATATCTAGATCAAAACGCATAACACATCAACGGCCCGTTACAGTCCACTGCTGGACTATGAGCCTCCTCCACATAAGTGGAGGGTTTTGCCATAATCTCCACGCTTGGCAGGCGGGTTGGAGATCGCAGATTAAAAGGTTACTGTATCAGAGAGAGCTGCTGCCCGTTCCTTGTTCAATGTGTAGTCCCTAAGTCGCCTCTTACGACACCCACGGGAAGAGTAGGGGCTGGTTACAAATGTATTCTACTCTGCCGTCACCACACGACAAAACGCATAACACAAATAGCCTAAATTAATAATTACGACAGCTGATAAGACAGATACTGAATATCTAATTAATTAATTTATTGAGAGCAAATGCTAATTACATACAAATCTGCATATTTATGTAAAGTCCTAATTATTGCTGTGAGTGAATTAAACTGCTTTGTAATTATGATTAAATGTGTCAGTGATTGATTAAAACGATAAGTGGATACTATTAAAACATTAACAACTGATCTAAGCTGTAGCGAACGTAGCGAGGTGATATTTTGTTGTCGCTAGGTGTGAAATGCGCGCTTCTTTTGCAGGGTCCATGGTTATGAGCGTTGACCCTGAATTTGACAGTATCTTTATCTCTTTCACACACTCCGTAAATAACATAAACAGGTGCAAGGTGAATATCCCCCCACCTTTACTCCGACCGAACGCTCAAATATATTACCATTGCGTTATTGGTATAAAATACATGAGTTTTGGTCATTCGTAAAATAAAGAAGAAGCGATAGGTTAGCAATAAGTATTTTGAAAGCCTGGAAATACGTTTCACCAAGAAACCAGCGTAAAGATGATGTACTCAGATTATGTGTTTAGTTATGTGCGTGTATGGGTGTATCGACAAAAAAGCTACCGATGTAATGTTCCCATAAAACACGCCAACTTCTAGGGTTACACAACTTCTTATGGGAAAAACTACCATAACTGTGAAATTGCCATGATAAGCCTCGTTCACCATAAACCCTGTATTTGTATGCGACAGACGTAGGGCACGTTCATACGTGAGCGATTACAGATCTTACGTAAATCGAGAACATTTCATATCTGTACGTGTCTTGATATTCGTCATGCCGTTCTTGCGATATAATATGTGTTCGGTTCAATTGATTTTCTTGTGCCTTTACACAATAGGTAGGTAGGGATTATTTATGACTAAGGAAGTAAATTGCTCAATAGTAAAGGTTTTGATGTGACGGCTTTTATTGATTAGGTACTGAAACAAATCTACACACTGGCTAATTGAACATAACGAGCATATTTAAAATATTTTTACATCAGTCGCCAGAATTTTCCAAAGTTAATAAAAATCAATGGTTATTAAATACAGTTTATAAATTATTTCGTCTAGAATTCTCTTAAAGTTTCATGATAAAATATTATTTTAGTTAAATTACGCCTTTTATAATAAACTTGTTTTAAAAATAGTATTAATTTCACAACTAAAAAACGTGGTTATAAATCTCATGTTTCATGATTAAATATTACATTTAATTCTGCTTTCGGCAACTTGTTACAATCTATACCTCTCATCGAAATTAGCCATCCAGTCTATAAACCACTTGGAGTTATCAACATCAGTTCAAGGTCATCAACTGGTTGACCTATTCTGTAAAGTTCGGTTGAGATTGAGACGTCTCAATGAATTTAACGCACAACTTTGCAGATCTGATCAAATCTAGTTTTGCGGCTTGGGCTGATAACAAGAAATAGCTATTGAAATAAATATACGTGGGGAAATAAATTCCCCAGAATTGCATAATTGAACTCGTTACAATTTTTAACAATAACATTGAAAAAATATCTATAAAATATTTTTCGTAGAGGTGCACAGAGATCTTCCACTATCTTCCATTTGCTTTTATCATACAGATGAATTTATTTCGCTTAATCTTTTGTTCTTCAGGAGAGAATATTTAATAAAAAACAAAACATAGAAAACAAGCAAGAAAGAATTTCGGCGCTGCCCTCCGTGGTGTAGTTGGTAAGCACGTTGGCTGCGTATAGGTCGAAGGTCGTGGGTTCAAGTCCCGCCGGAAGGTTTACATTTTTGGTCGTTTTCTATGAATCTAAAATATTTGAGAATATTTAATTTCTAATTAATTAATACTTCATGAATAAATATTCATGTGAGCGCTTCTTTTCTCTTAAGTAGATGTAAGATGCTAATGTTTCGAAATTCTGAAGAGGTGAGATAGAAAATCGTAGTTTTTTAGTTGTTCTGCAACGACAGAAGTTGTTGACTCTGTGCTAGCAGTTACTTTTCTATATTTTGTTCTTCACATAATGAAAAAAAATATAAAAAGAAGATTTAATATACAAAAGCAGCATTAAAAAAAAAAACACAATGACCCCCCAAACTGCAGAGCATGACTACCTATACATAATCTTGATAAACGTACACATTGATATTGTTGATGGTAATCTGTTCAAAATCGTTCCTAAAACGGCAACACTATAATGATCCGATAACAGCCTCCGTGGCTGAGTGGTCGAGATTTTGACACCCATTACGGAGGTTCTGGGTTCGATTCCCGATGGGGACACTGTCAAGCAAAAATCTCTTTGTGAGACTTTCCCCATTTTGATTAGGACATTGCAGGCTGAATCACCTGATTGTCCGAAAAGAAAATGATTCCATGCTTCAGAAGGCACGTTAAGCCGTTGGATCCGGCTACTATCTGTCGTTACATGAGCCAAGTCTCTAACACTAACACCAGGGTTTATGAGGTCGGTTGTTGACTTTACACACTGAGAAAAATTTAATGAGCCGTACACCTTACATAAGTAGCAAAGCTCTAGAAAATACGTAGAAAAACGGGATAGACAGACGTAATGAGCTAGACGCATGACGCGTATGAGTTTTGGACTCATTATAAGTACTATTGCTAATTCTTCTTCTTCTTCAGCCTTTTTCAACCTTTTAGGTGTAGGCCTCCTTCAACTTTCTCCATTCCTCTCTGTGTTGCGCTCTTTGTATCCAATTCGAGCCCGCGACTTTCTTTACGTCATCTTTCCAGCGTATCTGTGGTCGTTCTTGAGGCCGCTTTTCTCCCCATGGTTTCCATTCGAGGATACGTCTACACCAGGACGCTTCATTTCGGGCCACGTGTCCAGCCCACTTCCATTTAAGGTGCGCTACCCGTTTCGTTACGTCTGCGACTTTGCTTTGCTTCCGAAGCCATTTATTTGTATTGCGGTCCATCAATGACACTCCTCCCCAGTTTTCTTTCTACCGCCCTCTGGGCTACTTCCAATCTGTTGATAATGTCTCGAGTGAAAACCCAGGTCTCAGCACCATGAGTGAGCACCGGCAGCTATTGCTACTTAATTTAGAGTAATTCGTCGACTCATTATAAAGAGTGACTTACTACCCTAGTGCACTTTTTCTCAGTGCAACCAACACGATGATGATTATATTTTTATAAAGTTTTTTTTTAGTTTTTGCTGATCCGATTTGTTCGAGCACTGTACCAAATGTTTTCTGCTTTCCAAACTTCAGTGCACAATGCCGTGTTTCGGGTCGCGGTCAACATGCGATTGTATTTTTCAAATGTTCGGCCTTGTGCTAACGAGGCAACTTTGGCAGCTGTTGTAGTTTAGTTTAGTATTCAAAAGAAACTTATCTTTCGCAACGCTATGTCTCTTGACGTATTGCCATGAAATTGTTTTAGAAACGGCACACTCTGTTTTGCTAATGTCTTCATCTTCGCTAACAATTATTGTGTATGTTTTTCTAGCTTAGTTTTCTAGAGATGGATTTGCTATTTATAAGCGTTGAACTACTGGTAAATAATTGTTTTCCGAAGCAAAACCTTTGGAGTTAAACATTTGAACTCATTAAAATTTTAACTATGTTTTTAGTAAGTCTGAAATAACAGATAACTCATTCGTAAATAGGTATAGGTATACTAATAGGTTAGGTAGGTGTTGCATTATTAGTATTGTTAATTAACACTTGGGCTATACAAAACAATCAAATCCATTGTAACCAAGGAGCTGTGAGGAAGGTGACAGCCACGATCCACTAGTTCATGTGGTCTTCGCTCCAAGATACTTGAGGCTACTTTTAAGTATAATTTAATAACTACTTAAGCTGCAAGTATATGTACTTTAATACAAAATTAGTTGACTCCTATCGTAACCTTTGAACTTATTCACCACGAAACGAGAATCATAAAGATAATATTCCTTTACCGTAGATGGAGTATGTACTATAAAAAAAAAAATATGTGCGGACATTTCACAGACGGCCATCTGATCCCAAACTAAGCAGAGCTTGTACTATGGGTATCTGACTGCTGGTTTACGTTACACAAATACACACTTATATAGATAAACAACAACCAGCAGCTTATCACACGAATGTTTGCCCTAGGCGGGATTCGAACCCACGACCCTGTGCTTTGAAGGCAGACGTACTACCAACCAGGCTACGGAGCCGCCATATGTTATTGCCATTAGAATTTAATATGCCATGGGTTAAGTTGTAATCATTATTAAATCATATCCGGTGAGTATGCGACACTAAATACTTTATTATCTATATCCTATTAATTATGCCGTTACCATCATAGTATTAACTTTATAGCGACAGGTTATATTATATGCGAACTTTCACCTGTACCACCTGTAGATCGCGAGTTAAGATACTATAAATACTACATAGTATGATTTATTTATTGGCTTGTGCCGATAAACTACGACGGGGTCTGATAAATACCGTTTTAGTATTTTTAGGCAGGTGGAAGTTTTTTGACTTTGTTTCAAATCAAATAGTTTTATTTCGGATAATATTATGTATAAATACATCCATGGGTTAGTAAAGAGAAACAAAAAACTACAATTTAGTAACTAATACCTACCAAACATTGGTTAGTACCTAACCAAAGTTAGTACATATAAATATGCATTAGGTTTAGAAAGAACATGTAATTTAGTCCTGTGCTCAAGAAATGAATCCCGAACCCTTTCTGTTTCAGTAGATATGCATGAATCTTTTTAGCGAACGAATGAAGAAGATGAACAACAACTGAGAGAATTCTTGGGTTTGTTAGGTCGGTTGTCGACCTTATACCGACATGATGAAGAAAAAGAGTATTCAGAACGTATCGTGATCTGCGCCTAAAGGTAGATTCAAAATACAAAATGTTTTTGAATCGCCGTGATTTCACGCGCCTCACGATTTGATGTCGATCGAGCAGACCAATAAGATTGTATACTACCTGGGCCCCGTTTCACGAAGCGACAATTTACTAGTAACAAGTTACAATTTTATATTCATTGCGTAGCCAGTTCGCCAAAACTGGAAGCCCTTATCGTTTTACCACATTGTCTACGCAATGTACATCAAATTGTACTTGTAATTTGTAACTTGTAGCTTCGTGAAACGGCCCCTGGGGCCCGTTTTACGAGGCAACAAGTTACTAGTAACATAACAAGTTACAATTTGATATTCATTGCGTAGCCAATTCGCCTAAACTGTAAGGCATTATCGTTTTATCTAATAGTCTACGCAATGTACGTCGAATTGTACTTGTAATTTGTAACTTGTAGCTTCGTGAAACGGCCCCCTGTATAAAATTTAATATCACTTTAATCAAATTAATCATTTCTTCATCTTTATTTTACTTTATTCATTAAATATGTTAAAAAAAACGTCTTATAAATTGGACCTCCTTCTTGATTCAATTAATCAGTGCAGACTAATTGATAGATAAGATAACCCCAAAGTGTCTTACCAGCCTCTTAAGATTCAGATACCCTATCTGAGTTTGAAAATGTCATTGGCCAGTGAAATGTAAGTGCATGTAAAAGCCAGCACACGGGATGCTGCGCACGATTGCTCTCGGCGTATTTATGTCAGTAAAGTGTGGCGATAGTCTGAGATCCCAACGCGTGATGCCTGGTCAAAACTTTCAACAAGAATTTCAGTTTAGTTTTGTATTTTTTTTTATAAATGAGTCTGGGAATAGTTTATAGTACTAGATAGAGAAATAGAGTATTATAAAAAAATACAAATACGGAACATATTTTTTTTCTAATGTGTACTATGTAATAAAATGTTATTTACTTATCTAATGTTAGGAGTTAATTAAATGCATAAATTTTCAATTATAAATTAATATAAAACTACATTTCAATAAAATAAAGTCTTTGAATGAATAACAAATGAACCCGTATATCAGACTGTGGGTTCTTAGACTACCAGAGAATTGTAGCGTTGATCTGATCACGCGCACAATATCAAAAATTATAGGAAAGGCGAGTATTGAGCAATTTTATTAGCAATTGTTACTGTTTTCTAATTGATACAATCGCAGCGAGAAGATGAGAGTTCTGTGCCTAATAGTAACATGTATTGAAGAAATTTCACCTTTGTCTACCATAAATGTGCGGTAGGGTAATTTTACTCGGACCCATAATATGCTTTTATTAGTACTCGATGAGGTAGTTTCCTTGAAGATATTGGCCTGGAATTTGAAATTTTATTTTAGTGGTATGAGTTTCAATAAAACTAATAATATTTACAAGTTTTATAAGATCAATTAAATAATCTTATTTGCGAGTAGGTCAACGTTAACGACCAATAAAAAATATTTCTTGTTATAATTGTAATGTTTCGGATAAAAACTCAACGCGTGATTGTTATTAGCACTTAACAGTCTTAGCAATTAATACTTTGTGATACTGGTGTAATTTATTTATGCACTTTTAACTTATTAAAAAGAAGGCACAATAAATAAATTTATGATCCTAATTATAGTTAAAGTTATTTCAAAATTAAAATCTGGTAAAAATAACAGATTTCTACCATACTAACTGATTATCCTCCGTTAAACTTTATACTACGTAATTTTTAAAAGTGAGTAAATGGATATGGATATTTGAGTAACGGAAGCGTAACGAATTTGATACCTGTTTACTGTTAATCTGTAAAAAATTTTTCTCTCTAAACAATTCAAATAAGTGTGACGGTTTAATATTTTAAGATTTGAAGGTTGGAATATTTTAAGTTCCAAATGAAATAAATCATTAAGAAAGTTGGTATAGAAGTCACATCAATTACACAGATCGAATTACAATAGAGAGTACGGACATACACATACAATGTTAACATACATCATTGCATACAGAGAGGAAGGCAAAGAGAGCTGTTGCTTGCATATAAATCAAGAGTTTTATAGCGTCGTCTTTTATATCGAAGAGGAGGTTTTGTAGAGTAAAAAAGTCAAGTGAATGAGCCTACTTTTAATTCCTTATGCGATTGAGGATAGAGCATTTAGACGGAACTGTTCTGACGAGTTGCTTAAACACGCTTGATTTGTTTAAAATGTCTTTCACATTAATTATTATAGAAGTGGATATTTATGGAAGTGGTACTTTTATATACACTCTAGATATATTAGTAGTACCTTTCCGCCTGCCCAGCTTGTTCTAAAAGTTGCAACTTAAAAACTCTGTGGCACAAACTGGCACTCAAATATTGGAACTCGAATCATTGACACGATGATGATAAAGGAGTTAACAATATGTATTTTGAAGATAAATAAATCTTACAGTTACATCTTTGCTTTGATTTTAGATTTGTGTCTTGTTTGTAACCAACTAATCACTTAATATTCCAAGTAATTAAAACACCTACTTGATTACCTAAAGTTTAATGAGAAAATATCACATGTTATAAAACATGTATATACATTGTAGTTAAGTTTAAGTCCTATAGACTTACAATATGAGCAACAAAGAATATCGACAGGTTCATTGAACTTGTTAAGTAAAAACTGAAAAAAAAAAGAAACGGTACGCGTGAAAATGATTTTGTCTCAACTTTAAAACCGTTTTTTTAATTTTAAATATTCATTTTGAATATCTTGCTAAGATTTGTAGGGACGCCCATTGCATTTAGGTATTCCTAAAGTACGAAAAGTGTCCATTCTCACCTCAAATTAACCATTAACATGTCATACGTGTCTCAAAGAAAGTGGCACCTGTCACAGACTGTCAATGTTTTAGTGAAAACACATAGGTTCCGGTGTCGTACAGGGGAACCCTCTTGGTCCACTTTTGTATGTTAATTTTACAAATGACTTGCACTTTGTTTTGACGGTTAAATTCAGAACCCAAATCTATCTTTTAATAACTTGCAAGAGTGATGTGTGCAACGTAATCCAATTTCAAGAAAGCTAGATTCCAATACGAAAGTAAGAAAACATTGAGACCGGAATTCGGTCATAAATTCATACAAGCTGTTCCCCAGACATTTATCGGGTAAACCTCTGCAAATGGGGGGTTTACAATCCCTCGGAATTCAATATTATTTCTAACGGTCATGACCACCAATAATCGTATCTGGCAAAATTTATTAGATTACTTTTATAGCTAGTGGGTTAATAAACTACAATTTATATTAATAAATGGCTTAATTAAGTACTTTACCTTTTGGTGGCTTGTTAACAAAGGTAACATTGATGTCATCAAGAAAAGATAAAATAAAAAGGGACTCCTCTACTGAATAAAAAGGAATTAACGCGTTGCTGTCTTTTGTTCTAAATTGCCGTTTAAGTTAATTATTTTTGTGTATGTAATGGTTCCTTCCTAGTTCTAAAGCAACATGGTTCTGTTTATGATCCGTATTGTAAATATAGGGTTTCCTGAATTTAACACATAGGTAAGCTTCATAGAATTTTGTTTCAGTAATTGTAATAGTCAATAAAAGGATGCTTTTAACACCAAGGGTTAGAATACCAAAAGCGTATTAAGTTTAAAAAAATGTATTAATATAATAATTAGCATCATTATAACACCAACCATATTTCAAATTCAAATACTTTTTCAAAAACAGATGACAAATACAAAAGACAGTTAAATAGCATCAAGGCTAGTTATTTTGACCCTTAAACAAACTAATCCTTGTCAGTAGAGTACCTTCATTGGTAAATGGCAAGGAGGCAATAAGGCTATGTGCATTTCTCTAGTGGGCGCGCCCACATTGTCCAAGATCAGTGAGATGTTCGTGTACTCACGCGCACCAAATGGCGCAAGCTTAGTCTTTGTCGGCGTCTGACAGAAAGAAACTGATAATGACTCAATTTTAACTTAAAAAACGTCTGTTAAAGAATTTCGAGTTGATAAAGAAATTAGATATTTCTGTGTTTATTTTTATGAATAATTAGGTAGAAACCGCACCCACCAACGCGGGGATCTAATCGTACGATTAATTCAGTAAGGCCCGGTAGGGGTCATTCTTCTCCGACGCGTTAATCCTCCAGAATGTGGGGTCGCTCCGCGAAGCCTGTGACAGTCCCAGGAGGCTTCTCAGCTTCTGGTGATACGTTGTTGTCATAGATTTCCTAGAGGGCCTTCTGTTTCCTCGCAAGTCCACGCTCGCTAAATTACCACTCTCTGGTAGAAATAGCGATTATACTATATTAAAAAAAACGACAAACGACAAATTGATTAACTTACTACAGGACGACTTTTATCTCGACATACATTGATTTATTAAAAAAAAAAAAGTTACATCAGAAGTAAAATAGACGAACTCTTCTGTAATAGTTTAAGTATTTTGTTTTCTGTGACAAAAGGAGATGTTATTGCTAAATACATAATAAACTAAATTAAA
Organism: Carpatolechia fugitivella; assembly: GCA_951230895.1. NCBI lineage: Eukaryota > Metazoa > Arthropoda > Insecta > Lepidoptera > Gelechiidae > Carpatolechia > Carpatolechia fugitivella. Next base: position 5,350,619 of record OX579658.1, read on the forward strand.
AACTGCGTTTTTACTTTGCATAATAAAATAGTTTTCGCCTCGCTCGTTGTAACTTGGAGCCGTATCTCTGCCCACGTGTTGTTTGGATATTGCACGAGATAACAAAGTAGGTTGCAGGGTTCAGTACGCCAGCTCATTGCAGAGCCTACGCGTGGCATACTTTTAGGGACAATATTTAATGTGGTCATTGACTCTTCGTTTAGTAGCTTGAGCCCGAGATAGAGTCTAACAACAGGATATAAACTAACAATTCCAAGTTTGGATTTAGTTACTTTTGTATTATGTACTTTTTTTATGTTGTCATGAATTTTTTGAGATATTTTCTAGGTTCAAGATTAGTTTTTAGACTTGAAAAAGACACGCTCTTTGCATAGATTATGCGGTTAAATTAGTGCGACCGAATGGTTAAGCGGTCGACTCTCTTGACGGAGGTTTCTGAATTGAATCCCGATGGAGGCATTTGTCAAAACAAAAACCTCTTTGTAAAAATGTTAGGACATTGCTGAATCACCTGATTGTCCGAAAAGAAAGAGTTTTTAAGCTTTGAAAAGCACGTGCTCGGTACTATCTATATAGGTAGAAGTAGCCGTTGTTAGCCACGTTAGTGGCTTTCAGCGGCTCTATGACAATGTCACCAGGGTTTGTTAGGTCAGTTGTCGACCTTAAAATCTTCTTGATGAAGAAGAAGAAGAGATAAAAGATTCGGTTAGATGGATGCGGCTTACTGTATCACTTAAGTATATGAATAGGTGATCGAAAGTACCTAGAAAAAAATAAGTTGTAAGTAACTTATTCTAGAGACATTCTTGTCAAATCATATGCTTTTTAACCTCGTTCTCACAATCGAAATTGCTTTGTAATGTTTTGACGACACGACCGGAAAACATAATTTTGGAGTTGTACACTTGTGGTTTCTGGCGGTAATGATTTGTATTTTTCTTTTTCTAGACTTTCACTGCCTCTCTGTCAATGGAGCGTTTTAGGGGTTATACAATTATGTCATTAGGGATGTGACGACGTTCAGTACGCGTTATTAAAAAACGATTTATTCGAGATTCTACAGGTTTCTTTACAAATGGTTCTAGATGACATGACTTATACGTATAGAGTGAAGAAAGATTTATAGAAGTACTTTTTAATATCATATTGAAGTTTAAAAGGACGACACTACTAGGTTATTATTCAGTAGTTTAGTTATCATCTAAAATTCCATCATTAATTCATTTATCTTCTTCAAGCCGCATTACTTATAATACGCCGTATTGCGGCTAGAAAAGCTTGTAAAAAATTATAGTTTGATTGCGATGGCCAAATCTTATCAACTACTTATTATTTGAAAAACTAGATGTGTACGAGTATTCAGGTTATCTTTAAAATGATTTTGCTATTTTGAAGATATCTGGCGTAATCTTGATACCTATGCAGAATTTTCTATCCCAAGGTGGTCAAAAAGTTGTCATGGAAAGCTAATTTTCTTGGATCTAGAACGAAAATCCCCTTTTACGAGTATGTACAAAAAATAAAAAATGTATTTTTGCTATTGGCATTATTAGTCTCCACCAAGAGGCTCGCGCCTACTTTTTTTTTATTTTTTATATGAAATAGCAAGCAAACGAGCGGACGAGCCACAGTGGTGGTAAGTGGTCATCGTCGCCCATGGACATTCGCAACACCAGGGGAGTTGCCAACGCGTTGCCAGCCTTTGAGAGCCCTGTATATTCGCCTTTTGAAGAACCCCATGTCAAAGAGCAAAGGAATTTATAAAAACACATTCATACATGGTTGAGGTTCAACTCAAAGTCACCTCTCGGACGGTTTGCAGCGGCCCTAGATCAAACTACGCGCGCCCTTAAAATAAATAAGAATAAATACTCGTAATTACAACATGTGAAAAATAATACAGAAGCTACTCAAAGGTTAACCCAAACGACTCATAATTTCATAGTACAACCAACACGTAACAGCAATTATTGTGGTGGCGTTACATATTTTTAAACACCATCTCAACGGGGATATACCGTAGTACTTGCATGTACTTAGTCATTACCGTGACCCGTGTGAGAAACTGTCTCTAGCGCCATAGAGTACTGATATTCAGCTAAATAATATTTAAATTGTCGTACTCAGGAGTAGAGAGAAACGCATTACTGAATGCACCAAGCATCAAGACTGATTATCTTATGCATTGTCATATGAATGTAACTGACTATAAAAAAATATAGATAAATTAAAATTGATATTTTCAGGAGTAGAGAGAAACGCATTAATAGACGCAGCGAGCATAAGACGATCTGATCTTGATCATATGCACTATCACAAAAAACATAGGTAATCGCCTATAGAATACATATAGCTAAGCAATTCAACTAAAGTGAATAAACTTAAAAGAAATAGAAGTTTACTGATAAATTACTAAATGAGAACTTATAAGACGATAAAGCTGGATTAGATTGAAACTGATGATAATAAAAAAATATTATTATTATTAAATAAACTAATACCAACTTACAATATAACAAAGACAAATTAATTAAACTTTCTATATAACACCTGACCTCGTGAGAACAATTCTCTATTCCTTGAAGAAACAAAAACCAACAACGAACCACCGACAAGACTATCTGACCATCAATTTCACTCTTCAGATCTGCTGTCACGGGAGTGACGTGCGATTGACATACTGATATCATCTAAGCTGTGACCTGGCGGGGTCATTGACATTGAGTGCGCGCAGCCAGCGTCATACGGATGCGCTGACGCATTGCACAATAATGGCTGCAGGCTGTGGTTTAATGTCGTATGAAAAAACGGGAAGGTGTATTCTTTCCGTGCATTACAATAGATACTTCCACGTGTAGTACGACTGAACGAGCCATTGACATGCTAACAGGTGATCGTGATCTTCTTTGTATTTAGTTGGACCTTAGTCAAATGAATGGCTTGAAAACACTTACGAAAATGTAGTTTGGCCTTATCATAACAGTGCTGTTTGATAGGTTTAAATTGATTTTATTGGAGCCTATTGTAATTGATACAATTCAGGATAGAGCCAAATCTTGCATGTTCTCCTGATCATTTGGTATTTTATTTTTTCTATAAAAAATCAATGAACAATAATGAAAACCAACTGTAAAGCATTCGTGTTTGAGAAATCGTTTCGTCTAGCCTTAGCTTCACAAGCTATGTAGCTTCATAAACATGTCAAAGACAATTAACATCTTAGCAGTTATTACCTGTACAAGTGGAGCTGTCGTCTCCGCATATTTTCGCACGACCTAGAGACACACAGTTGTCATTCCGCAAGTAAATGACTGTCCTACCCTTGCCACTAATTCACTAGTTCCTTTCATCTCATAAACATGTTCTTGAGGAAATACTTGGGCTGAAGCAGTGTTTCCTTATTTTCTTTCATCTAAGGATGAAGCATAAGTGCTTGACTGGGCTTGGTTATTATTTGACAACAGCTCGTGTTGTCTGTGATATAATTAGTAACAATCTCCCTAGCGATAAGAGATTTGGGTTCTCAATCCGAATATTTCCGCTGCGGTACTGTTACTAGAGTTTGACGATTCAAAAACACGAATCAAGTGTTTTAACATTTCAGGTTTTGAACAATCTCTAACTTGACAAATCAAGAATTTGACGAGATTTTTTATAGGCAAAGAAAGATTTGACGAGTAACTAATTTGACAAATCAAGGATTTAACGAGTGTGTGCGAAATCTCGAACAAAATTACTTTGTGAGTCTGCCTTTAGTTTGGTTGAGCCATTGTCTCAAGTTATTTTTTTGACGATCCGAAGTATGATGATTCTGTGTTTTGGGAGGCACGTTAAGCCGTTGGTTCTAGCGTTTCCAGCTGATTATCCACAGAAGTAGATGTTACATGATGCCATATTAGATGCCTTTGGCGGGGCAATAACTTTGATCCCAGGGTTTGTAAAGTCGGCCGTCGTCTTTGACTTTGACTTTGTCGGTCTTATATTACAACCCTAGGCTTGCAAACGATGATAGGGTTATGTCTATTTCTGTCTATACAGACTTTTTTTTCTATTCTTACTGTGCAAGTATACCGTTTCTTGATTCACTTTATTTGTATAATATTATCTTCGGAATGTTCTGAGTTTATTTAATTTCCAATGATGTTTATATTTATTGAACCGTGAAAAGTTATTGTTCTCTAGATAAATATTTTTCAAGACTTATTTTCTGAAAAACAAGCAGTGATGTGACGTCTTTGGGCACTTGTGTATTTTTTCGGAAATGAGGTTAGTAAACATGGAATAGCCTTGTTTTTAGTAACTTGCCAAAATGAACTTTAGTCACCTTGTGTTTTATTTTATACTAGCTGACCGGCAGACTTTGTCTTGCCATTTTTCCCAACACCTACCCTACGTTCAAAAATAGACTTATGGTTTAAAAAAAGTATTTTTTTTTTGTTCTAGAATCAATCAGTCAAATTTTAAAGGTAATTTTACTATAATATTTTCATTCGGATTTGCATTCACATTTCAACGTAATTTTTGACAGGGGTGGAAACCAGTTTGTTTTTCAATGGGCCTAAGAAAAACTAAAACTTGTGGCGGTCATTGCCGATCTGTTGAAATTTCCACATACTAGGTCCTCATAATGCTTTCTAAATTACAGCAGACTACCTAAGTTTAGTACTGATTAACTAGATTCTAATCTAGACCCTCTTTTGTTTCAGAGCGATGTCTCGGTGGAAGGGCAAGCTGAGGTAGCCGGCAGATGGCAGCAGCGAGCGCGGCAATGTTCCGGCCCGGGGCCCTAGACCCCTCCTGTTATGCCACGCAAAGGGTGAGTGCTTATTGTAGTATTGGTGAAGGTTAACAGATGGCGCTGAATTGCGAAAAATGTTTTGCAAGTCACTGGTACCCTCCTACCGGTTTGCCTTCTTGAGAAGTTATTACTAGTTTTAAAAGTTCATATCAGTCCTTATTATAGTGAAATTGAGCACTTACATTTCAGGCTCTCTTATTTTATATTTTTTCTTTGAATAGGTGATGCTTACTCTATTAATAAATTTATCGTGATACTACTATTAGAAACTGGCTGGTTTTTTACCGGCTGTCTTTTTCTCTCTTTTTGTAAATATTTATCTCGTATCTTTTGAATGTTTTCATTTTTGTCCAGTACTTTTTCAAACCGAAAAATCTTATTTTTAAAAAATTTGCGAGTTTTTACTTTAAGTTGCGTTTCTTTTTCATTTTAAAAATAATTTCATTTCGTTCCACCGGGTGTAGATTAAAGTTTGCGATGTAGCTTTAAAAATGCATCTAGGGAGTCAATACCACTTTACCCTCAAGCGACAGCATGGCCATGTTTTAATTAACATGATCAAACACCCCGTGTCCATTTGCGCTAAGACAACAGTACGTCACACGACACGATACATGCTAAGCAAGTCTGTTTGTACGATGAAGATAGAACAATTCGTGACCTAGTGGCGACTGTTGGCTGATCCTTGACGATTATGAATGTTGAGCAATTGTCTGGTCATTGCGAGAAAATTATGTTTCAAAAGAATGATTGAAATATTGGTCCCATGTTTAATATAGGGATAGTAGGTAACATTCTTCCCGAAAGAAGAAAATATTAATAACCTTAAAAAAAAAACTTAAAAAAGATTGGGATTCAAAAACAAATATTTGGAAAATATTTTTTTATTTAGTATTCAGCGCTAATAATTAACGCTAATATTTAACGCTATTCTTCTTTAGTCTCTTACCTTTTTTTTGTGCTGTGTTTACGATCAGAGCTAAAAAAAAACACTAAACAAAGATGGTTAGGTAAGAGCAAAATTCTATGTATGGGAAAGTACTACAATAAACAGCCAGTCAATCGATTTATTTGTATGCCAATAAACTTCACTCTCTCTTACTTTTTAACAAAAATTTACTCATTGTTTCGAAATTTTCATGTGCAATCAACAGCCAGTTTCAATTTTTCAAATATCGAACGGAAATCTAGCTTCAAATTTCTGCTTCGGTTTTACCCCGATAGGGCGTATCTCTGAACCAAACATGTGCACATGTGGGCTGTTTGCTGACGTCACAGATAGCAGCGTCGATTTGTTTGCACTACTCTTGATGCTCGACAGTCAATAGACGGACAGGCTTCTAAAATGTTAGTGCATAATTTAGATTACTTACTTGAATTAAAGGCAGGTTTACATAGAGTCAGCGTCAGGCGGTCCTGAGTGCTGACCCGCTACTGTTATCGTGAAAAGAATTGATTTCAAGTCAGTAAAGCGTTGACGGGTCATGTTATTAATGCTGGCTTGATTGAAATCTGTTATTTATTTACACGTTGGCTGTCCCTGGCCAGCGCTGTCTTTACGCCAGTGACTGACTCAATACAAGGTGTCCAAAAAGGGTATTTGCACTTTTAAATATCAATAAATCGCCTTAATGAGGGTAGATAACAAAAAAATATATAATGTCATACGTGGAATTTATTGGATATTTAGTTGCAATGGATTCGTATACCGGAGCTCAGCGTGTATTTTGTGTACGAGTTTATTATCAAAACAATAATTCGATAATAACAGCTCGCCGCTTATATCGCGCGCAATTCAATGTACGGGACATTTCTTCATCTCCCAGTGCGAATATCATTAGAAAATTGATTAAGACATTTGAGGCTACAGGGTCAACTTTAAAAAACTTTGATTGCGGACGTCCGATAGAAATAAGGCTACCTGCAGTTATTCAAGAAGTTCACGAGTCGGTAAGGCAAGATCCCTCACTATCACTGCGAAAGCGAAGTCAATCCGTAAACATTGCAAAATCAACATTGCACCTGATTTTAAAGAAGGATTTGCATTTACGTGCTTACAAGATTCAATAAACATATCTCTCTACAAAGGCTTTATAAACATAGACAAGTACTATTTTTTGCTATTCAGTATTTTAGCTCGGTTAGTATTTCTTTACTTACTGTCTGTACCAGGTAAATTCTTTGGTAAATTCGATAGTATCTGCGTAAAAGAGTTTCTTTAATCTAATTGAAGCTAAAAACAGTTTCTTTGCTGATTTAATAAAATTATAAGATCAAAGCAACGTACCTTTATTAGAGGTAAGAACAGCCAATAAGAAAATTGGATATTGGATAAACATATATCATAATAAGCTTTGTAAGTCTATAGTCTTATTGTTATTTTTCAAGTATTTCTTGACCATAGAATAGGAAAATGGAGCCTAGTACAGACGTACTGTTACAATTGGCCTCCTTTGTTGTTACTGGCTGTTGGACGGTTTTCATATTTCGTTCTATAGTAATTTTTGAATTGAGAATGTCGTGCCCCACTGACGTGGTGGACTAGTATGGTCAAGTTATTAAAAAATGCCCAATTACCCGACCCGACAACCCAAGACATATTGTCTTGGAGCCGAAGTAACGGAGAGCCGACCCCACCTAAAGTGGGATAATGGGAAAGACTAAGAAGAACAGTGCTTAGAGACTACACGTGTTTTATGAAAATCTCTAAATAAATACAATAGGTATCTAGAATTTTTACGCGTGTTCTTTATTAAGAGGTTAGAAGCCCTTCCGGCTACGTCTCCCACAGTACCCATGATTTTATAGCTCGGCACAACCAGACCTATAGTCGCCTAATACTTTGAGTGTAGAAAAGGGCCAAGCGGTCTGGCCGGTACCTAATTAATCGAACCCTGATTTTCGCAGTGATTAGCGACGAGAAATCTGGCTTCCTCAAACTGTAATTTACGTTATTATTGTAGCTCCGTTTGTGACGAGCTTAATATTACATGTATTACTAGTTAACTACTACTTTTTTTATTTTCTTTTTTAAACCCGTAACACTTTTCAAAGAAAATTGTTGAAGAAGCCACTTATGGGCGTCAAAGACATCGAAAATGTATATTGTCTTTAGAAACTGGTGAGGTGACCTCTCGTCACCTGCATTTTGTATGCAGATAGTGGCCAATATTGCTTGGTCGCTATCTGTATATAGTTTGAAGGCAACGAAAGGCCAATATATAGGTAGATAATAATATAGTCTCTTCAATGTATTTGATGCCTTTTACCGTCCATCCATTCATGACCTAATCAGACCACGCCTGTGTTCTATGTTCGAAATCGAAGTACAGCTTGCATAGTAAAATACTAAGACAACAAATGAAATCTATAAAATTGAATGACTAGTGTACAAAGTAGTACAAATATAGTTGACCGAGCGAGCGCGAAGCATCTCCGTTTCAGCTTGGCCAAAATTGCTTTTGTATGTCTAGTAGCTGTCCATCTGTCTATCTGTTTGTTCTCATCTGTAGGTCGCATTTCTCAACCGATTCTCTTGAAATTTTGTGAGCAGGCTCGATAAATTAATAGAATTTTTTACTCGAGTCAGTTTTTGGAAATTAAAAAAATAACAGAGTTATGAGGGTTGAAAACGTAAAAAAATCATTCAGTTCAATTCAATCAGCCATTTAAAAATATATATTATATAACTCGTGAGGTCTTCAGCTCACAGAGCCACTAGTTTAGTGTGTCCAGTGTACGTCATGCCATTTTACTCCAATCAGAAAAATCTAAATTAGACGATCGTAAATGAAAGTCCTAAGTAAATAGGTACATTGTGTCATTTTGTTCAGTGAAATCGGTACCAATTCACTTTGAGATCAAACGATTCAATGAAAACTTAGGTTTAGTCTAAGTAATTGTATTGATAGGAGTTTGTAGACAATATTATTTAAACTTTGCTTTTAAACTGTGAGAGTAGGTACTGAAACACTAAACGAAACCAATCGTGTGTAATTCTAATTTTTAAGATTCTCGTGTAAACAACAAATTATATTTGGTACATAATTTTCTAATTGGCCTCTACGTGACCTGTGAACCATCGAGTGGAAAGTATGATGAAACAAAAATTGTAATTCAAAATAGGTACAAACAAGGAAAACCGTAACCAATAACAGAATTTTCTTAAAACCGACGCGCGCACACTAAACATGTTTATTTTTTCTAATTTCAGAGTTCCACAGATATCTTATTATAAATTCATCATATCCATTAGCATAGTTCGTTAGCCATTTTACTTAGAAAGTTTTAAAACCGAATGGTAGATGTTTTTATATAAGTAAAAATAATACTATACGAGGAAATGGTTGGTATATCCGCTAATATGTTTTTGAATATTAAATATTTTAGTAGTAAGCTACACGATTTCATAAAAACATTATACAATACAGGCCAATAAATACTATGCAGATCTAACTATCACAGAACTGCTTTGTGCACTTGAAGTACCTATAGTCATCTAAATGCCTAGGCCGCTTTAAAAAAACAGATCGTAAAATAAACCATCTGCTCGTTTCTCTGTGGAGAACACCTGAATTACAAAAGAGGACCACTTAATACCTCCTTGGGGATCTGAGGGCCAGTCCTCGGAAGCCATCCAGGGAACCTCCTGAAAAACTGCTTGCACAATTCAAATGGAATTTAACTAAACTCAACCTTTGGAATTCAGATTTAGATTTCAAATAAAATAAAATGATTTCATTAAAAAACAGTAAAAATTAAGCATTTTGTATAGAGCTTCATGTAGAACGTGATACGAATAATATAACTTAACAGCTAGGCGTCGTTGGTGGAAATTTTGTATGAAAAACAAACCCTGAAGTTTTCTCACTAATTTGTTTTAGATGTATTTGTAAAATAGGTAATGATTAACTTACTATTCCTTAATATTCTCACTCCAGTTAACAAAATGCTGGTTATACTATAATATTGTTACAAATCCACGATTCTAAATTCAAAACATAAATTATGTATAAAACAAACAATGCAGTTTCCTGAAATCTTACCTTTACATACTAATACTGAATTTCAGTTCTCTAAAATACAGCATTTACAAAGGCGTGAGGTTCCCTCGGGTTCATTGTGGAGGTAAATAATGTGTCGTGCCAGAAGAGCTGGACAATGAGGGACTTATGTGAGGGCCATCCCGCCTCCCCGTACGTTACTTCTTCTAAGAATACCTACGAGAAAGCGTGGATCTGGAAACTGGTCTCTGTAAAGGATAAATTAAGTATCTGGTAGTCTAGAATACTAGAATAACTATTCAGATTTTAAAATTTGGAGTTCCAAAAATCTCAACGGTCGAAGCTTTATACTCGTACCAGTGTTACTAATTTAATAATGACACTTAAAAACTATACTGACCACCAAACAACACGGTATAAATAAAATATTTATTTTTATTTTTATATACACTTAAACCGTTTAATCAAAGATTTTATTATCAGTGTGTCGCAGAAGATATTAAATATGCATATGGCGAAAGCTTTGAATGTTTTTGTTTTAAATTTTAAATTTATTTCTTCTATTGAGAGAGATGCATTTTCATTGTCTTTTTATTATTATTTTTGTTATGATTTGTATCGTGGAGTTTGATCAATCTAGCTTTAAAGAATAGAATAGAATAGAATAGAATAGAATAGAATATACTAGTAAGTAAGACTACTAAAGAGTACTTATAAAGACTTTAAGAAAGATTTATTGCAAACCAATTCAGTCAGTTTGGACGTAGGTATAATTGTATTCGTAGAGTGTCGGCGGTCTAGTGGCTAGGGCCGTTGCCTTCCATCCGGGAGACGCAGGCTCGATCCTCACGTTTTCGAATTTCAAATTCATATGTACGTTTATTCGACGCTCTTACGGTGAAGGAAAACATCATGATAAAACCGGCACACTCCTGCGAAGAAATTCAAAGGTTGTGTGTGAAGTCGACCAACCCGCACTGGGCCAGCGTGTTCGACTAAGGCCTAATCGCCCTAATCCAGGGTAGGCTCGAGCCCCTCGGTGGGGACGTATATGAGCTGTTGATGATAATTCTATTCCTTTATTTGGAGTCACACACGACGTTGTATTTTCGCGCAGTCGGCTAACAAAACAACATACAAACAAAGCGAGAAAGTTTCCAAGAAAATAAGTAATTATATCGTAAGCTGACTTTTCACTTTTCTTACATTTAATTTCATCATCTTTGCCGTATTACAAAAGTGAAGTATCCCACGCTATTATATTCTCACTTTTAGCTTAATCTAGAATCTAAAGTAGGTAATGTAATTACTGCCACGATAGAGCTGTCATAGGTGTAACAGTTGCAGAGCTGTACAGTCGCCGGCAGGTGCAGGTAAACAATCGGCTAAGTGGTAATGTCATTTATCAGAATTCTTTGAAGATGTGCAAATATTTTTTTGACTGAAAATAAATAGTGCCGAACATAATGGTTATACATAATAATTTTAAGAAACGACAAAACGAAGAGAAACGCTGACTTCCATAAGCTGCCATCAACTTTTACTTTTACAAGATTTAGTATCAGGTCGCAAACTTAAAGGTCTATTAGTAGGCACTCGTCTAAATTGCAAGTGGTTTAAAATACTATTTTGTCTTTTTTGTAGCCAGTCTAAAGAGTTACAAAAAAGTTATGGACCATTTTACAAAATGCCAAAATGAACGCAAATTATGTGCCCAAGAAATTATTTCATCAACAGCTCGTATACGACCCCACCGATAGGCTTGAGCCTACCCTGAATTAAGGCGATTAGGCCTTATTCGACCACGCTGGCCCAGTGCGGGTTGGTCGACTTCACACAGAACCTTTGAATTTCTTCGCAGGAGTGTGCAGATTTCGTCACGATGTTTTCCTTCACCGTAAGAGCGTCGAATAAACGTACATATGAATTCAAAACTCGAAAACACATTGGAATTAAAGAAAGAAAGAAATTATTTATCTGATACCTTCAAAATAACAATTCAACACAAAGTCTGACAAAGTATACAGGTAACTACGTGTATTTAAAATCTCAAATAGAGTTGACGGATATTCTGAGAATATTGCCACTATATCTCAGATATTCTTAATACCGTATAGTTTATAAATACTGTCAGTCAGACCTAAAACACTCAAGTTTTACCACTTAAACGGTATAAAGCGTTTGTTTAATGCAACTTCCTGTAGACTGTACTATATAAAATAGGTGATTATCACCACAATGAAGCCGTCAAAGGCTTTAGTTTATAGCTCACCACATTTCTTGGCCGACACGCCATGTATCAAGACTATAAATAGTTTGGCACTAATGAAATTCAAAGTTTTTTACTAGCTCAGTATTTTTCTAGACCACAAATGTCGGTAGAGTTAATGTAATGTTGAAATGGAACCATTTTAATTATATTATGATAATAGTTTGAACTATTGTTAATTATGCTACGTTTTCGTTTAGATCGTTTATAATGACCATCTTTTTTATTTTTGTTTATCAACAAGTACATGCTTAATTTGTACAATAATATCTCCCCAAACTGTTACCCAGTTTGTTGGCGAGTAAGGCGCTTAAATTCAAATTTATTGTGCACCAACTATGCTAAAACGATACATATTTTTCTTACACTACACACATTCTAACCTACCTACATATATACTCAACAAAAAGTAAGTTAGTAGTTAAGTATCTATCTGTTTATTTTATGATTATTTATTTTTTGTATGTATAGATAAAAAATATTTTTTTTTAGGTATATAATTTTAATATATTTGAAGTGAAAAATATATTTTTTATTGATCTTGGACGATACATAGATAACGAGTTATCATAAACAGACGTAATCTGTAAAAAAGGTACATAATATAAAAAAAATATGTGTGTAGGCAACGTGACCCCGAGTTGACAGTCTTGGGTTCAAAACCTACAATACGTAACGTATTTGATTATTTACAGTTGGCTAATTAATTTGTAAGGGCAGGATCATACGATTTTATCCAAAAACTCATTACAAGTGTGGAGATTTTTTTTCGTTTTGTTTAGCTAGGTACTTTGTTTCCGATGTCCAGTTAGTTAATTATCCAGAATGAGCCGAGCGTCGAATTCCGGTCAATTAACCGATGGAACCGGTGTTGTGCATGGTTTGCGGTTAAACGGGCACCGGTCGAATTTCACAGCTTTGTTGCCCTAACATCATAATTAATTTAAAGACAGCCCTGGCATACTCTTTGTATAATTAACTACATCGGTCACTAAAAGTTTTGCTAAAAGCCTCTTTTGTGTGTTTTTTTACATCTAATGAGTAGAATGAATGTCACATTCTACGCTGCGTAGCGTTTAAACCGGAGTACCATCTCTACGCGTCGTTGTGTTGTAGCGATTAAATCAAGAACATCTTAGTAATTTACTATTTCTTATTGAGATGAAAGAGGCGTATCTACAGAGGTATATCATCTTGTACTTCCTAAGCAGATGGACCGTTTCAATCTTTTCAGGTTAGCAGTTTGATAAAACTCTGTCTAACAGCTTTTGCATGTCAGAAGTATATTTTTTTTAACTTGGAGTAAGGCATACCTTTTAAACTTCGTAGCGTTGGAAGAAATCATGTTGCCCATGGCTACGCCGTAGTAAGCGTAGCTACTTGCTACGCCGTAGCGTTAGAATGAAGACCGTAGACAAAATTAACCAGCGCGGCAAACAGAAGAAGAGCAGGAGAAGTTTTTGTCGCACTTACGTCCCCATTGAGGGGCTTGTATCTACCCTGAATTAGGCCAAACAGTTATTAACACTCTGCATTACTGTTATAAGAAAAAATAATAATAATAAATCCATTCGAAGTATTTCATTTAAATCCAATTATTTTAACTGTGATTACAGTAGGACACTCAATAATTTTGTTCCGTTATTGAAATTGTAATGAAAATTCTCATCACAAAAATGAATTTAACATTATTTTAAATGCGTTGAATGTTCTTTATATAAATTTGGTATATTATAAGTTCGTGTCGTGAAAAAGATAACCCGTTTCACATTAGCGCTCTTTCATTATAAAAAAATATACATATATAACACTAGCTGTCCGCCCGTAGCTACGCCCGCATTTTTTTTTGCGGTAAAAAGTAACCTTTGTCCCACTAGGGATGTCAAACTATCTTCGTCCCTTCAAAACGGTCTGTATTTTCGCGAAGGAAAAATACTTTTTGCGCGTAACTCAGATACCTAATACATCATGATAAACAATGTTAATATTATAATATAAATATTCGATGAAATTGTTTCACACATTGTTAACAATGATTATTAATTTTAGTTATAATGTGGTTATGTCCTTAATAAAGAGCTCTCTCGAAATGGCGCTAGTTTGTAGTCAGATAGCACCTTAATGAAATTTGGTATTATTAATTGATTAATGTGCTACATTGCTTGCGGTAATTAATTAACGATTATGTATTCCAGTGGCTAACACGCAATGGACGCTGAATACTGGAAAATAATTGCAATTCGGCAATGTTATAATATGCTCCCGGCAGCAATTTTCAATGAGAATTGTTTCATTTTGTTGATGGATTTTGTGTGTTAAATTTGTTTATCGGATTTTAAATCCTAGCACAAAAAATATTTTCATATTTATAAACGAAACGTTATATTACAATTTTTATATAGAGAGGTCATTGAAAATTAGGCTTATTCCAATAATCCTCATTGACTAGCCTCATTGCTAGGATTTTATATGATAGATTTAACTAACCACCTAGTAAAAGAATGTAAACGCAATGGTTAAGCAAATCTAGAAAGCTGCATGTTTCTATGTACATTTATTAAGGATAAGAAAAAACATAGACATTTAAGTTTAGACGATTCCGGTGGATTATGTTTCAGAATCAATGTACTTTATTTATCATTAAGTGGAGATCTGCCACTTATTGTACAACCTTACGAAAGTAACGCCGGCGTCATAGTATAGACCGGCTCAGTATTAATAATGTTACCAGCATAGTAGTAGAAAATAAAATTGGATAAGTTTTTAGCCTCTAAGTTACAGAATAGAGACATACTTAGGATACTGCATAAGAACAATAAACTATATCTCAACAGTAAATTTTATAGCTATAAATAGCGTTTTATTGCTACAAATCATTGTCGAGTATTTGAACTAAATTACAGTATCATGTCTCTCGCAGTTAATAACACGATATCATAATAGAGACGTTGAAAACGGATCAACAAAGGGTCCTAATATTGCAATATTTAGACCATTCAAGTAGATATCCATTTATAATTTCTGCTTCACAAAAGCAAGAAATTAATTAATTATCCAATGCATTGCTGTTGTTTAGATTTTAACAATATTGTTTTTTTACGCAAAAATTTGCCGCGCATTTCCACAATACGTTAGTTAAAAAACTCCAAAACAAGGAATATTGTATCCTAAACGAAAATGTAACCAAGCAAGTGTGTGTAAAGTGTTTATTTGTGTGTGTGTGTGTGTGTGTGTATATGTACGCTACTACTTATAGAATGATGTTCAAGTATTCTGAATTTACTCCATGATCTTTTTTCTATTCTGACTCTTTTCTTTTTATTGGAAGGAAGATGAAAACACTACAGGTCACTTACCTCTAGTTCTGCGAAAGTCAAAAGAAAGCTAGTATTTTAGTACTTTTATTTTTATTTGGACCTATTACCAAAGACCATGGATATTCAACCTTGTTCGAACGAGGTTAGTTCACAATGATTGGAATGCAATAAATGTATAGAAATGTTAATCTCACCATCACGATTTGAAAAGGATTTCGATAAGGTAATTAGGTACTTAAGAATATCTATATCAATTACAAAGGTTTCAAGAGCACTTACAAGTTTGAATATATTCTGTATAGTGTACTATTGCAATATATATATATTTATATATTTGAAAGCAGAGATACTACTATGTAACATATAATAACTATCATTTCTCAGTAGTTACATATTACTTATTATATATATATATGACGGGGATCCTCGGGAGATTCGTTTGCAGAATCAGCTTCTCTTGTGGGGGATGTAATCTCACTTCTGTTGACGGGGATCCGGTGCCAGCTGGATCGCACATGGTGGATAGATTACCGAAATAATGAAGTCTCTTCTTAGTTTAGGCTTGTATTTTAACGTTAGCAAAATCACAAATCGATAATATCAAACGATTGTTAAGATTTAGACGGATACAAATTGAAAACGCGAGAAGTTTGGCACAGAGTAATGGCCTCTTCTCAAAAACAAGTTGTCAGTACGCCGCTCCAGAAAAGAATGAGAATAAAAATGGCGGATGGGTTCCGCAATCCCTCCGAATCTCGTTACAGGTTAGGCAATACCGGATATCAGTTAGCCAACCTAACCAAAACAATCCAGTGTGGCCATTTACTCCGTGTCAACCATCTCCAAGCTGTCAGCTTGACGTTTCCATAGACGAATGAACGAATAACTAGTTCCAATCTGCAGCAATTGGTGGCGCCCTCCGCCACCGTCATTGGTATCGCGAATATGACAGTTGGCCCAGCTTGACCTACAGCGCTTGGTTGGTGGCGTCAACGTGCATTTTCGACATATATATATAATAACTATCATTTCTGTATAGTGTACTGTTGCAATAAAGAATATATATATATTAAAATTTAGAAAGTACACTAGATTATTAAGCGTCGGTGGTATAGTGGCTAGGGCCGCTGTCTTCCGTTCGGGAGTCGCGGGTTTGATCCCCAACACGTACTAATGTGTTTTCGAATTTCGAATTCATATACACGCCTAATCGCCCTAGTTCAGGGTAGGCTCGAGCCTCTCGGTGGGGACGTGTATGAGCTGTTGATGATTGACACTAGATTATATGCAGACTGTGTTTTTTTAATAACATCAACATCAACGGCCCGTTACAGCCCACTGCTGGACTATAAGTGGAGGGTTTTGCCATAATCTCCAGGCTTGGCATATTTTCCTATTGTATAATCTGTTAAAGTTGTATGTATAATGTATGAAAAATATTTACTAGTTGTTTATACTCGCGCGTAAGAGGTCAGCAGAAACTTGCATACTTGCATAACATCCACTCACTTTCTTCAGGAATGCAGTTGACACGGCTTATGTAAATGCACTTGTAAATGCACAGTAACCTAATGAAATGTTTAATCCTTCGACAACTTTAATCATAGTGTTCTTTGCGTGTTGGCTATGTAATCAGAAGTGGGATTAAAGTCATTCCTACGTAATAACTTCATTAAAAAACGTTGTGCATAAGACGTTTCTGTCTTTGTAAGGTTTGCAAAAGCGACTAGTAAATAGGCAATATAGTATTCTTTGTCTAAATAACCACTGGTCTTAGATATCTACGATACTTTCATGACGAAATTAAACCTATGTGGTTGCTGTTTGTATATAAACTTAATTAAGCTCTTATTCCTTGCAAGGTGAGCAAATCTTCAGGAACCCTCTTATCTAACAAGAATGTAATCTCGACCACCGTGGCCGAACGACGCCCGGAGGCTCCGGGTTCGATTCCCGGTGGGGACACTGTCATGTAAAAATCTCTTTGTGAGACATTCCCCAGTTTGGTTAGGACATATTGCAGGCCGAATCACTTGATTGTCCGAAAAGAAAGGTGATTCCGTGCTTTGAAAGGCACGTTAAGCCGTTGGTCCCGGCTACTATCTAGTCGTTACATGAGCCAAGTAGTGACCTTTGACGGCTCTATAACACTGACACCAGGGTTTGTGAGGTCGGTTGTCGACCTACAACCCACACGATGATAGTGATCTAACAAAAATGATTAGGAGATCATATAAAAATTGCTCTTTTTTATGACACCAAATCTACATCGTGCCAGTATCAAGTTTGGAATAGCAAGCCTATAGCCTAAAACACACTAGCAGAATTCAACTTTCGAATAATTTATTTGCTGTAATATCTATTTATTATAGCATAATTTACCTCATATAATTAAAACGTAATAAACCTCTTTAACAAGCGAGATAATCCTGTCAATAAAGTGTCGCCAGCTTTTTGCTTCCCCGTTAGCAGAGTGGAAGGGTCTTGCTATGCAGATTAGGTAGACGTAGTTCCTTAGTCTAGTTCAAAGCGATAGAACTGGAAGAATATTGAGTTTGAGTTATATTTGAGCAGAATATTACTAGTGGATCTGTGAGCTGTAGACCTCGCTTTTTTTTTAAATGGCTGATTTATGATTTTTTTACGTTCCAACCCTCATAACATCGTATTTTTTTTTTATTTCATTTTTTTTATTGGTTGAGAAATGCCACTGTAGAGGAAAACAGCTTCAGCGGTGGACGTTGTAAGCTGCCAACCCCCGTAACTCCGTATTTTTTTTAAATTTCCAAAAACTGACTCGACAAAAAAATTTGGTCAATTTATCGATCCTGCTCACAAAATTTCATGAAAATCGGTTGAGAAACGCGACCTGTAGAGTGGAACAAACAGACAGACACACAGACATACAAAAGCAATTTTGGCCAAGCTGAAGCAGAGTCGCTTCGTTCGCTCGGTCAATTATTAATAGTTTATCTGTCTTGTTCGAACTTCGAAGAGATTGTTTTAGTGGATGACTAATGTTGTATAGGACTGTACGAGACTGAAAAATATGGTGTATAAGGAAAATGCACATTATTGCATATTCAAGCGGTAGGAAGATAGATGTTGAGGAGTCGGTACGACGACGCGCTCTCTATAAGGTCAATAAATAAAAGCATAGATCAAATAAAATACACTGGAAGCGTGAGTATTAAAGTAAGTAACGAACAACTATGACGAAAAAAGGTAATTTTCGAAACTATTTCACATCTACCTCTGCTCCTATAGTATGCAAAACCTATTGAGAGACTGTTAGCCTACAACTTTTGTTCCAAAACTTTTCTGAAATCTCAGAACATTTTTGTTACTTTACTTTCAAACTGTAGCTGACCGAAATATATTATGTTTTAAAATTTTCGTGGTTGTAAACCGTGGTAAGAAACCCGCGAATTGTGAGAATGTTAGTGTAGCTGACCGAGTTATGTTTCATCATCAGCAGCTCATATAAGCTGCTCGAGCCCCTCGGTGGGGGCTTAGACTCTCCAGTTAAGTATTAAAACTGAATACTTTTTAAGGATATTGAATAGCGTGGAACATCAATGGCCCGTTACAGTCCACTGCTGGACTATGAGCCTCCTCCACTTAAAGTGGAGGGTTTTGCCATAATCTCCACGCTTGGCAGGTGGGTTGGAGATCGCAGATTAAAAGGTTACTGTATCAGAGAGCGCTGCTGCCCGTTCCCTGTTCAATGTGTAGTCCCTAAGTCGCCTCTTACGACACCCACGGGAAGAGTAGGAGTTGGTGATAAATGTCTAGCCGGCTAGCGTGGAACAAAAGTTGTTATTTTTTATAGGCTAAACTACCACCCAAGAAGTATTGCGTCATTTAGTCCACACGTTGTAAAATGTATTTTTAAGAAAGAAAAATACTATAATCTTTATACCTGTCTCAGTTCATTACATCATTACATCTATTTACATAACACTTATTAGCACCTCGATGCGGATCTGCAGCTTTACCAAAGCATACTTGAGCCTCCAATCGGACAGGTTTTGCATCGAATTTTCAACAATAAACGAGTTCATAGAATCAACAGTGCTAAATGTTTGGCCGTTCGCGTTGCGTAAGAGCAGATGTCAGCGAAAGGCGACAGGTGCGCTGCGCGTGCGACACCCACTGCAACGACTTTCCAATCAGGGATGCCAGCTTTGAGTGTAACTTACTATTCTGTCATATCCTAATGGACGTCCTTCTATCGCCCATAAATCTGGGAATGCACAAGTCCCTAAGTGATGTATATGCTATACTACTGACCGAGGGGCTCAAACCCCACCTGAGTTGGGTGTTCAGGGCATAAAGTATAGGTAGGTAATTATTGGCCGTGTGTGAGATGTCCCCACATATTTATTTTTATTTATTATTTTATTATTGTGACACATTCAATTTATTTTAATATACAATAATTGCAAATTAAATAGCAACACACTTGATATTTGTATGTTTGCACTAGCAAATTGTGCGTGAGATTATTTTAAAACGAGAGCTGTTATCAGTCTGGCAACCCTGTTTAAAATTTCGATTTCACGTCTTTGGAAATTATTTGGTACTTAAAGAGAGTCTGCTTTAATCAACAGTTTTCCCTAATAGGTGGTTACGGCTTTGTTTGATTGATCGTTATTTAAAATTTCTTTTGTTTTTTTTTATTGCCGAGTATTGGATGGAAACCTACCAGTTTTGATTGTTGCAATAAGATTAAAATTTAATGGTTTGAAATTTACACTAATGTGCTTTCAAATATCGAATTTATGAACGTTTATTTGACGCTCTTATGGTGAAGGAAAACATCGTGGGAAGCCGCACACTCGTACAAAGAAATTCAAAGGTTGTGAGTGAAGTCGACCAACCCGCACTGGGCCAGAGTGGGCGACTTTAGCCTGATCGCCCTACTACAGAGTAGGCGCGAGCCCCTCGGTGGGGACGTATATGAGCTATTGATAAACCATATAATAAGCATCTTCCTACATTCAAATTATTTTAGTATACTAGAAACATTAGCATCTATTTAGTTGTAAATTTATTATTGAATACTTTCAATTTCGTCCTTTTGATTTATTTTATGTGATTGTGAACGTTACGATTCAGTTTCACCATTGTCCAATTGGCTTGTAATATTATATAGCTTAATTGGCAATTGTCTATTGCCAGATGATTGTCAGGTTTCAATAATGGCCCTTTCTCCATCTTAATCGTTTGGTGTGAAGTGAACACAGCGGGTGTTGACAAATCATTTGAATTGATGGCAAATTAATTGTTATTCGTTTCCTGTTATTAATTTTAAGGCCTTGGTTTTGTACAGAGGACAAAGGATATAGTCAGGCCAGGCTGCTTGAAACGGATTAAGTTTTCTCTTGTAATTATTTATGCTTTGTAATGAATCTGTAATTGTGCAGTTCGGTAAACTATACATGTAAACAAAATTTCTTGAGAAAATTAAAACCGTTTCAAGCGGCCTGGCCTGACTATATCCTTTGTCCTCTGTACGTTTTGGTGATAAATTAATTGAAATTGATTTTAAGTTTTTGTCATTATTAGCTATTTAATTAACAGTGTTTGTTTACATTATATCCGTTTATTCATCTAACTTCTTATAAGGTTTCATACATTGTGAATCAATCATACATTCCGCCCGCGACTTAAGAATTTTATAAATATATACTACTAATTCTTCATCACAAAGTAGGTAAAGTAGCACGCTTTTTTTCTTTTTTTTTAATAAGTGGGGACATCTTCACACACGGCCATCTGATACCAAACAATATGGTTACCAGACAGCTGATATACATTACTTAAATTGATAAATACATACTTATATAGATAAACAACAACCAGACACAAGGCAAACACAAGTGCTCATCACACAAATGTTTGCCCTGGGCGGGATTCGAACCCGCGACCCTGTGCGTCGGAGGCAGATACACTACCACCAAGGCTACTTTTTATTGTGTGGTTTCATAAACTGAACACCCCTCTTCAAGGTTTACGGGTATTTTTGTAACATCCTGTATATTAAAAACCCATAGAGCTGATAGAAACTAATAAGGGTGAAAATCAATAGCTGCATAATTATTATGTATCTAAGACCTGCAAAATTAAATTACATTGATCGATTTATTTAGGAAAATCAGACAGAGGCGTGAAATATCCGATGCTATGCTATCTTCTTGATTAGACGTTGTGACCAATTTATAGCCTCCATAATTGAGCATAAAGATTTTAGTAATATAGTTTATAAATCTGATTAAGTTCTTATCTAACTGTAAAAGATACTTACCGACAGACTTTTAAATACAGCGACAAGACTTAACTATGAAAATTTAATAATTTGTTTATTTTTAATAATTCTCTTAAATTACATTAATATAATATATATATATACAGAGAGATTCTATAAAATAAAAACATACATATAACACTGTCACCAACAGACACTTAAAAATTCAATAAAAATATGTGAGAACATTTTCCAAGCACACACTTCAAAAAGTTGAATTGGAAAAGCTTTAAATGTAATGGCTGCGTCGCGTCGTAACAAAGCCTTAACGTTTACAAGTAAATACAATAGGTGCCTTCTCGTTATACATTTCACGGTTATAAAATGTGAATGCCTATAACAAACACCCTTTTCACAATCGCCGAAATAAACAGGAAACAATGTGAACACAATGGTATAACGGTTTGTTACCCTTTTAGCTCCTTTCTCCATAAGGGTAGAAACTTAAGACGTGGGGACAAGATGGCGGCGTTTTTTCTAGAAAGATTCAATCTTTTGCTCGAAGCATTTTATCTTATTTAGCGTAGACTGTCCCACTGCTGGGCAAAGGCCTCCCTCTTCTTCCATCCTTCCCTATCCTGAGCTTCCTCATCCCAACTCCTTGAAAAAGAGTCAAGCTCATTCCGCCATCTCCATCGCTAGTCGAACTAATTCTATAAAAATGGCTTCGAAGTTAAAAATATACTATTTTAATACGTTGAAAATGCCAAGTTGTAATTCGTGACCAAATTATTATTTGTTGTTGAACCCGAATGGCGTCAATTAAATTGCATAAAAACCGTATTGAATGTATCTCTCTTTGAAATCTTGAGACACGTGCAATTATAGTCCTAGAAATATTCGCTCTTCATGATTTCACCTAGCAAGCTTTGAGAACAGAATGCTCAAATTAGACTTCACTGTAGTATTCGCAGCATCAAGTACTCATAAAACAATTACTAAGGAGGTTGCTTCAAAGAGATTTGATTGTAAGAGTTTTTTTCCCATTGTCTACAGATATTTTTACTGACTTTGAAAAGGCATCTAAACTGGACGGAATAGAGTCGAATTTTATGTGAATATTTGGCTCAGTAATATTTGTTGAATGCAGTTGGAAGAAATCGATGATTGCAATGCAATGCAGTAGAACGCCAATTAAATTTTCTCAGGAAGATGGTAACTTCAATAATAATGAAACGGAAATAGAGCAAATAATATTTCCATAGGTTCTTTCAAAATCTTAATACTAGAAGTATTAAGTAGGTACTAATATAGAATTTTAAACAAACTCTACGCTGTAATACCGATAAACATTTTTCTTCAGCTAGGAATTCTCCTTTTTTCCAAGCCTGAAAACTAATAGAGTTATAAAGAATCACGAATATTCCCTAAAATGAAGGGTGGGCGGTTAGATGTGCCGGTGAGTGTATTATTTTTAAAAGGAGTTTATTTAATTTAGGTTATATTCTAAGGCACTAGATAAATGATAATCTTCACAACATACTATCTTGACCGACCTTTATGGCATGGAGTATTTAAAAGAGAGAGATGGAACACTGCGGCACGAAAAATATCATGGAAAACTATAAGATTCATTTTAGTAACGTAGCCAAAGATCTATAGGATTATAACTAGTATTGTATTTTGTGTAACGGATCACGACAAGTAGCCGGGACCCGTTAATGTATCGACCCTTGTCCGCTTGTCATGTTTCCAGCTCTAGCCCGCGCGGCCGTTATGCAAACCCGTTGATAAACTAAACATGGTTAGACCAGTGAATTACAATGTTTTCACTGCTTTCCGATTCCAATAGTAAAACTTAGATACAGCTCTTATTGTACGAACTCATCGATAGGCTTTTCATTTTGTATTTTTATACGAAGTACCACGCTACCTGTGGATACCCGTTGCGTGACGTAAATTTTTATATTTGATAAGAGTAATTTGTTATAAAATTATGAAAATCTTTTTTATTATGTTTTTTGTTTATTACAAAAAAAAAATACGAAATCTTTATTTTTCATCTTTTTTTTTTTATTTTTCAATATACCTTTATATTATTTTAATTATTTTTAGCAATATCGTATATGTTATACACTCAAATTCGGAATGTCTAAAAAACTTTGGTATGAATACTATTAAGGGCCCCGGAGACGGTCAAACGGTTTGATTCAAACACGTAAAGTTTGGTTTGACTCAAATCATTTTGATCGTTTACAAAGGTGGTTTGAACGGTTTGTCAAACATTTACGTGTTTGAAGCATGTTTGATGCAATTTCAATTTTCGTGTTTGACGCGTCAGAAGTGTAATTACGACAGCGTACAGAATCAGACTGCGCAGAGCCGTTTGACAAACCATTCAAACCGACCTCAAACGTAAACCGTTTGACCGTCTCCGGGGCCCTTTATTGCATGCGTTTTATATATTTATAAAACGCATAAAATCAGGTTTTTGATTATTTTAATACGAAGTTTATGTACTCGTATTAGTTATTACAGTATCCGCATATAAATTAGTCAAAGTTCCGGTGTTTAAGAAGATTCATTATAATTTAAATTTAACGGAAATTAGATTCAAGTCCAAACGGTTGTAAAGGGGGCATCATTCTACTAAGTTTTAACTAAGTAAGTTTTCGTGTTAGGTACGAATACACCTATATGTTACACAAGGGATTTAATACTTATTAGAATGGATACTTACGTTGGAATTGAGACTAGACAATAATTTCTGAGGTAATCTCCGTTTTAATAATAGGTTACATAGAAAACTTATAATGAGTCTACGCAAGTATTTGTAATATTAATGAGATGATTATGTCGTACGATAGTTTTCAATTACAAAAATTTTGTGAAGTGTTCATACTTATTAGGTATGTAATAATATCGAGTAAATTAGAACGTTTATTATGAGGTAAAGACGTCATATTTACTGTAACGTATTTTTTTTTCTTTTCATTTGTATTTACTCTCTTCTCGGTTCTTTAAATAGTTCATTATTTACTTAACACAAATCAAAAGAGGTCCGAACATACTTAGTGATAATCGTCTCAAACAGGACCCCTCTCTATAATATCGGTCTTGAATATACAGCATGAAATTTACATCGTTTTGTTCCCGCCGTGTAGTGATAGTACCCGTCAACCTGAACCACTTTTCACGAAAAAAAAATTCCTGTGACAAAAAAATTTTTGGTCTCTCCATACAAAATGGGTCGGTCGGGAGTCTCACTTTGTATGGAGAGACCAAAAATTTTTTTGTCGCAGGAAATTTTTTTTTCGTAAAAAGTTGTTCAGTTTGACGGGTACTATCACTACACGGCGGGAACAAAACGATGTAAATTTCACGGTGTAGAAGCACATAATTTAATTTATAATGACACCATTTACAGTGGCTAGGTGTAATAAAAACAATATTCACAGTGAATTTAGAATACATTTTCAATCGTGACATTTTAGACATAGTACTTAAAACATTAAAAGCTATAAAGTCAAAGATCGACTTATATCCATCAAATCAATAATTAAATTACTGTAGGCAACTGTCTTCATTGATCGATGACTATAATTTTAATAGCCTTCCTTCCTTTAGAACTAGCAAATAAAGTTCGAAAAGTCTTCCATTGAGAAACACCCACTTCTAAATTAGGTGTTTAGTTGCTAATTAGCTTACGTAAGAGATATATGTTACACTGTATAGTGGGGAAGACTGAATGCATTTATACACGTATAGGTGTTCGTGTGTGAAAGTAAGTGGTCTTGTGTCAGCAACGCGTTATTTATCACTTCTGTGATAGAACATCTTGTACTTATTATTTCCTGGTGCAAGGTGTTACAAAATAATGCTCTTAGAACAGATGAAAGAAAATTTTTGGTTTCATTAGTATATTTAAAAAAATATATCTAATTATTGACAATCATTTGATTATAAGCATCCGGATACCCTTCCATAGCTACGAACTAGGATTCCGTACCAAGGCCTTTTTTAAAGATGTCGCATTTTATGAACAGGATATTTAGATATTTATGCGATAAACAAAGTAAAAAAATACTTGATTTCCGTATCATTATATTAATTTCCATTAATCTAACACAGGATTTCAATCTGCATCTCTCCGGGCATCTATACCTGCGTAGCAAAATTTTGCCGAGAAATCCTCGATTTAATCTCAATAGTACTATAGTAACTGTATCTTTAACCTCAATAGTAAATCTACAAACAACCTTTTTGCTTCACAAACAACTAAACGACTTTGTTTACCGGTAGATGGCGTTGTATAAAAAGTGCGTAAAATGTCATTCTTGCGGTGTAGTCAAGTGTATGTAGAACGGGACTTTTCTTTAATGGGATCTGTTGATAGTGTGATCAAGTAAGATGAGCTATTTAGCGGTGATAGTTTTTCACCAGTTAACGTTATGCGCTCGCACATGTAAAACTTATGAGAAAGCTGGCCATCAGGTGTTGATGAAAGGCGTGAGAAATTGAAAAGGGCAATCTTAAGGTAATTATTATACCAAGGCCATTATGCAAACTTGCAAGTGTGAAATAACTGGTATTACATCTACGTATACCTATATGCTTACGAAAATGAAGAAGCAAAATTAGTGGTAGTTAAGTTTTTTAAATAACCTTTTTTTATACTATAGGTCTCGTTAAAACGGATTCTTCTAGCAAAGATTCGCTGTGGGTAACTTTTTTAAGTCAATCAATAAGTCAATGTTAGCTGGAAGAAATGAAATGATCGACCGGGGACATCCCTAGATTTCGTAATGTTTACAATCCCTAGTTCTTTTTCTTTGACGTTCGGATTTTTGGCGGTTAACTTGTGCTGTAAGCATTTTGTTAGATTAATATGAATAAAATGTTCGTAAAAATACGTTTTTTTGTTGTCAACGAAAAAAAAAACTTTCGGCCCTGTCCATTATGAAAAAAGTACGCACGTAGAAAGAGTGCCATAAAAAGAACAGCTTGAAAATAAAATGTCTAAATATCTAGACTGCAGTTAGTACAGATACATACCTGGCTTCCCGAACTAGGCCACGAACAATGTAACAGCTCGGAGCAGTTACAACACAGTGTAGGTTTCCCTCGGGATCCCATGACGTTATGAGCTTGTTCAGTCAGGTGAGTAACAGGCAGTTGTAAGAAAGTAACGTAGACTGGGGATTACTAAGCTTTGCAGCGTTTTGGTTTGACTCTGTGGGCGAAAATAGCAATTTAGTATAGTGATGAGGATGGTGATTCCAGCTCATATCATATTTAGGTGACTAGTACGCTGGCCCAATGCAGTTTGGTTGGCTTCACGCACAAATTTTGCACTTCTTCGCAAATTTGTGGTGCGGGTTTTCTTACACACAATGTCTTCCTTAAAATTATTTGCCTATGGATAAACAGCTTTTCGTCAAAATCCAATTTTTGTCTTTACCGTTAAAGCATAAAATAAACATAAAAAAATTGGAAATTAAAAAACACAATGGTTTTCTCTACCCTCTTAACCTCAATTAAATATTGCGTCAGCTTAATTTTTGACAAATGAGTGCAGTAGAAGTATAGACTATTGCAGTATGTGCTGTGAAGTTGCATCTCCAAGTTTCAACTTCAGTCGTCCGCTCAACCGTAAAGAGATTCAGGCACGTGTACATGGGATTTAACAAGCTGCGTGCTTCGCTCGTGTGACTTCTGTTTTTTTTTCCTATGAAACTTACTTGATTTCCAATTAAAAATGTAGTATGATGTGAAAAAGAAACAGTTTCAAATGAATGAGAATAATGACAATAAAGATCCGAAACAGAATAATATAAAGAAGTGAAGATCAACAATTTAAGAGCGTGTTTGATCTGCGAGTGTTTGACGGCCCCGTATAGCCTAGTTGGTTGTACGCCTGCGTACGAAGGACATGGTCGCGGTTCGAATCCCGCCCAGGGCAAACATTCGTGTGATGAGCACTTGTGTTTGCCCTGTGTCTGGATGCTGTTTATCTATATGTGTATGTATTTTTCTATTTAGGTAATGAATTTCAGCCGTCTGATACCCATAGTATACAAGCTTTGCTTAGTTTGGGATAAGATGGCAGTGTGTGAGATGTCCCCACATATTTATTTATTTATTATGTCTTCTTCTTCACCGTGAGTGAGTAGTTCGATCGAATACCGACTTCTGCACGAATGAGTTCTATAGAGCCGCTAAAACACAGATATTATGGCACAGAATAAGGAGAAGAACCCTTTATATAATCATAGAAATAATCCCTATCCAATTACTACAAATGAAATAAAAATGAAACGAACAAAACCCATAATCTTTTCATTAATAATTCTAAAATTCTCAAGTGATTCCGTAAAAATGTAACGTCAATCAACTTGCGCTGAATAAAAAAAGGAATTTCGCACTGACGTCACAGAATACCTGATCTCATCCCTCGGGAACCGATATTGACTTGAACGGACGACTTTGTTCCAAGCGCGTTGTGTTTGCCAATGGGATGCGGCAAGATGGGATCACTGTCGCTTGCAATATATAAGATGGTTTTGTTTGAATTTTAAAACGGAGGTTTACATGGTAACATTTAATTTTTTTTAAATATTTTTAGATCATTCAGACCTTGAACCCCCCCCCCCCCTTGGTCTTTACCTTTTTTTTCTTTTGTAGTACAGGCTAATAGACGACAATCTATTATTATCCTTGGAAAAGTAGTACAGTTTCATCGGTGTCTAGTCCACCCTTTAAAATTTTCGGAAACAATTTAATTATCAGGTCTTTAATTTATACTTGTCGAAAATTAAACAAAAGCTTGTTGTATTTACAAGGTAGGTATTGCTTACTTATTTACTCTTAATCCAGCAAAAACATAGGAACTTTCTTCTTTAATTCATTTAAATAGTACAAAGGTAAATTAAAAATATAAAATGTAATTTTCCTAAGCGACGAGACGACGCAACAATTTCCCTGTATTAAATGGAAAATATTTCGCCACTAACGTGTTGCCGGTTACCTCAAGTGAAAACCATTAGGTTTTCTGTGACAACTTTTAAAATGCTTAAAACAATGTTTTGCTCTGCAGATAAATAAAAGAGTAGTGCAATTGCGCTATAGAGTTACCTTCTATATAACTCACTGCAAAGTCACGTTACAAACTTTTGAAAAATAGTTGATCTAAATGTTAAAGTCGTGTCTGTTTGTGGTTAAAATTTATTTTGGTTGCTTCATTATCAGCTCACATAAAATGTCCTCAATCAAGAGAATTGACTACTCTTTTCTATATATATACATTAATTCACGCCTTTATCCCAAAAAGGATGATTAGAGCTTTAGTCGGCTCAGAGCACATACTCAAATCACTTTTCTCACATTTTTTGGGTATACATTCGGAGAAAAACGCGCCTAATCGCAAGTACGCTGGTTTTTTCGTTTCTTGATTCACTTAGAAGGTAACAGCTAGTTTGCCAGCATGTCAATTGCTTAAGTGGCACTGAATTCTGATCCCTTAGTCACCTTACGGGAAGACTTAGGTTGGTCCAATTCTAATTCCGGGAACCACACACACAATTCTCAAGGTTGCGCCTGCGATTGCGGAATGCAGAAACGGTGCGACGTCACTTTATTCAAACGAAACTGAACTATTGTTTTTTTCTGTGATAAGGGGAATATTGTGCGATCTGAACTGAAAATGTATATTTTATCACAATACTTACCGTTATTGTATAGTTGACAACATAGAGCGAATCTGGCATCAAGACAAACCTACAATGGTTTAAGATGCTTCTTGTATCAAAATAAATAAATAATAAAAAAAAACTAGAAATACATTTACTACTTTTATTTGTTTCGAGAACCCTTAGTAGTAGTAAAACAGAGCTCAGCTGAATAAGTGCGAAATAAATGAAAAGGTCACAAGACCTCGGTTGGCGGGACGCTTGGTTAAATTTATTACTACAGCTTTCTTATTGTCTGTCCCATGCTGTCTTCTTATCTTCGAATGTAAACGCTGATGTTATTCTTCAAGCTATTCGTGAAACCTAATGGCTTGTGCTTTAGAAGTTTTGTAAGAGCTCTTAAATTACAGCAGTAAGTGCTGTTAGTTCTGGACTATTTTGCTCTCTCATTTAATCTTCGTGTTTAATTTCCAGGTTTCAGGTTGGTTCTTGAAGACTGTTCAAGACCGTCTAATTTTACATTTTGATAAAGTATCCCAGTTGGAAAGTGTGAACTAGGTGCTTTAAAATTTAAAATGATCCTTCTCCTTAAGCAAGTTCCGGGATCGAATCCCAGTACGGACGTTACTGTGTCAAACAAAAAAAATACTGAGAAGCTATCCCCAGTTTAGTGATTGTCCGAAAAATGAGATGATTCTGAGCTTCAGTCAGAAGGCACGTTAAACCGTTAGTCTCAGCTATATGAGTATTACTTATTCTTCCTCTTCTTCTTCCATTATTGGAGGTCAGCCGTCAGCTTTTTTATATTTCCTTGTCCCTTGCTAGATGGAACAGATCTTCCACACTGGTAATCCCGGTCCACTCTCGAATGTTTTGAAGCAAAGATTTCTTCCGTCTTTTCCTCTCTATTTGTCCATCATGATAAGTTGAAGAAGTTGTTTTCTATAGTGTCTTAAGGGTATATCGTGAAGTCGGTTGTCGACTGTAGAATACAAGAGATCCTAAATGAGAACTTATGAGGAAAAATATAAAACACAGAAAAACGCTTTATTATCTGGTGTAATTTTTGCGTCATAAAAGTGTACTATACCCTCGGAGGAAATACCAGATGTAGAAAAACGTATTTTTTTTAAACAATACACTGTTTTTGAGGTCACAGTGCAAATATATCAACCTATTTGTAATTATAGTTATTCAAGAAAGTTAGATCTTAGGTCAAGTGGTCAATAAATATGCTTAGGAACTAAATCTAACTTCAAAGTTCAAAGAACATGTTTAGCTATTTAAAAAAATATAAATATTCAACTATTGTACACAATAAAGGTGTCTATTTTAATACTTGTGTAAACTAAATTCTTTGTCCAAAGGTTTCTAATAGTTTTACCAAACACGAAATGTCTTTGTGTGGCTTTGTGCTTAAGATCTAAAGCAGCGAGTGAAACCGATTTCGAAAGCCGAAGTACGGTCACGTAGATCACTTTACAACCTTATAAAAAATTAACCTGGTTAGTGAATTGTTTAAGAGTATGGAAGGCTTTTTAAGGGTTCATATCGGCTACTGTATGATTTTTCTATAAAAAGAAAAAAACAAGAGAATACTATTTTTTGAGCTTTCAAAAAGTAAAAGATAAAAGTGTCTTTATTCGAAGTAAGATTTAACAAAATCATTTTACGACGTCAAAGCAAGATGGCCCGTACAAATCATAATTATAATTTAAGTGGTTTAGAGAATAGATAGGAGTATTATCATATAGCAAGGTGTCTACTAAAATTCTCTCTTTAGATTATGTACAGGTATTCTGTATTCTGTAGACTGTAGATACTTGTAAATCTCAAATTTTTAGATAGCAAGGTTCAATGCTTTTATTGAAAACCATAAAAAAACTTGATTCATTTCAAAGCAATCTCATAAGGCTAGAGAATTTTATTCTAAAAGAGAATTTAATAAAAACTTTTAGTTTGAAATTTTAAGATTATTTGCTGACCTTACACGTGTAGTGAATAAGCCTTTCACGACGTACTGCAATGCAATAGACTAGTACCTTTACAAATCTAATCTAAGTACTACGTTTATCCAAGTCGAACGTTGCAAGTTCTGAAGAAATTTTCGTGATTTCTTACTTTAGTAAACTAGTTTATTTCAGCAAAACTATAGTAATCGCATCGTAAGAATGCCGTCCTGACAGCAGGCAGGAAATATGAAAACCAAAAAAGACAAGAAAAATTGTACGTGTATGACAGCTGTCAGGACGGCATGTATGTATACACTTTATTAAACAGTAAACAAAGATAAGTTTTACGGACTTAGCTTCTGCACGAGAGGTTTCGAGTTTTTATCTTTGTATTTAGTATCCCTTTCTTTACATGCTGTCATCATTTTATCTTTATTGGATAAGTAAGTAGGTATGTAAAAACATTCTTTCCCAATCAATAATTATTAAGTTTCAAGAAATCACTAACTTTTCTACTTGGATATAGTAGATGGCAGTTTATTACTACGTCACCTTTAAAAAAATAAAGCAGAGTACTTCAACCATGTGAGAAAAATAACACCCACACGGGTGTGTCTAAGCAGGGTTTAAGGAGATTAAACACAGTTATTTAAGTAGTTGCGAGAAAATGCTTTGCATAATAGATGAGAGACATTACGCAGAACTTTAGCGGTAAAAGTTTTGTGGGATTACTCACGATTCTTCCTTACGTTCTATAGATTCCTGCA
Organism: Carpatolechia fugitivella; assembly: GCA_951230895.1. Lineage (NCBI taxonomy): Eukaryota > Metazoa > Arthropoda > Insecta > Lepidoptera > Gelechiidae > Carpatolechia > Carpatolechia fugitivella. The sequence goes on from OX579658.1 coordinate 5,382,663, forward strand.
ACGAACAGAAATCCAGGATATGTATGTAATTTATTTCAATCACATCATTTTTTTTCCATGTAGACCAAAACATAGCCCACTTATTTATATTTTGCAGAAAACATTGTTACATAAACAGTTCCACGTCGCAACAGTATCGTTTTGCAACGATCTTACAAACATTACAAAAAGATATATTGTGTGAGTATATCTTTTGGAAAAACCCGAGTCCCAGCTGAAAGTGGCCCATTTTAACCGAACTATAGTATAGTATAGGTACAATAGCAATACTTACCTCAAACAATCCTTGCTCGGTGCTTTTAGCCAGGCGCCCGCCGCGGAAGCATCCCACATTTTATTGTAGCAATAAATTTTATGCCGCTATACCAGGCGAGATTGCTCGCGGATTTTTGTACTTCATTTGCTATGGGTACCGTGCCGTCTTATTTTCCTTATTATTTTGTGTTTTTTCGAAGGATTGGATGAGGCTTTTCCGCAAGAAAAAAGTTACGCGTTCCGGTATTTACGAGGCGGTTTATTTTGGGGAATCTGGATATATTTTTGGTCTAATTGGTGACTAAATAATATATGTATTTTTGATATATAAAGAGTAAATGTGCTTTGTTGCACACTAAGGATAAAAAGACCGATTACAATAATCATAAAAGAAATAGAAAGTGTACAGTTAGGTGAAATACGACGGCTCCGTAGCCCAGGTGGTAGTGTATCTGCCTCCGACGCACAAGGTTGCGGGTTCGAATCCCGCCCAGGGCAAACATTCGTGTGATGAGCACTTGTGTTTACCTTGTGTCTGGTTGTTGTTTATCTATATATAAGTATATATTTATCTATTTATGTCAGTCATGTATATCAGCTGTCTGGTACCCATAGTACAAGCTCTGCTTAGTTTGGGATCAGATGGCCGTGTGTGAAGATGTCCCCACATATTTGTTTATTTATACACTGAAACTTGTGACACGCACTCTTTAACATCTAGAGACAGAAAAAGCTTTTTAGTAGAAGATGCTTGATTGTTTACGCTTTTAAGAAGAACAGAACAATGTTATAAAAGTAATTTATATTCATTCTAGGTCATCCACCTAGATTAGCTTAATTACAAAAATGTCAACCTGAGACAACCCGACAGAATTATGGAAAGACCATGTCTACAATTTCAGCTACATTTGCGGTTAATAATAACGGGTTATGTTGAAAAGAAACAATTATTACGTAAATGAGACACAATCTCGTAGATAATTTTCCTTGAATGTTGAAACTGTGCGGTTTTATAATTTATAGTTTTATAGTTTCATTTATAGTTTTATAGATGGTATAGCTAGTGTCAGGGACACCTAGCTGTGAATGTGTTTCTAAGGGTGTAACTAGTCTAACAGATATTAGAACCAGATACATATTATGAGCGTGATAAGAGACTAGTAATTTACGTAGTAATACTCGAATTGGATTATCTTCTAGACGGTGTTGATGGTCGTGAAAGTAATAAAGGGAACGTGAAATATCTTTATCTTTATCTTGATACTTGATTGGAATTTGTTTGAAATGTTGATCTAAATGTCACTTAATTTCTTCTTCTTAGAAAGAGAGAAAGAAAGAAAAAAAATATGTATAATGTTATTTATTTAACCGGAAACACTCACGTCAAAATTGAAACTTTATCTTTGTCTTTGTTTGGTTTTGTTTGCTTGTCAATCTATGAAACTAAACAACATTGGTTATAGAACTTGTGCACCTCAAAAAAAAAATAAGATTCTCATTCAACCTGATTCGCTAGCTCAGTCTTTTTGCATGAAAATTCAAAATTTTAGAGAAATTTATATAGTTGTGGTTTTGTTGTGGTTGTAGTTGTGGTTGCGTTTCTTGGATTGAAGAACTACACACACAAAACGTGGCTTTTTGGACGGTGGTTTGGGTAGCGTCTATTTACTTTTCTATGTGTCATCAACAGCTCATATACGTCCTTCCGAGGGGCTCGAGCCTACCCTGAATTACGGCGATTAGGCCTATTCGACCACGGTGGCCCAGTGCGGGTTGGTCAACTTCACACACTCTTTGAATTTCCTCGCAGGAGTGTGCAGGTTTCATCACGATGTTTTCCTTCACCGTAAGAGCGTCGAATAAACGTACATATGAATTCAAAATCACATTGGTACGTGGTGGTGATCGAACCCGCGTCTCCCGGACGGGAGGCAGCGGCCTAGCCACTAGACCACCGACGCTCTTATGTACTATGTGTAGCATTCAAGACAAACGTCGTCGTTGAATTTTACCAACGTTTGGAAGTCAACAGCAAAACCCTCCACTTAAGTGGAGGAGGCTCATAGTCCAGCAGTGGACTGTAACGGGCCGTTGATGTTGATGATGACACAATTTCTTACATTAGACATTAAAATGTTCTCTTTGTAACTTTGTGATCAGTATCACTATTGACAGTATTCGATGTCGATGCAATGTGCATTGGCCGACTTATTCTTCCCGGTGACATATCGGCTAAGCAATGTACCTCCAAATGTAGTTATAACTAAAGTTGTAGCTTTAATAAACGGGCCTGTTGTTATTTTCCATAATGTCTCCAAACAAATTTATCTTCTCATACATTTTAATATCGCAAGCCGTCGTTAAGGTAAAATTTGTACATCAGCGGGGCCTAATGGCTTGAATAAAGAAACTCGACGACGTGTCTAGTTTAACAAAATACTCCAAAAAGAAGAGAATCCAGCTACATTATTTGTAGTCATATTTTTTGCTATAATTAGCAGTTCTAAACATTTTTTGTTATGACCCATTTGGAAATGTGGGAAATTTTTCACGCATAGTTTTTTGTAGCAACTTAGGAATCTTTCAAGTAACTACTTTGAGTACTTTTAACTCAAAAATAATTACCTATATCTGCATATAGTTTTTACTTGGTGGCCTAACACTGTGGTGTTAATTTGTTTTTTCCGATTTAATATCACCGGCAGCATCGTACCAAGTGTATTTGTATGATGTTAATTTTGAGTGAGTTAATAATTTTTCGCCATGTAAAATGTTTTTTGTATTGGAGACCGTTATTTAAGGAGAGCCTGGTTCAAAAACAAATGATAACCTCGTCAAATATCTGTCCAAACAAGGATCGAATTCGTGAAGCCTCTAAATTGAAACAGAACACTGTAACTCTCCGGTGAATATAATTATTATCTGCTACAGGAAAACCAAGAAACTGCAACATCTTGAAGCGAACTATTCATAGTTACTTAGATAATACAGACTGCAACTCCAGTAACTCTGTTCAAGTGTAATTTAATATGTGATGAAGCTAAAGTTACAGACTCAAGTTAGCTTTACAGAGGCTAGACGTTAATAGGAGTTGGAAGTGATATGATATTGCAACTACGATATTTCGTTGAGGTCATTTCACAGTTAACCAACAAATATCAACAAAAAATACTGATAATTTTTAACCAATGCGGCAATTTTGCCTGTTTTATGGGCGCTTTTTAACCAAAAGCTGTGCCGAAAGTAAGTAGAGATGAGCTAATCAACTTAATAATACAGCAGATTAAATTTCTAAACAAAATTTTAACTTTATCACAAAAGGAGACCAGCTACAACAAAACTAGGTATTGCATTGAAAGAGTAATTTAAAAAGCTTGATCAACCTATTGCCCAATCGATATACGTACAATTTTTTTTCCGTCATGGCACTAGTTGGTCTTTGTGCCAATGCATGTTAAAATGTCATGGAAGAAATTAAAGGGTTCTTCGCTTTGAATGTATCCAGAGATCATTGAATTTATTGGCACTTCTACCACATACATGTCTATTCTTATATCCGTGGTTATCCTGAACTTCAATGTACCAGTCTTAATGTAACTTAACTTTTCTTGGGCACCTCTCCGGGTTAATATAGTTTCTTGCGGCATCCAGTCTATAAATTTTTATACCTTCGTTATCTGCTCATAAATTTTTATAGAAGAAAGTTTCGTTAGATTTTTTTTAGGACCTTAAAACTTTGGCCAGTTTAAGGATTTCGTTATATTTAAGTAGCTTCGAAAATTTTCCTTTTTTAGGGTTGTCGAACAAATTTTAGATATATTTTTTTCTAATTGCAAAGTAAAAAAAAAATTTTTTTGGTTTTATATTATGATCGGGAATACAAAATAAAATACGACTTACGTGTCGACGTGCCTGTTGTGTCGTCTTTCTATATTCAGTAAAAAGAAACCAAAAAAACACCTTGCCATTTACGTGCTTACAAATTTAAAACGATTTTACGAGTATTAGCATAGTTTTAAAAACGTAATAAAATCCTTATTCCAAGTTTTATAGTACTCTCTCCTTTGCTTGTTCAACTTTTTTTGGTTATAAGAAACTTTGTTACTTTCTTCATTTGAAAAGAAATTCGATTCCACTACTTTCTTGCGGTAAAGCAAGAACTACTTTAGCTTTTAGTTACTGAGTAATATACTGGATTCTAGACGTCTTGCCCTAGGTTAATGATACCCCGCGCTAGTACATGGATTTATCAATGTCCTTTGGAAAAACTGCTCTAACAGATTGCGACCATTCCAAGACTTTTCTTCGTTCTACTTACCTACAAGTAATTAATTATTTTTCTTAAGTAATAATCTCACCTCCACTTAAAGAATTCACTGCAGGGTGTATTGAATTTATGCCACTGGTTTTAACGACTGCGCAGTACAGTGGTAGGAAGAAGTAAAGAAACAACAGTTTTTGATTCAACTGGCTAAGTTTTTCGTATTTTCGAAGTCCGAACTTCAAGAAATCCGAACTCTACCGATAGTTGAGATATTTTGAAATTTTGTGTAGAAAAATAATTTTATACTTATATTGCAGATTTTAATTTACTTCGCCAAACTGAAAAAGTTTGTTGGCAAGTAAAGTGCTGAAACATGAAAGCGAATCTATCGATAAATTTTTCAAGTTACTAATATTTTTTTTTTTATTCCAGGTAAGTTTCGCCGTATAATCTCTTAACAACGAAAACTGCAGTAGGTAAGTTCCTATCGTTTACAAAACCATCAACTGAAAACTACCTTTTTTGGCAGATTTTTACTTATTACTGATTAAAAGCACGAAGCGCTTTCAATCATCTTTTATTATGGCACGGCCAAGGAATGAAATTCTTTGCCTGCTTCTGTTTTTCCGAGTGCTTATAACCCAAGCATTTTAAAAATTAGAGTGAACAGGCACCTTCTGGGCGAACTTGTTCCATCATCGACCACATCTCGTCCCTCGCGGATCTGATTGTGGTCAAGAGTAAGCCCATCAATTTATAAAAAAAAAAAAATCAGCTTAAAAAACTTTATTAAAAAGATCAATTTTAAGACTTATTATTTACGATGAGGATAATACAGTGAGGCTTCAGCTAGTTATAAACTAGTCCATTTTACTTTTTACGTCCATAAAGTGACATCATGTCATATACTTGCATGGTAATACTGGAATCGTTCCTGCCAGTAGTCAAGTCTCATATACGTCTCCACCTTGAGCCTACCCTGAATTCGGGCCGTCGTCGTCTTCACCCACAACCATTAAATTTCTTCGCAGGAGTGTGCAGGTTTCATCACGATGCTTTCCTTCACCACCGTAAGAAGTCGAATTCGAAATTTGAAAACACATTGGCACGTGGTGGGGATCGAATCCGCCCCTCCCGGATGGAAGACAGCGCGCTGTTTGGTGTTGCTAGTTATCAAGTCACTTTTCTTTCACACGGTGTAGACTATCCCTTAACAAATTGCACAAATTTTTATACTTTGCTTATACCAACCTTATATGTATGTAATCTGGAGAATAGAGTAGCCGGAGTGTTAGCATTGAAGTCACGCGCTGGCCGATAAGCTGTAAGCTACTCGGGTGCAGTGTCCGGTACGTACGAACTACCCCTGGGAATTCGCTAATTAAGGAAAGAATTTCAGATGAATTCCGCTAGAGCTTCGTACGTTACTAAAATTGAAATTAAGCGTTGTAAAGTTTATATGGTGTGTTGTATGTGAAGTAAATAGGTAATAGGTATACTACGTAAATTAGGATGAATATAGACTTGATAAGACTGATAATGTAATCAAATTTTCCGAAAAAATAAACTTTGTTTTCAACTCATTTTAGTTTAGTTAAGTACTAACTGACTGATATTTTTTTGTTGCTTGCTAATATCGTAATTTTCTTACTTTTCTACCCATACTGTTGGTATATTATTAGACGTTTTGTGTAACTATTGACTGTTTAACTTTTACTCTTTGTAAAAACCTAGCTTTTCAACGCCTTTGTATGTTAATTTTTACATTTTTATCTTCTACTTTAACTAGTAATTACGTGGTCTAAACGATTGTTTTGTTACACAAATAGCTCTATCTGCTTTTACTATATTCTGTATCTAGGTTTTGTTGGTTTTTACAACAACATTACCTTGCATTTTGTCTACACAATACATGTGATGTCTGATAGTAAAAGTTTTATCTTCGTAGATAGAATACTTCTTGGCTATGACTTCTCTCTCATTTTTTACTACATTTTAGCTAGGGTAATAGTAAAATATCGAAAAACATTTTATATTTTAAATATTTAACAAATATAAATACTACAATACAATACAAATATACTCCAAAACAGAAACAGAAAACACAAAAAAAAAAAAAAAAAAACAACAAAACAGAATTCCTGTAACCTCATTTCAGTTGACGTTAAAAGCTAGGATTGTTACGTTACATTTAACATTATAGATGGTAGTTTAGGGTTCTCTCTTCCTGAAACCTATTACAATTACTAGAAGGAAATATGAATTTTGCCGCTAGGCCCTAATCAACGCCCATCAAGGTAAACCCTCAAAATGCTTTATTCAACACCTGTTTCAAACAAAACCTAAAACTTTCTCGGACCCAAACAAACTGCCCTAACTATTCACGCCTCCGTCAACAGTTAATGGCGACGATAGTTACTGTCCTGTGATCCATTGCTGCGTGATCTACTGTAAATGCAAAAAAATCCTCTAAAGTCAGCGTCATGCATGTCTTCAAATACCGACGCAAATAATTACAAAGTCGTGGAATATGTCGAGGAATAATGCGTGTTCTAATAACACGCTGCGTGTGATTTGTTATGCGTGTTATAGTTAGAACACGCATTATTCTTCATATTCAAGCAGGCTTAAAACAGGAGACGCAATGGACTGAGGCATGCAATAAATGATATTCTATTCTAAATATACCACCACAAAATAATTTAAACCCAAGAAGTTAAAAAATATTGACTTACGTTCTACAATTTTGTGCAAGTTAATTGGCGTTTTGTTCATTTGCTGAGAAGACTAATATAATTGTGCCAAAACTAGAGTACCTAATTATTTTGCTTGTCTGATAGAAAAAAAAGGGTAGATCAAGGGTCATCGTGTCTTGGATCTCGCGGACCACACGCAGCTAACCACCACTACACCTTCACCGCACCTTCTTTGTAGAGATGTGTAATAATAACAAAAGTGTCTAGGTTTCACTATGTTATTATGCTCGATGATTTCCTTAGTATGCCCGAACAAAACTAGTGTAAAGTAGCCAAAACTCAATGGAATACGATATCAGTTGCCGCCACTAAATAGCCGGTACACGACTGTAGTAGTTTGCGGAAATTTCGGTACTCGCTCGCCGTGCGGAGTTTTGCTTGCTTGCGCTGTTACTAATTGTTTTTCTCTACTTTACAGTGAAAATTGAATATACCTATTAGTTAGTTTAGTTTTCGTCACTAGGGGTCTCGTTTGACGCTGTTTAAATGGGTTAAAACTGTTTGTGGAATGCACGACCATAGAAAATACCTGTTGCAGTTACAATGTTGCAGAATGCTTGTTAAGCATTTGGTTAAACATTTTATTGAATAAACTGTAATAAAAATACATTTAAAAGATAAGCTGTATTCTAAAGCGAATTGCTTAACCTCTGCTTGCATTTTAGAAATGAGCTCAGAATACATTATTTTCCCTACTGAAAAATAAGGAAAAACTACGGTTTAGTTCTATTACGAGTATTCAAACAAAATCTAAATCGTACTCTGCTTGACACATCTGCATTTAGTCCATGTGGTCTTAAACATGTTTGCCCTAGTTTAGAGTAGGTTCGTGTCCCTTGAATAGACCTTTGCCATATCTAAAAAATATTCGACACAAGCAAAAACTAAAAAGTTATATTCTTTAAGCAATCATAGACCAGTCACATTATCAACGTAAGCACTGGTAGATTGAAACCACTACCGCGAAATTACAACAAATTATCAAGGTTTTCTTTAAAAGAAATAAACTGGTCTAGTCACACAGGCCCTGCAACCTTGGAAATACACTAGCATAGTAAGATAGTTACTCGCATGCCAGTAGAAAGCTGCTTACTCTCGCTAGCTTCAGATCGAATGATATGAGAAAGTGATACTGGATAATTATTTTGTAAAACTTGATCGTATGTGCATGAGATCGTATTAAGAGTCAGGGGTATGTGCTTTGACACATGGGACTGGTATAATTTTGATGTCAAGAAACGAAGTATTTTATGTGTTAAGAAGCAATCATTTCTTGCGTTGCTATGTACCAGTAGATGCATCGTGGGCGGGTGACGTCACAGAGGATCTGAATCTGTACTATATGAAGATAACGAAAGCCACTGTTTGAGGGCCAATCAGAATTGGTTCTAATTAAGTAAGGTCCTACAAATTCGTGCTACCTCTTAGTTGGTGTGTTGGTACTGTAGCCCATGAAACTGAACATTTTTAAAACATTTTTTCATACAAACTGACCAGCTAACCAATTTATTTATATATTTCAAAAATATATATACGGGGTTATTTTATGTTCAGTGCACAAACTTTAATATTTTGTTCAGACTATGAAAGTGAACAACTTTCCCCAAGAAACATACGTCTGGAAATGAAAGAAAATTTTGTACCTCCCATACTAATTGCTGAGTTGGCTGCGGCAGTTTGTATGAGAGATTGATTTTGTTTTTCAGTTCCGGACCTAGTTCCGGACTATATAAAGTTTGTGCACTGAATAAAAAATAACCCTGTAGGTATATATATATATATATGAATAGTTGCGAAACAAAGGTATTAAGTTCCATGAGTTAAATTACCACTCAAGAGGTTTTGGGTAATATATTTAACACGTATAATGATGAAGTTCAAGTGCTCTAAGTAAGACATGCAAAACTTGCAGTTTAACTACCAACAATTATCTATTTACGTGCCAAATTTACTAAGTAAATCGTACATTTAGGCTAAAACTTAAACGCTATGGATGCTTAAAGTTATTTGGTTTGTTAAATTTGAATACTAAAATAGATTGTGCTATGTAAAATGTGATGAATTGTTAATTTATCTGTTAATCTAACTATAATAGTTATTCTAATTGGAAAGTTTATATGTCTGGATATTTAAATGCTTACTCTAGCTTAACAGGTTTTCATGAAATTCAGCGCACAATTTATAACCTAGGTTAACACATAGGATACGGGAAAATAACTACAAAAAAAACTTAAACAACGCGAGTGTAGCCGCGGATAGATAGCTAATGAATAATACAGTCATGGCAATAGTAAGTTAGATGACGGCTCAAATACAGACGAAAACATCTGAAACAGCAATTTACTATATTTTTACATCATCAACATCAACGGCCCGTTACAGTCCACTGCTGGACTATGAGCCTCCTCCACTTAAATGGAGGGTTTTGCCATAATCTCTACGCTTGGCAGGCGGGTTGGAGATCGCAGATTAAAAGGTTACTGTATCAGAGAGCGCTGCTGCCCGTTCTCTGTTCAATGTGTAGTCCCTATGTCACCTCTTACGACACCCACGGGAAGAGTAGGGGTTGGTGAAAAATGTATTCTACTCTGCCGTCACCACTCACCACACGGCATACTGATTGATAAGTTTCCGAAACGACAAAGAAAAACTTTAAAAATCTATTTAAAATAAATTTATTTCTCAACGTAGTTTCCTTCTACCTCAATGCATTTAGTCCAGCGCTTCTCCAATGCCGTTACACCAGTTTGATAAAATGTTTTCTCCAACCCCTCAAAATACTCGTCCACGGCAACAATGACTTCTTCATTTGATGAAAATCTCTGGCCACCTAACCATTTCTTCAGGTTTGGGAATAAGTGGAAGTCACACGGGGCCAGATCCGGGGAATAGGGTGGATGCGGTAGCAATTCGAACCGCAATTCATGGAGTTTGGCGACTGCAACCATTCACGTGTGTGCAGGTGCGTTGTCATTGTGGAACAAAACTTTTTTCTTGGCCAAATGTGGTAGTTTTTTCTGGATTTCTTCACTTAATTTTTGCAGCAAGCTTGCGTAGTACTCTCCATTTATTGTTTTTCCTTTTTGCAGATAATCCACTAAAATAATCCCTCGAGCATCCCAAAAAACAGTCGCCATCACTTTGCCGGCCGACAAAACCGTTTTTGCTTTCTTCGGCGCAGGTCTTCCGCTCTCAGTCCACTGCTTAGATTGTTCTTTTGTCTCGGGAGTATAATGATGTATCCAGGTTTCATCGACTGTTACATAACGCCGCGAAAACTCGTTAGGATCTCGGTTAAACAGCGCCAAACACTCCGATGAATCGTCCACTCGACGTTGCTTTTGGTCAACAGTGAGCAAACGCGGCACCCATCGCGCGCAAAGCTTTTTCATTCCCAAATGTTGGTGCAAAATATTAAAAACGCGCTCAGACGAAATGCTCACCATCTCTGCTATCTCTCGCAACTTCAAGCGCCGATCATTCAATACAATTTTGTGATTTTTTTTGATCATGTCCGGATTCGTGACTTCATTTGGACGGCCAGACCTGTGGGCATCTTCGCAGCTCTGTCTTCCACGTTTAAAATCAGTTACCCAGGTTTGAATTGTACTCAATGCAGGAGCAGAATTACCTAAAACACTGTCTAGCTTGGTTTTAATCTGGGTTGCTGTTTTCTGTTTTAAAACGTAAAACTTTATCACCGCACGAATTTCGTTTCTTTCCATTGTTAAGAAAATTTACGACAGAGAAAGTTCTACGTCCTATCAAACAAATTCCACCAGTTCGATTAAATTCAAATTTGGCGTTCTATTTTCAAAAAGATGCCAAAATATAATGTAATTTTTTTTTTTTGCGTATAATTTTTTTAAGTTCGTCGTTTCGGCCAGTTATCAATCAGCCCAGGTATATTTATATAATTTGAGAATATTACCTACCTAAAATACCTAAGGGTTTCTGTCCGAGTCAAACATACACTTGAATACTTGAATATTTTTTTGAAACGAAAACTTTAATTTCAACACTTGTTTAATTTCCATTTGCAATTCAACAAACTTAAGCAAAAAACAATACTAACAAACATACCGCTTCGAACGGTGAGGATGTTTTGCGGATAGAGGTTGATTCATGGCCCCCTCGCGTGCTAAACCGAGGGACAATTTTACAGTAATTTATTTATGTGCAGCACGAGATCAAAGGCGTCTGTTTTATGGTTTTATAATTGCGCGTTTATTGGTGGAGCTGAATCCTACGGGTTTTATATAACATGAAAATTTTAATGGCGCATAACCTCTCAGGTAGTTTTATGGATTGAATGTCGCTTAAGAGGTTTTGCGTTAGTAATACTTGTATATAACCGATAAACTTAATAAACTAATATTTGTATTATGTTTTTTTGATCAAATTCTTTTCGCAACAACAATAGTTATTTTTAAACTGCTTTAAATTTCATATTTATCAATGGTGATTGGTGAAAATGAATATAGTTCGTGCATGCTAAAAAGTTTATAAGCATAACTTATTTAAAATATAGGTATATCTGAAATGCAAACCCCATTATTAATATTCGGTGAAAATAGGAGGGTTTTAAACAACGAGACAGTTTGCAAAAAATGACGGTCCGCCTCTTTTTGTCTAGCTTTGAAAAGTGCTGTTTTGTTTATAAAAGTTTAAAGTGTTTTTTGACGTACAATCGACGTGATCCTGTGATAGCTGACGCCTGCCATCGACAATAAAAGTGTAGTTGCACTTTTTTCAAGCGACGCCTTTATCTTTTGCAATTTCGTACGCTTTGAAACGTGAATCCTTTTGCATTTTCGATGTCAATATTTTTGTTTACGAGAACGATTAATTAATGTCTAGTGTTTGATTTTTTTTCTTAAAGATATAATAGGCCTGTGTCGTAAATTTCAAAAATGGCTTATTTCGTTAGTTTAGTACCTGTATTACCCCAAAAAAATAATATTTCATGATAAAAATTATATTTAAAACACATATTTTAAGTTTTAAGAAAATATTTTTAATCTGGCGTAAAAACACAAGAAAGTGTCATGGCGTCGTGAATGACGTCACATAGTGGCAAACGATTGTGTTCACTTGTGCTGTTGTATGAAAAAGTTAACCAAGCGTCAAAACAACAATGGCGGCATACCACTATGTGACGTAATACGTTCTGATTGACGTTCACAGCGGAGGGGCCAGGGGGGGTATTTATTTGATTTTAATTTGTAAAAATAACAATAATCATTAATTTTTATGTGGAATTATTTCGGTTTTCCCTGTTTAAATATTACAATTTACGTCTAGAAACATTCATCCATTGATTTCATTGTTAGTTGACACAAGCCTATTGTATATATGAATAATGTTTTTACCCATGTAAGAGAAAAAAACATGTATTAACCTTTTGAAATTTAATTACACATCGAATAACCTTAATTTAAAGGAAAAACCTTTAAAACCAATAGAATTAATTTAATTTGTAACCAGGGGCGTATATACCCTTTGTTGTTGATTGTACAAAATGGTATATGTACGGACAGCTCCTTATCAAACTGTAAGTACCTTCAAGAGCAAGAATAACCTTTAAATTAAAGGCACAGAGTGCCCCAGGGTAGCTGTCCACAGTGATTGTACAATTGGTTATTGCAAAAAGCGTACCGAAAATCCGTTAACAAAAGGTGAATTCAAGTGTAAGGGTTATCAGGGGTTGCAATTATCAGCATACAATGGTCCTTGGTTGTGTGACTCTTGTTAATTTTGATATACATTGCTGGTAGCCTGGTACAGCCAACAAAACGACATAGATCGGTTTTTAAAAGAATTACTTCTGTTTAATTAAATTTCGAATTTTAGATAAAAATTAAGTAAATCAAACTTTTGTTGTAGGCTCTGCCCGAAGCTTTCTTTTGCTGCCTGTACCTTTTTGTAAGAAAATATTATTTAATTGGTGATATAATTAACTTACTCTGGATGGTTGCCAGCTACTATATACTATGAAATGAAATATAAAAGAAATGTGTACTAAAAATAAATATTATGTTCTAGTATTTATTTGTTGAAGAATTTTAGTATGATGATTAAGAAAGTATTTACCTGTATGAAAAACGCCTGACGATATTATCGACTATTAAATAATAATAAAAAAACCTCACTGTCCGCCCACGGCTACCGTCCGCGTTGTGTAAGAATTTTCTCGTAGGAATAACAATTTTTCCCGTAAAAAGTATCCTTCTTCAGTTTCAGCATTATTTTGCGCACACAAATTTTCACATTTATTAAAGTGATAACAAAAAAGGAAAGAAATTTCCAAAACAATTTGTGCTATCTACATAAAATACATAGGTAGTGTTAAAATGAAGCAGAATTAGCACCCAATCCCGCCCTTTACCCTTAATTACGGTGTTGGGGACCAATATTACCATGTCATACCGAAACTCTGACTTCGGTTTGATTATACAGCATGAAATTTACATCGTTTTGTCCCCGCCGTGTAGTGATAGTACCCGTCAAACTGAACAACTTTTCACGAAAAAAAAAATTCCTGCGACAAAAAAATTTTTGGACTCTCCATACAAAGTGAGACTCCCGAGCGACCCATTTTGTATGAAGAGACTAAAAATTTTTTTGTAACTGGAATTTTTTTTTTCGTGAAAAGTTGTTCAGTTCGACGGGTACTATCACTACACGGCGGGAACAAAACGATGTAAATTTCATGCTGTATGCATTCGAAAATGTCGGGGAAATAAGACTGACCTGGAATTATGTTTCTGAATTAAAATCAGAAAGTCAAAGTCAAAGTAAAAATATTTTATTCGAATTAAGATTTTTACAAATCATTTTTCGACGTCAAAGCTATCATGGATGGCACGTTCACTACCAGTGTACGCCCTCTGTGGAGAAGAACGGTCAGAAGAAACTCCACAGGAATTGTATCTTTTGTACTTTTCTTTTAAATATATAAAGAATCATACATGAGTCATAATTACAATCTACTCCGCTGATTTGGAACAACAGTTGACCAGACGTTTTTATCATCTAAGTAATCATTTATCGTATAATAGGCGTTAGAACATAAAATAGTTTTAATTTTAGTTTTAAATTGGCTATCGGACAGATTTACAATATAATCTGGTATTTTATTATAGAAGCGAATACAGTTCCCCATGAATGAATTGTTTACCTTACAAAGTCTAAACTTTGGGTGCGCTATTTTATTTTTATTTCTATTATTTATATTATGTATATCAGAATTCTTAGGAAATAACATTATGTTCTTTCGGACATACAAGATGTTTTCAAATATGTACTGTGAGGATACCGTGAGGATATCAATCTCTTTAAACAATTCCCTTAGGGAAGAAGGGACTATTGCTATCATCATCATCAACAGCTCATATACGTTCCCACCGAGAGGCTCGAGCCTACCCTGAATTAGGGCGATCAGGCCTTAGTCGACCACGCTGGCCCAGTGCGGGTTGGTTGACTTCACACACAGCCTTTGAATTTATTCGCAGGAGTGTGCAGGATTCATCACGATATTTTCCTTCACCGTAACTCACTATTGCTATATGAATAAGAAGTATATAAACTTTCTAAAGCATATAAATTGTAGTTGAAAATTAAAAGTTCTGAATAATATTTACAAAAAAAATAATTAAACGGTATCATACAGAAAATTAGTTACTAAGTAATTTATGATTAAAATCTTACATCAATTATTAATTTTTAATACAATATTCATAAGAATTGTGCAACCGCTGAATAAGTATGTCAATTCACATACAGGCGACGACGGCGGTAAACAAAACACAATTCTCGCAAATGTGGAGTTTAATTTCATAATATTACAAATGTTCGTTCGATAGGAAAACAAACAGAAGAAAATACAGAATTCGCGACATAAAAGAAAAAGAGTCTGAAATTCTCAGCTCGAATGCGTCGATCGAGTAGTTATTACTCCTTCATTTTATAGTGGAAGAGTGGAAAACTCATAAGTTCCACGATATTGTGAAGTTTTGCTCAATAGCATCTGTGCTTTTGTTTTTCATCAACTTGCGCTCTTTCAGTCTTGTTTATAAGTGCTATATAACAAAGTTTGTGGGAATAGCTATTGTATTATGCTTTTACCAAAGGATTGTGCACTTTTATAATATACTGTAGGACGTAGGTACAGAGATTACTTTATAAATAAGCCTTTTTTCAACTTTTACTAGGCCGGCGTCACCAGCGTGGCTGACTGATCGTTAAAATTCGGGGTAGGCTCTGTAGGGAAGAACACGTAGGTACAGAAAACAATGCACATCAACATAATCAACGCACATCAAAAAATTACAGTCCACTGCTGGAGGAAGCTTCTTCCACTTGAGTGGAGGGTTTTGCCATAATCTCCACGCTTGGCAGAGGTTACTGTATCAGAGAGCGCTGCTGCCCGTTCCCTGTTCAGTGTGTAGTCCCTAAGTCGCCTCTTACGACACCCACGGGAAGAGTAGGGGTTGGTGACAAATGTATTCTACTCTGCCGTCACCACACGGCAAAACAATGCACACAGAACACGAATTAGCTGTACTTATTTCCTCATAACATAACATTGTTTTCAATTCAAAAATATCAAGCATTACTAAATTTAACATTTCAGACATGGAGATGCAAATAAGTCTCTTTATAATATCTTGGCTAGTGACATTCTTTCATATCTCAGGGTACAGCTACACTAAGATATTTTAATTTTAACATTTTATTAAAAGTTGAGCCAGTCGGTGAATGCTCGAGCTGTCCTTAAGCATTGAATTGAGAGATGAGAACCATTTTATCTCTTGGACTTCAGATGCTTTTAGAGAAAATAGCCGCTCTACCACGGTAATGCACTAGACGACGTTCAGCGCATAAGAAAAATTCAATAAAACTGTGACGGGGATTTAGAAAATGTACCAATTTGTGTAATGAAAGATTCGAAATGAATGTAAATGAACAACTTTATTCTCATCATCATAGTTTATTTTCTTGTAAAATACTCAATGACTTCATAAATCGGTCATCTCAGAATACAGACGCGAATAAATACTATGTACACAATACGAGACAAACGTACGCTCTTCTGTGGAGAAGAACGGCCGAAGAATGGCCGAACAAACTTGACTTACTAATTTAAATAATGCAATCTTATTTTATAATTACAAATTACAGCAGAGAATATTTGGTAAGTAGGTATGAAATATGTCAGGTCTATCTATATATAAATAATTTTGATATAGGCCTGATAAATTATTATGTTTATTAAAAATAACGACTTGTCATTAAAATTGCAAATTGCACACGTGAGGTGCAAACTCAAATAATAAACGGAATAACAACAGATAAATTCTTATTAAAAATGTTCTCACTTGCTACTTATAACCAGATTTACATGCAATTATTAGTTGTAAACTAGTGTGATGAGATGTTTATGAATGTCATTAGAAAGATTATGATTTCTGAGAAGACATGCACAATGATAATTTAACTGCCGTTAAGTATTATATTACTTTTAAATGGTAAATACAGACAACCAGTAGAATGTCGTGTTGACAATATCAACAATGTATTTATTCTGCATATTATTAGCCAAGAAAAATCTATTAGTTTAACAATGGAAAAAAGAAAAATGATATTTAATTGTAAACTACACGCTTGTGGCTACAAGGTATTTTGCGTACTAACCGTATCCAAGAATAATAATTGCTACATCACGTGGTGGATTACAACCCTGGGAATTTCTTCAAGGTTTTTTTGAAATTTTTTTTGAAGATTTACATATCGCAAACGAAACTAGGCTAAATTATTACAACTAACTAATCTAATAAAAATACAAAATATAAAGTACCTAAAACTTGCACACAAAATAATTACCTATGGATATTACCGTGTAACGAGGCATTCGTCCTCTTTCCTGTTTTATGACTGGCAACCTTTTTTGCTGGCAGTTTTATCTTTCATTTTAAATTCATTTTTAAATTTGGATTTCTTACGTTTCGATTTTGTCTTTTTTCTGCTAAATTCGTCACTTCATGTCCTATCTCATATAGTACATAACTAAAGCTTTTCTACTATTCTCTACTATTTTCCCTTGACAGTTGTATAATATAAAATATATTAATACCTTTTTTTCTTTCGGACTGTGCCCTGGTTATTGCCACATAACCCTCTACAACACTCTTCGTGTAATGCAGCAGCTCCGTGGCGCCTGCTGGGCTACAACCGTAGACAAAATTCACATTAGGAAATCTTTGGAATGTTATCTAACAGTTTTTATCCTGTGATGCCTCAATTGGTAGTTGGGGCCACTGCCCACGACGACGACCCCTCGACCGCAAATCAAAGTTGTGAACGGTCCTAAACGAAACTACTGGACCGAGAGGATCACATCCGTTGGATTGATCAAATAGGACAATTTGACGAGTGACAGCAGCGCCTTGTTCTTTGCACAAAATAAATAAATATCTTGGAAATGCCCAGTTTATCAGCACTGCTGTTTATACAACTGTTTTTTTAAATACTGAACCTCAACCGTCCTTAAATTAACAATGCTTGTTTAATGATGCATACTTAATTTTGCTTTGTAATAGCCAATGTTTTCAAAAATAATAATTCTTTATTCTTCAGGCAAAAAACTCATAAAACTCGTAAAAATATACAAACTTGAATAATACATAAAAACTAAAATGAATCCAATAGGGACAAAATATACAATGATTAATTAACTTAGTACCTATTATCTTCTCTTATCTTTCCTTAGATGAGGAAAGCGGGTGATCGTGCGCTTTGGCGTACCCTTGGGGAGGCCTACGTCCAGCAGTGGACTGCAATAGGCTGATTGATTGATCAATCTTTCCTTATCTTATTTTACCTTAGGACCACGATCGTTCGATCGTTATTTAACATTACTGTCTCGCTGCACAGCGACGTAGTAAATAAAAATATGAAACAAAATTTAATTAATCATAATTGTAATATTACCTGCAACAGTCGATTTGGCCAGCTCTTCTAATTTTCTTTTTTTTGTAAATATAAGGCTTTAGACTAATTGTAGTAATTTTTTAATTTATGGATTTTTTTTAGATTGGGTCACAATCAGAACGGAACCAAAAAGAACTGTATATAAGACTAGTGTTTTTTTTTTTTTTTTTACCGGAGCCATAAACCTGTATAATGCCTCATAAATTATCTCTTTTAATTTGTCATTTACAGGTTTTACGTAAAATATTGTTGGTTTTATTACGCACTTAATTTATTGTGAGTACCCACTGACCTATTTCGGGGAGGCTCAGTTTACAGTTATTTTAATAACCTTAAGGGACAGTGTTAGTGTACCTATTTACAAAGGATTTAATAGGGCGGCTGTTAAACAAACAATAGGGTTAGTAATTTATTATATAGGATAATTTATGGAGTTCTGTTTTATTTGAAAATAAACTAAGATTAACTTGATTAATATTTTGAGAAAGCTCGTTATAAAACAGCTTTGTGACTAAAGCCGTTATTGTAAAGCGACGAAACTAACATTTATTACATGTATTTGAAACTAGTACAGTCTTCCATAAAAATAAAATATTCTTGTTTATTATTTCTTGTAAGCAATGTAAGAGAGAAAAATGTTAAAAATATTTTACCAAAAAGGCTCTAAATGTCTACACAGTTCTTTTCACGTTCAAGCCTCATATTGCATGCATGTCAATGCTCTATTATCTTCATCTCAAAAAAAAAAAAAAAAAATATATATATATATATATATATATATTTTCCTATTGAGTATTGTACATTTTTTGGATTGATTTGTGCAATACGGTGGCTATACTATACCTGTGTCAAAATAGTCCTACAGCTGTTAATTTTATCAAAAAATACCAAATTTAAGTACTTGGTCAAGTCAATTGACACATAATGCAAACCTACGCAGTCGATAAAATAGCAATTTGTATTTAACGCCGTGTGGTGACGGCAGAGTAGAATACATTTGTCACCAACCCCTACTCTTCCCGTGGGTGTCGTAAGAGGCGACTTAGGGACCACGCATTGAACAGGGAACGGGCAGCAGCGCTCTCTGATACAGTAACCTTGTAATCTGCGATCTCCAACCCGCCTGCCAAGCGTGGAGATTATGGCAAAACCCTCCACTTGAGTGGAGGAGGCTCATAGTCCAGCAGTGGACTGTAACGGGCCGTTGATGATGTTGATGATTTAACGTTTTATAAATATTGATTCAATCTTTGCCTGGAAAAGCTGGAACGTCACATCCATTATTTCTAGCTCTGGGTGTGCTCTGGGTTATATAATAATAACAAAGGCGAGGGTTGTTAGTGGAGGGTACTATTTGATATTCACGTCACACGAGAACGAAGACTCGTCCCGAGATGCATAGATAACAATTAGTTGAGCTCCGTCCGATGTCCTGGTTGTTCGACGGCAATGAATCCGGGTTATATGAAGACAGGTAGTTACCTGAAAATCTCGAAAACCATGAATGCTATCTTAGTAAATAAATTGTGTTTAATAGATAATTAAACACACTTTAAATGATAGCAATAAGATTTCTTGCTTACTGTTAACTTATGCCATCAAAAATAATAATGGGACTTATCTAAGCGGATCTGCCGCATGACCAGGACAAACCGCATAACCGCGGTAACAACAGTTAGGTAACACAAAAAAAAACAATTAACAAAAAAAAAAGTGGTAGAAAATAATTTCTATTTTCTATATTTTTTTATAAGGTGAGATTGGTATATTTTTTTTATGTAATTATTGAAGAATTAATTACAAAGAGTATTTATTTGTCTATTAAACACAAAGTTTTTACCCGACCCGGATTCTTTGCTGTATTATTATTACAAAGATTGTATTAATGGCGTTACCAAAATACAAAATTTAATCATAATAATCGTTGAAATTAAACAGTTCAAAGTGAACCAACTTACGAGTACTTGACACACCTGAAAATCTCGGAAACTAGAAAAAAAGTGCATCTGCACATTCTGCATCTGTACATTATCATTGATAATGTACAGATGCACTTTTTTTTAATTACTTGCGATGTGCGAGATATTTGTGGAAAATAGTAGAGAATTGATGTGGTTAAAAAAAGAGTAGAGACTTGGTATATTTTCAGCTCATATATTATGTCCCCAATGGAGAATTGGAGTTTATCTTGAATTAGGATGACAGACAATCTTCTCAATGCTTCATAACTTTCTATTATATTCATAACTAATTTTGTTCTTTATTTTGTTACAGGTAAGGCAGGAGTCTAATCAGTCATCTAAGTCTGAGTGAAGTATTTATAAAAATATTTCATATTCATTGAAGTCAAGGAAAACTTATCTGTCTACCCTTGATGAATAAATCTGCCTCTACTCTAGATAGTAATCAAACTATCAGCTAGTAATCTAAACATGTTAATGGATAGAGATATAATTTTAACCTATTTTTTCACGACCTTACATTACAATATTATTCAATGTTGTGATCTTGTTTAACCAGTAATATTTTATTAAAGGTAGTATGTCAATATTTTGAACATTTGTGTAAGACACATACAAAAACCATCAGTTATGTTGTCAAAAATATAAAAAAGCCATCACCAAGCCAACATTTCCGTCGATATCGTTTCACAATATACTGCGTTATTTTATGTCAACATAAAAGCTCAAAGACTTGAAATAAAATACTTAAATATTTTTGATTTACAAACACCGCTCAAATTTTTATAGTAACGTAAAACTCTTCAAATGTATCCAAAATCCAAATACAGTTCTCGAACTGTCATACAAATAAAAAAATCCACTCAAAATTTACGGTTTTCTTAGACATAAAAATAGACTGATTTTACACCTCACAAGCAGCCCTCGATTTTATATGAGAACGTAAAAGCAGACTTCTATAAAATTTTTACAGTCCGCGACAGCGAATCTCCAGGCCCCGCGAGGCCTAAGTCATGGCATGCAACGGAAGGTACTCATTTCATGTGAAGGTGAAGGTAATTGAGTATCACGTGGAACTAATATAATTAACAAAAATACTTCCTTCCTTCCACGTTTATTCTAACGTTGCTCTCCGTCTTCGTGTCGGTTAAATGATAAATGATGATAAATGATATATGATAAATCTTTATTTGCTAAAAACATGGTGTAAAGATGTTGTAGTATAATTTAAAAGGTACTCATGTTTTGCTAAATATAGTAGCATGCAAAAACATTATTATAAACATAGTGTGATACATTTGATCACAAAATTACAATAAAAAATTTCAAAATATTTAATGCACGTCATAAAAACTTTTTATAAATAGGTACATGATTAAAAATTGCAAATAATTTAAATGTCATAATTAAAATCACAAAAATACAATAAAAATGTCAAAATTAGAAAGAGTAAAGTGTAAATTTAAAAAATAAGTGTGCAATTGCCGATTTACAATTACGAGTACATACTAGTTAGACTTTTCTATAATAACTAATACTGTAATATTAATTATTTATTAATTTAGAGCATCCTCAAAAACATAAAATGAGGAAACCTGAACAAGAAATTCTTTGGTTGTGTGTGAAGTCAACCAACCCACACTAGGCCAGCGCGGTTGTCGAAGACCTGATAACCCTTATTTAAGGGTAGGCCCAAGCCCCTCGGCGGGGATGTGTAATGAGTTCTTGATGATATCACGTCTAATTATGCATCTTTGTAGTCTAATAAATTTATTTAGCAGTCAGAATGATGTGTTCAATTAACTCAGTAGCTAGGTCATGTTAACGTGGAAAATACAACAAAAAGTGTGGGTATCCTGCAGGCAGGCGTTTTATTGTCATACGAGGAAAAGAGATAAAATGCGGTGGGTTTTATTTGATTGGTACTTGTAAAAGTGGTGTTCATACTAAATTACATTGAAATGCAATCTAATTTATTGTAAAATTTGGTTTAGTTTGGATTATCGTTACTTAGACTACACTTTATACATTATGAGACTATGATTTAAACCAAACACCGAAAGGAAATTTATCTCGTAAATTCATACCACCACTGTCGAGAACATTTAGACTGAATTTATCCGCGCTAGAACGTTTGAACGTCTTCCAGATCTTTCGACCTATTGAACTTTTATTTTTAGTTATATTTTATTCATCTGGAACCTAAATGATTTGTATTTTTTACTATTTTTATTCTTTGATTTTATTCCAGTATGATCTAACAAAGATATATATTTTTTTTATAGAAAGTAAAGACCTTAATCATGCATATGCTTTTTTTTATCGGTGATCAACCTAACGTATTTAGCAAATAAAGATTTATCATTATCATTAACGAACACATTTATTGTTATACTCACGTACATAACTATGGTACACCAATAAGATTTTTTTCTCAAATAATACCACAGTGATACTCATTCTATATCCTGCAAAGGTACTCAAAATGCCTAAAGCCTAAAATTTTGTCCCATGTAATTTATGCAAGGTTAATAATTAAGAACAATTTTTTTAAATAACAACATAAATTAATACGGTGATATAGAACACGTTTTACTTAGAATCATGCGTTGAATGCAAACGCAATCTTATAGCAATTCAATAAGTTTATATTTTCTATTAGGAAATTGTTCGTTGTAAGCGAAAATTAGTTTTTTGTCGCCTGAGGTTTTAAGAAAGATGTAACTTAATTATGTTTCCAATGACAATACGTTGGTTTTATTATTATTTCCTTAAAATTATTTTGGTTAAAATTAGCCTTAGGCGTAAGAATTAATTACTGGTAATTAATTTTATGGTATATACAATTTTGTCTTTGTTGTTTATTTTTAGTTTGTTATTAATAATATCAAAAACTCTCTCACAGCAATTAAACTTATATTAAAAACAGATTAAAATTTAGTTGTATATTTCAGATTTAAAAGTAAATCTTAGAAATCACGCATCGTTCAATAATAAAGCCTGGAATATTTAATTTAGTTTTACTTAAATAATGTTAGCCCCCACCTCAGGATACTAGCGTAGCGTAAATATAAAATAGTGCAGGTTTAATAAAAACCACCAACATCATCATCAACGGCAACATACTAAACAATAATATTAAGGTAAAAATTGTTTTAAATTACGTACTCACCATGAAACAAACAACAACAAAGTCCTCGGAAATTACAAATAACCCCCAAACAGCCTCAGCTTCTGTTAATAACATAACTCTGATAATACAATAAATTCCATAAACGATACCAGCTGAAATGGTATACATGGTACGTGACTGGAAGTTTAGCTATTGCGAGAAGTTGGTTGTATTAAGTTAAAACGTCTCTTGCGATTTCTTCAGCGGAATTTTATATGTCATCGAATATCTCGTGCATTTTAAAAATTTTTTTTTTTGTGGTACCTCATTCAACCAGCTCTCTACTATACAAATGTTGGTAAAAGAAATTACTTTTAATGTCTCTTTCTAATTATGCTTGCATTTTTGTTCTAAGTTTATTCGCACTATTTTTCTTCTTGCTTACATCTTATATAGAATATCTTACGTAATCATATTCATATTAGTCAATTTAAATAGGAACCATCGACTCACAAAGAGGATGATGTCGAAAGACTGCTAAGAAATCGGTGTTGGATAGAGGCCCCCGGAATCCAATGGCTGATCTTGCGTTGCTCAAATCTAGCACTTCCCAATGCAACCTTCAGTCCACCTGGCTTTCACTCTTTTGATGAGAGCCTATACCAACGGCCTTAGACAAAAATTTTATAACCAGTGATTTCCATTAATGGACTTCGGAATAACCCACTCTTACCTTATCAAAAAGAGACCCATATAGGAAGAAAAAATAATCGCGGACGCAGTTGGGCTATTCTCCGTTATCAGGATGGGACTGGGTGAAATGGCCGGAAAATCTCGACGAAAAAATTGCCGGCCACGTGAAATAACATGCTCCCCTCGTTTGCAGAAAACCTAATGTGAAAGGTTGCCAGAATGCAGGGACAAATGAAATTTAAACTTTCGTCGACTGTTTTTTTTTCGGCCTGTTCGAACCTGGCGTTCTAGAGACGTTTTTGACTATTACGATTTATGATGATGATGGCAACCTGGTTAAATAAAACTTACAACAAAATTATGACAATTTACTAAACAAATAATGGCCTATATTAGAAATGAAATATCCAATAATAAGAATGTGTTTAGAATAGTAATTTACTTCATCAATAATAGTGTGAATAGAGCCGAATTAGACAAGAACATTGACTAATCAAGGTTTAAAAATAAAACCAAACTAAAATTGAATAATTCTTTAAGCTTGGCAACCCCGATCGCAGGTGGACCACCCGCATTGATTTTATCGACTGGTTCGTTAATAACATTATCTCATTTGTTATCTTTACCCTGTTCCGGGGTATATATAAGCGGTGTTCCGGAGGTAGATTCCGGTTATTTCCACGACCGATTTCATTTCTGCCGTTTCTCATTTCGGTATCAGGGATAATCTTATAGCCTCTTAGTTTGCGTATTGTTTTACGCCGGGAATTTCGTATTTTTGTATTTGATTACTTTTCGTGAGATGAGTATGAGATCTTGTTGGTGCAGGATAATATAATAAAAAATGAAATAATCTTAGGTTACTTTGAACTTGAAAAGAAGTTCCTAGGTAGTTAGATGTGTAACGAGGCATTTGTCCTTTTTCCTGTTTTATGACTGGCAACCTTTCTTGCTGGCAGTTTTATCTTTCATTTTAAATTCATTTTCAAATTTAGATTTCTTACGTTTCGATTTTGTCTTCTTCAAGCCAAATTCTTCACTTCGTGTCCTGATCTCCAACAGTAGACTTACCCATGTTACTATTTACTACGTTAGTTATTTAATATATAGTAAATAATATATAAATACATAAATAAATACCTTCGGACGGAGCCCTGGTTATTTGCCACGCTTTATTTTATCATCCTCTACAACACTCTCCGTGTAGTGCTCATCAGCTCCGTGGCGGCTGCTGGGCCACAGATGTAATGAAATTAAGTCAACGACATGACGTGCGATCGAAGTTATTTTCAGTAGCCATGATAGCTATAGCATGTCAAGGGAGTCAATGTACTCTGATTTTTTATAATACGATTTACTATAATAGTTAATTTTAGAGTTAGATAAAAACATGAGTAAAACCATTACATACCATTTTTATACTCATGATAATGCTGATAAAAAGAAAATTATTGGTTTATTTATGAATAAGTTTAGGTATGCCGGTCACTTCTTCTTTTTCAGCGTGTGGTTTAAATCGCAAACATCTAAACATTCTATAGCATGTCAAGGGAGTCAATTTTACTCTCAATTTTATAATACGATTTACTATAATAGTTAATTTTAGAGTTAGATAAAAACATGAGTAAAACCATTACATATATACCATTTTTATACTCATGATAATGCTGATAAAAAGAAAATTATTGGTTTATTTATGAATAAGTTTAGGTATGCCAGTCACTTCTTCTTTTTCAGCGTGTGGTTTAAATCGCAAACCTCTAATTTGATCTATAGGTACCAGTGGCGAAGAGTCCATACAAACCGATTCCCATCGGCTTACCTTACACGCGAGCGCAAGATACATTGCTTTTTTTAATACAAGTCAAGGCGGACGGCACTCTACAAGCACGTCAATGTATATTCGATTACGCACGAGTCGCACGACCGACCGAGTTCGTGAATTTGAAACACATCCATAAAATGGCGCCATAAAAGCCGAGTCGGGTCGGCTTCCCAAAATTTCTTTCTTTTTCTAACGCATAACGCATACGCGAGAGAGGAATTGATAAGATAGAAAAATAGAAAAAGAAGAGTTGCAGTAAGAAAATACATCGCGGGGTCGAATTTTTTATTTAATTTTGAAGTGTGATGTTGTGTGATTGGTTAAATTATGATTTATATGGGGAAGTAAAGTGATACAATAAATTTAATTAGTACGTGTCCGCCAATTTAGTGTGTGCTTGTTTGTAAACAGTGAAATTGATTTTTTTACTGTGTTTTCACGATCTGTTCAATACGGTAAGTTGTTGAGTGAGTGTTGTGAGTTCTGTATGCTATTTTGACTACTTGTGTAGCGATGAATTCCATTTTCCGAACTCACAGCTTTGAAAACAAAAAGCATGTCATTTAGATAGGTAGGCCGCGCTCTTCCGGCTCACCTTTGTAAAAATTTCACCCTTCGCCATCAGTGATAGGTACGGCTTTTTTTTCAACTAATACACTCGACACCAAGAAACCGGGTCAGGTAAAGAACACACTTGAAAATTTCGGAAACTAAGAATAAACTAACTTAGTGCAATAAATTGTGTTTATTGACAAATAAATACTCTTTGAAAAAAGTGATAAATATTTTTGTCACTTTATAATTTATTCTTCAATGATTACATAAAGAAAAAAATATGCCAACCTCATCTTTAGAAAAAAATTTGAAAATCGCAATTATTATCAACAGCTTATTTTTGTTAATTGTTTATTTTTTGTGTTACGTGCTTGTTGTTACCGCGGTTATGCGGTTTGTCCTGGTCACGCGGCAGATCCGCTTAGATAAGTCCCATTTTAATTTTGCCATTTCTGATGTGTTAACAATAACCAAGAAGTCTTATTGCTATCATTTAAAGTGTGTTTAATTGTCTATAGCATTCAAAGTTTTCGGGATTTTCAGGTAACTGCCTGTCTTCATATAACCCGGAGTCATTACTGTCGAGTGTATAAATATTTTCCTCTGCCTATCCTGTTGTATTATAAAATAAACTATTTTAATAATCCATTATCGCCGAGTTCCAGTGACATCGAGTACATAATGTTGGTAGTAGCAAGTTACACAATTTTACTTTAAATGGAATTATGTCGCGACACGCGGCGTCATATACAAAAACCCGTGCTAGGTATATTCCGAGAAGGCCTGAAGACCACAGGGGGACCACAGGATTTAGAGATGGGAATTCTGACAGCCATAATTGTGATTAAGTTGCCTTGAAATAATTATGAGTAATTAATTTTAACAGCGGAATTTCACCAGAAATGAGTCTGTCATTCCTTAATGAAATGTTACAGTGTTTCGTTTTGAGTGACTTCATCATATCCACGCATTGAGGAAGATTTTGAAGTTTGGGCATTGATACACAATTTATTAAAAAGATCTTGTATAAATGTAGGCTATATTCGTCCTTGGGTGCCAAACTATCTTTGTACCAGAATGTAAATTTGTTATTTAGATTAGCTGCGAAAACCAGCCAGACTTTCGCATTAATAATGTAGTATAGATGAAAAAAAAAAAAACTTAAATCTATGGAGTTCATGTTATTCTTCACCGAAAAAAATGTAATAACGAATCTAACAACATCAATGGAAAAAATAAGTTTTGTTTTTGTTTTTCTAACTTCCCCTTTACTTTGTAATAGTGGCGAAGATACACACAGAAAACTACCACTACACACTTCCAGCAAAATCTGAATATCTAATACGGGGGCAACGTACTTAGAAATCTTATGATATTGTATGTTTGTATGTAAACAAACACTTTATTGCTTTATATTTTTTAATTGAGATTATTTTTAATTTCAGTCTAGTGGCTCCCGTCCGGGAGACGCAGGTTCGATCTCCACCACGTACCAATATTTTTTCGAATTCATATGTACGTTTATTCGACGCTCTTACGGTAAAAGAAAACATCGTGATGAAACCTGCACACTTCTGCGAAGAAATTCAAATGTTGTGTGTGAAGTCGACCAACTCGCACTGGGCCTAATCGCCCTAATTCAGGGTAGGCTCAAGCCCCTCGGTGGGGACGCATATGAGCTGTTGATGATTTTTAATTTTGGTAATCTTTTTTTGTGTAGGTTTATTTTGAGCACATAACTAATCTTGACTATAATTATGAATTCAAAATTGGAAGTGATCTTTCGACGTTCCTACTTACTAAACTATATTAAAGGTATAAACAAAAACTGAAATGAAATGCACGAAAATCATAAGGGCTTTGATATTAAAATCCATTTAAAACTCAGTGCCAACGCGTTATTGATTTCCTTCCAAAGCCGTGAGATGCGCCAACTAAAAATTTTTGCATGGTCGAACCGCACGTTAAAAATAATGACATTGATATCTGTCCTGGCTTTTCATATCGTTGTAAATTGAGGTATGTATTCTTTGATATTCCTGAGCTTTGTGAAAATATTGCCAATACGTTTGAGGTTCGTAATAAGGCGCACAATGAAAGACAGTCTTAAGAATCTTTTGATCAATTGACTTTGTACGGTTCGTTGTTTAAGAAGTTTCAGTGATTTCTGCAGAATAAAATATATAAAAATGAGTTAGGTTTATTTGATGACAAATTACAATAGAAAAAGTTTTTTTTTCTAAAATAATTCCTCTTTTACTATTAAAATAAATAAATAAATATGTGGGGACATCTTCACACACGGCCATCTGATCCCAAACTAAGCAGAACTTGTACTATGGGTACCAGACAGCTGATATACATTACATAAATAGATAAATACATACTTATATAGATAAACAACAACCAGACACAAGGCAAACACAAGTGCTCATCACACGAATGTTTGCCCTGGGCGGGATTCGAACCCGCGACTTTGTGCGTCGGAGGCAGATACACTACCATCTGGGTTATGGAGCCGTTGCCAATATAGTACCTATAGGTATCACTTACAGGTGCTTGAGTCTACCTACTACTCATATTTCGAATACAGCAGCTTTTCTTCGATAGTTTGCAAGTATCTGCATCATAATAACCGTTCCATTCCGTTTGTAAAACAGCCTCCGTGGCCGAGTGGTCGAGATATTGCCGCTCATTGCGGAGGTTCCGGGTTTGATTCCCGGTGGGGACACTGTCAAGCAAAAATATCTTTGTGAGACTTTCCTTAGTTTGGATAGGACTTTGCAAACTGAATCACTTGATTATCCGAAAAGAAAGATGATTCCGTGCTTCGGAAGGCACGTTAAGACGTTGATCCCGGCTACTTTCTAGCTTTATAACCGTGGTAACAAACCCGAAAATTGTGACAATTTTAGTGTACTTTCTAGCCGTTACACGGGCGAGCCATGTCAGTGGCCTTTGGCGGCTCTATAACACTGACACTAGGGTTTGTGAGGTCGATTGTCGACCTTACAACCCACAATAACTTGATTAACTGACGTCATTTAATTATATTGATTTAATTTAATTTGTTTTAACTTAATTTAATATAACTTGACAAATGTATTGATATAGTTTTGCATGCCCCTCTTGGCGAAACATGACTGAATTTTGTATCGACATATTTTTAAGACCTGTTTATACCATGTTTGAAGCAAATAAACCATTCTATTCTATTCTATTCACGATGATGATGAAGAAGAAGGAGACCGTTCCAACAACTTTGAAAATCTAAATTTAAAAAATTACTGATTTATATCGAATGTTTGATCTCTTTGTATCTGCGCTGAAAACAAGGTTCAGGCGGGAAGGATATCATTTATTCAAAAATCTTTACACGAGAGTCACGTACCGCTCGCTCATAAAACGGAGTGGACGAAATAAAACGTTCGGACATCCGATCGTGGAACATCGGATAACCTTTTAAGAAACTACTCCGTAACCTGTTTGAGAGTTTCCCCGGAAAATGCGGATAGCCGACGCTATACTCCTAGAGATTTGGTGAAGATTTCTTTGAAAACTGTTCTATTTCGTTTAGTTAGTTTTACTTTGCTATGAAAGGATGTTGAGAATACTTTAATACAGATTTTTTATTATATTATTTGGAAAGGATTTACAAAAATCCCTTCTTAGTGCTTGCTTACGATGAAAAACCTACACTTAAAATTTGAAGTTTTTATACTCCATCCTATTTTTGTTTAGATTGTAAAATATATCCAACTCTGTTTTCATTTAAGATTAGAAGGTGTTTATTTAAGGCTTGATATCTTTGCAATTAAACACTCACTCCCTTAATTTACCTGTCACGAAAACATTGCTTTAAATACATTAATTAGGTATTACATGTCTCGTACGAAACGAAAACGTACATAAGACTGAAATCTAATTAAATCTTGCCAGGAGAAAATTTTATCAACGTCTGGTTGTTATATTTAAGATAAATTCCTCTCATTTTATAATAATAATTGGTAAGCGTAAATTGAAGATTTTAAGACTAGTCCTTGATAAACATAGGCTAAAGTAAAGGCATAGTCTAATTATTACAGGGCATAACCTTAGCCATTATCTTTTAAAGTAGTCTAGACTTCACTCTATGAAAATAAATTGTAACTAAAACACAATTTGGTATTTTCGTATTTTAATTTAATAAGTTAACTGCTATGGCGTAGTCACCGTAGCCATCGTAGCATTACGCTACGATAAAAGCCTTACGTAACGTACAGCCTTCTGTGATCGAAGCGTACAGTCTCTTTCAATAGAATCCGGCAATAATGTAAACTTACCAATTTAAACACGATTACTCCGTAATTACTTACATTTGAGTATCAATCCTGATCTTATTCACATTTCTAGGAACCATACATTCTTCTTACAATGATTTCGCCCCCTATTAACTTCTTCATGATAGTTATTTTAATAAAAAATACTCGGACGACAAAACTTTCAATAATTTGAAAAACTGCCATATTATTTTTTTACTCATCAAAGTCTTGTTTGTCTTTAGAAAGTTAGTGTCAAAAAATTATCTTGTTTACATTATTGCCGGATTCTATTGAAAGGGACCTTAGTTCGCGGCCGAAAATAATGCCCATCGGGTGTTCGGCTCTGCAGAGCGTTATCTCTTTCATACGCAGCACTTACACGATGGGTTGTTCTCTTTCTAATGCCCGAAGTGCATTGTTTACCGCCGGGTCCTGAACAGTTCTCATCTCAAGCAAAACGTTTTCTAACTAAATTTTCTAAAAAAATAACACTGCACTGGAAGAAGAATAAGATCGCTTTCAAAACTTGTCATATTACCTTTTAATAACCATTTGAGCCTCAAGTAATCCAATCTTAGGCTCGGGTCACACGTAGGCAGTAACTAGGTTGCTAAAGGCCACCGGGTATCGAATGCTAAGTGGTCACATGAGAACACCGGTTTAGAGTTACGCCTAGTGGTTGTGTAAGTTTTATAGTGGTTCCTAAAATACGTTAGGTACAGCGTAAAATTATACTTTTCGGAAGACAGTTAAAAAAGTAAATAATGTTATGTATAAAAAAATAATGTTGGATACTTTTCATGGACAGAATGTATCGTTGGCTTTTATGCTACTTAAAAAAAATGTTACTCGTTTCCATTCCCTTTTCAAATATAATCATGTCAAAATAATAAAATATATACGTACTTATAATGATAATGACACATGGTGTATCATATTAAATTTGAATGAATACTACGATATCCATTCGGTTTTCTTGATGTTGCATTGCATACAATTTTCTAATTTAGTTGGGTAATTGCCGTGTGATTCCTAGACCTTATCATCAACAGAACAGCTCATATACGTCCCACGACCGAGGGGCTAAAGCCTACTTTGAATGAGGGTGATCTGGCTTAAGTCGACCAAGCTGGCTTAGTGCGGATTTTTTATGATTCTTAGGTGCATAAAAACTACAAACAACATAAAAATCGACTTACTGACTGTTTTACTGTTATAAACTAATTGTACCATGTACATTGTTTAACAATTTTGTGAAATAAATTATTTTTATTATGTATATTTTAAAACTTATTAATATTAATTGCACAAAAAACCCATGCAATCAGTTTAACTTTCAATAAATTGAATGCATTTTAACCCAACGTGGTTTAAGAGCTTCCCGTAAGTCAACTCAACTAAACCTCGCAAAGCTTTAATTACATCATGTCTGACAGGAACCAATTCACAAAGTAAATCTGTCACTCACGGAAACTCGTATACAATTCCTCAATGCGATAGAAAGCTTGCTTCAGTGGTTTCATTGCAATAACAATGTACGATCGTGACTGTTTCTTGACTTGCTCAAGCGCAGTCAATGAAGCAAAAACAAAATTTTGCTTGAGATATAAAAAATTCAGGGCACTATTTTTTCGATTTGAAATTTTCGACGATTTGAAATGAGTTGGGAGTATCTTAGAGATATTCTTAGCAAATGTGGAAAAAGTCTGTGTTGAAAACAAACTGTATATTTTTCTACCAAAAACATTTTTTCAGATTGGCGTCCTGATTAAAAGATCAATTTAATTGTTGGCGTTAGCCTTTGGGGATAGTTGTTCAGTTTCATGGATAAGACATAAATGGGATTCAATCGAATTTAATTTTACACTGACTTTGTATAATTACAAACAATATCTTATCATACAGTATATAACTAAAACGATGAAATGATATACATGCAGAGGACAGTGTACGTATAATTCTACCAACTAGCTTTCAGCTCCCCTTAATTTTAATCTACTTAGTCACCAACCCCGCTTCGTGCTACTCTAGTTAACGCTAACAAGAGACATTGTCCTCTCCCTAATACTATCGCCTTGGATATTGCGCGGTTTTCAATTTAGTCGGACAATAGCTTACACGAATAACCCGATTTCAATATCAGATTTTGGTGAATAGTATTCATTGAGATTGCGTTTAGCTGAAACTGCGTATAAAATCGAATACTTGTTTTCTTCCGGTTAAATCGAACTCTTGTTTCTTACTTTGAATATGCAATTTTAGTTGTAATTTAGATATTCCTTGTTTTAATTCTTATAGTTTGTAATAACATAACATGTTGTACTTTATTTTGAAGCTATTACATACAACTTCAATTAACACATAATGGAGAAATCCAGTAATCTTCATTGATGGGACAAGTCATTGGAGATTATTGGAGTAACCCTTTTAATTCGGCTGTATAAAAATGCTTGAAATGTTTTCATTTTCCAATTTCAGATATCAAATTATTTATCGTATTTCTTTTTTATATAGCCGAAATCACTCTCAAATAAACGAAGTGATGATTTTAAAGTTTTTGACTTGAAACTACCTTCAACTTCAGAACGTTGATTAGATACGTTACTGCGTTAGTACTAACTTACCACACGTCATCGGACAAACAAGCCGGTCGGTTCGGTATAGACCGGATTCGTCCAGTTTTGAGCGGGTTCTAATTACGGTTTGGCCGTCTGGTGCAGCTTTGTCTGGTTGCTAGTCAGTGGAACAATGAGCTGGCTGTTTGCAAATCTGTCCGACCATAGGTTTTGGCAACTGATGAGAAGTTTGAGCATCGTTGCGCCTGAATAAAATTTAGTTGATAGAAGGGTTGCAACCTGCTTAAATACCTATTAATAACTATTACTTAATCGTTTCTATTTAATCAGATAATTGATGTCATAAGGAAAGCTGTTTATGCGATAACCAGCGGGGGAGCTTCTACACAAGACGTCAAAATGTGTAAACTTTAATTCTATGAAATTACCTATAGATTTGTCATATTGCTTAATTTATTAAATATGCAAATTCTTCTTCAAATATGAAATTCTTATCTAAAATAAATTATAAACTAAATTTTCTTGAACAGAGATGTCATTGCTTTATTTTTAAACACCAATTTACCAACTTAGTGAAATGAAAACATCAGTCAGTTAGGTCAACAAATAAAACGGGCAATCAATTTAAGAATCCTACTCAACAGCGCAAACAATGTCACGACAAACTGCTACAATAAAATTACAACGTCTCTTATTACCGGAGCGAGACATTAAGCCGGCACTTTAAATTCCTCGGTGTTGCTATTACACTGCAATTCTTAAAAAGGACGAGATTCTTTCTTTTGTTTTTCGTTTGATGCGACTCGCAGATTTTTTAGAAAAGGACTCGGTATGGCTACTACGTCTTTTTACAAGCTTTTATTTAGTTTCACCTGTCCGGGTGCCTGTAATCAAATCTTGCAAGTTAAATTTGACCCACTTTCCGGTTTCCGATTGAGCTGATTTTTTTTTTCATTATTAGCAAGCGCTTGTTTCAGTTTGACGAAAATATAGAATAGAATAGTTATTTTTTTCAAAGTGGTCTTGATTATTAGTTTTGTCGTACAATTCTGTAAATATATAATATCGCCTGAACCTGCGTTGTTAGGTTGTGATAGGTATTCTTTTTTATAATAATAATAATAATTGGAAGAAGAAGTTTCTCCATAATTGGCATAGCCCGTGCTTAGATCCGTAAAAACCAGCCTTGTGCTGAGAAAAGTAGTATATTCTACAAAAACAAAATAATAATAAAACATTTATTTCAGACAATAAGTCCATAGAAGTATTAGTAACACAGATTATGTTAAAATACCTACCTATTCATAAATTAAAAAGGAAACGACGAAAACCAACAATTGAATTAATATAATACTCCAACAAATACAATCACATTCAACCTATTCGAGTTTGGAAATTTAAAAGGCACGGCTAATCAGACCGGCTTCACGCTCAAAAGGGGTCCCCATCGTGCAAGCCGCCACAATAACGCTTTGCGCTTTAATTGGCCCATCCTCGTTTGAATAACAAACGAATGTTAAGAGTATACAAAGCGAACGTGAGTGAACTGACACGGACTACGGCAGGTTTTCGAGTTAGTGAATATGGATAGGATTGGTAATGTTGGGAAGTAAAACAAAAAATAAAACACAGCTAATTGTATTATGAACATCATTGGCAACTAGGTACAGTTGAAAATCGTAGATAGTCGTAAATATTTCTGTGTTTTTATTTATAATTTGATCACGGTTCCTTTCACCCTAAATTACGTTGACAGATTTTACCTTCAATTTATATTATTATCTTCAAAATTATTAATCGTTTTTTTTAACATTCTAACTAATGTTCCACTATATTATAATAAAACTAGTAAACGAATGATATGACTTATTATTATTATTATTATATAACATTTATTAAAGTTAAACTTTCGTCTATTTCAGATTTACGAGTCACCAGATAACGCGCGGCAAAAGAAATGGTCTTCAAAGTTGAAACTGAATACGTCCGGAAACGTGAAATCGCCGGAAAAATCACCAGAAAGTCCGTACATGTACGGATCAATCAGCGGTCCTGGAGGTTCCGCCCTATCTAAATCAATGAAGTACGCGGAGACTTGGCTTTATGGGTCCGTTAGGACCCATACCCCACCTATGAGGCCCAGCGTCTTCTCGGCATATCCTGAAGTATCTGGCCCTGTCTTGATAAGTACCCCTCAGAAACCAACGCCTCACAATTATGCCGTTATACTATGTTCCTGTCCTGAGTACCTAAACGGTACAAAGAAAACCAGCTCTACCAAAGTCAGTATATGTAAGAAATGCAAAGGATCTCGGTTGCCGTTGACTATTGCGGACAGTCCAAGAATGCTGGTTGGAGGCACGGTCAGAAGTTCACATATAAGTCGAGAGGCTGGTATTCTAAAGGGGGGAACGGTAAGAGTACAAGGATCAAAGTCAAGGCCTAGCATTTTAAAGTCAAATGGAGATTCAGACCCGTACGATTTGATGCGTCGAAATAGATTAGCACCTCCGCATGATACTCGTATCGGTAGTCAATTCTCTACTTCCCGATCAAGAGCCAAAAGTATCAGTCCTTGTAGACTCAAGAGTAAAAGACCAAGTCCAGAGACGCTACGAAAAAGTAGAAGTAAATCTGTAACTCGAATAAATGAAGTGTGGGTAGAAGAAGACAACGTTAGTAGCCCGGACCCCAAAAAATCAATATTATCTTGTGAAATAAACCCCTATGATTTGGTAAAAGCAAGTAGTAGTTCAAAATCATTATTGGAAATTGAATTCGACGATAATTTCGGTGACGTTTTTCAGGAATCTGTTAAAAATGGCACTTTCAAACCTCTTAGCAAATCAAAATCTGATTCTAACGTTAAAGCAATTAGTGGTCAAAGAATTAAAATTGCAGAAGATTTAAAATCTGACGACTTATTAGCTTACGACCCAATTAATTTCGATCTCAAATCATCTGAACTTAGAGCTCCAGAGACGTCTTCTTTATCATTACCAAATATAAGAAATGAAAATAAAAAATCAATGCCAACGAATAAGAATTCAAGTAAAAAAAATCTAAGCATACCCACCACAAATCGTACAAAACAAAAAAGTGTCTCACCCAAACGACCACCCAGAAGAATAAGAAACATAAAAACTGACGATGACAGTGAAAGTGACAATCAACGTTTGCCAGAAAGAACTTTTAATAGAAGAATGTTTAATAAAACTCCGGACAGGATGTTTGCTAAAAATCCTAATGATACAATTAAATCTATATTGAAAAAACCAAGAAACTACGATTTTATTGATACTACATCAAAAACTGAAACATCTGATGATTCATTTGATAATAAACGTGTTTCTCAATTTTATCTTCCGAAACCAACAGATAAAGGGTACCACAGTTCACATAATATTTTAAATAGAAAACGAGTTCAATTTTTGGTGGAAAAGAAAGAAACCAGAGTAATATGTACAGCTGAATTTAACTTTGAACAAACTACCGTCTTTGAAGCCCCCGAAAGTAATGTTGACGGAGAGGATATTAAAGCAGAAGGAGATGTTGTGAGTCATAGCCTAGAATACAATGTAAATGATCAAGTTTTGAGTGAAACAAATAGTGTAGAAATATCTGAACTCATAAATCAAGAAGTACATAATGATCAGCATGATATTTATGAAGATATGCAAGTCAAATCTAAAGAAGACGCT
Source organism: Carpatolechia fugitivella (assembly GCA_951230895.1). Classification (NCBI taxonomy): domain Eukaryota; kingdom Metazoa; phylum Arthropoda; class Insecta; order Lepidoptera; family Gelechiidae; genus Carpatolechia; species Carpatolechia fugitivella. Next base: position 5,419,654 of record OX579658.1, read on the forward strand.
TTTGAAAAAGGCCAAGATGTAGTAGAAAATAGTAATAATGGGAATAAACTAGAAATAACTGAACAAACAGAAGGTAATATAACAAGCTTAAAATATAATATATAATTTTTATTTTGGTGTTTTCTGATATCATTCTCTTTCTTTTGCAGATAATGATATTCCCAAAATTCCAGTGTTACGTCGATCGGAATCTGAAAGACTGACAACAACTCTTTCAATCTCACCACCAAAGTTCTTAGATACGATGGCTTTGCGACCGAAAACAAAACACGGGCACACAAGTCAAATTTTTGTTTCTCTTGTCAATGAGCCTGAAATTTCAACACAAATGAACTTACAACAGGAGTCTATTAAAGAAGAAGACACACCAGAATCACCACAAATTACGACGTTCCAACACGATATTGAAGCTGGTAATCTAAGTGATAGCAGTGATATAACCAAACAAGTTCTAACTAATTTGCGTCGTGGTTTATCAGAGTCACCAGAGCCACCACCTAGGCAAAAGTCAAAAGACCGCCTAAGATCAAAGAAACATAACAATTACATTAAAACTCGGTTTATTAGAAATAATTCCACAAGTTCTACAAGCGATGAGTGGTCTGATGCTAATGATTATGAGCAAAAAACTATACTGCGTGTTAAACAATTTGATTCGGAAGACTCTAATCAATCAAAAGAGTCTTCTAGTGCCATGAAATTTGTAGAAAATGAACCCAGAAAAACATCCATACAAATAAGTGGCGACGATTGCTATTCTACAATGAATGTAGACAGTGACACTCCAATTTATTTATCTTCAGTAGTGGTCAATGATGATTACGGGAACACCTGCAATACATACCAAACTGGAACTACTGTAACTATAAGTGTCGGAACTCCAGAAAAAGAAACAAAGAAATCGAAAAGTCAAATTTATATTGGTGCTATACTCTCTCCTGGTCAAGACAATAAAAATGATTCTAATACGTACGAAGAATATTGTGCCGAGGAACACTTTTCTAAAAATTTGAAGGATATGTCATTAATTCTTAGTGATCCTGTAGAGGCAGTGAAGCGAAACCTGATTCCTCATGTTTGTGGCAAGAAAGATATTCCGTCACAAAACAGGGATGATCATAATACAAATCACGACAAACAGAACGGAGATTTTGTTACTAAGCTCTTTGACGATCCTTTCTTTGGTCACTTAGCAGAAGGTTTAGACTCAAGTCTAGTAAAGAAACTCATAGAAAACTCTTTAATAAAACTCCAAGAAACAAAGAATCAAGAGGGAACAGAAAGCAGTAAAGTAACGATTGAAAAATTAATTGAGAGCTCCCTTAAGTCCATGAAGGAGGAAGTTAGTAAGAACGAAATTTCGAAAGAAGAAAAACCAAAGACACATGAAAATGGCAAGGACAACGAGTCGACTCAAGATAAATCAAGCGACTCTGCTAGTCCTGAAAATGAAGACATTAGCTGCTCTGCTCCCTATGAAAGTATGGAGTATGAGAGCGGTGCCATGGGAGTTTTTTCAGATCTCGAACCAATGTCAGACTGTTATAATGCGTCAGCGAGTGAATTGTCAACAGAAGACGACACAAATTCAACAAGATCTAAGTTTTATCAAATGTTAGTGGACGCTGCTTTATGCGACATAGAAATAGCAAACAACACAGATGACGATCATCATTACGAGTCAATTCGGTTAAATAGTGATCCAATATATGAAGAAATTGGCGATATGCCACCGCCCTTACCAGCTAATCCTCCGCCAAATTCCTTAATGTTAATAGATGATGAAAAACGCATCGGTTCAAGGTCAATATTTGAAGGTGCATCAAAATATGACATTCTTTCATACTTAGTTGATGCAAAAGAAAGAGGAATTGATGACGAAGAAACTTATATTACCAGTTATGTCGCTGAAAGTGGGACTACCTTAATAGAAGATCAAAAAGAGACCAACATCACTAATGAAATGATTAATACTCATCTAAGCAGTAACATAAGTCAATTGAGTCATGCGTCAGATTCAAGCGAAGATAACTCTCTAATCATCAGTCATGAAAGCATAGAAAAATCTGTAGTTTGCAAAAAAACCTCTGCAGAAATTGAGAGAAATGATTCTGGTGTAGGTTCTGAAACCAGCAAATCGTCCAGAAGCCGACTTCAAGGAAAAACTTCGCCGTGTAATACAATAAATGACAAAGATACTCCTATTCATCTATGCGAAGATTGTGACACAACCGTAGAAATACAAGTCACCGAGCAAGGTAATTTTTTTATAATAAAAAAATAATCAAATAATTTTAATATGTTTTATTGATGACAAACAAAATATTTTGTTTTAGGTTCGATATACGCTCCGTTAGTTTGTCGAAAATGTGCCAAGAAAAGAGCTGAAAGGAAAGAAATTATTACTGAAATAGTAGAGACAGAAGAAAAGTATGGAAGAGATTTGCAAATAATTCTGGAAGAATTCTACAAACCCATGCTTGTTGCTGGTTTGCTCAATCAGGAACAGTTGAGTGCAATATTTTTGAATGTAGAAGAACTTATTGAAAACAACCAGGTATTATCAGAAAAGCTACGGGATGGCCTTGAAATTGCAGTGGATCAGGGAGATGAGGTAATAATTTGTCATGTTTAGAAAATTATTTTATAAATATAAAAAATAAAGACTATAAATTGTTTTTTCTTTTACTTTCAGGATTTGTTAACAGTAAACGTTGGCAAAATTCTCTTAGAATGTTCGGGTATGCTCGCGGCATTCCAGTCATACTGCGTAAAACAAGCAGGTGCTGCGCTTCTACTGGCTGGTCTAGAGAAGGAGAAGGAGCTCCTGAGGATATTCTTGCGCGTCTCACAGATGGAAAACGTGGTCCTGAGACGGATGAACCTTAACTCTTTTCTCATGGTATGAAAAAAAACGGTTATTTTTTATTGCTGTTTTGATGATGCATTGCATGAGATGCATTTAAATGTACTTAAACAAAAAAAAAAAATATATGATAATCAATCATTTAGAATTATAATTTACCTGTTTAAGGTGCCAGTTCAACGCGTGACAAAATATCCCCTCCTTCTTTCACGATTGCATCGAGCAACGGCAGCTTGCGCAACAGAACGAGAGGACGTAAAAGCAGCTCAGCGTTGCGTAGAGTCTAAACTTGAACAAATAAACACAGCGGCTGCAGCAGCTGCAGCCGCTGCTAGGGACGTGCCTCTATGGCGTCGTCTTGCTGCAGCTAGAAGAACTGCACACGATCTTCACGTAGCCGATATCAGACTGAGGAAGATGGCCGTTGACGTACTTGATTGGAATCACGAAGACGCTAGGTAAGTTTTATCCTGCGTGAAATAACATTGTATAATTAATAACTGCTCTCATAAAAAACTGATTCCCTTTCTCATTTTGTTACATACAGAATGATTGGTTCGTGACCTTTGAGAAACTGTTCATTGTTCTATTGTTGAAAAGTACCAAAAGATAATAACATTTGAATTTCTCAATTCCGAAAGAAATGTGGGCGTAATAATTTCATGGATTTATTTAAACAGATTCTTATTATTACGCTCCTACAATTTCGAAAGTGTTTTCATATAATTTGCAAGTTATTTTTAATTAAAAAGCAAACATTTATCTGTACAATAATTTGGTAGGCACATTCCCTCGCAATTGGTGGACAGGACAAATGACGTCATTACTAGACCCATTGCAAGCTTCAGGTCCGTCTGTGGTGCAAGTTATAATTTCCAGGTCTTTTAATGTTCTGATGTAGGTATTTACATAAATATTTTGGTTTATTAAAAAAACTATTCTGTAAAATTAAATCTAGTAAAAGTATCCTTATATTTGCACCAACATATTTATTTCCTGATTTAAATATTAATTGAAACTACTAAACGAGGCTAAACATCTAAGATACAGTGAAATAAAAGCATTAGCTAATGCAGCTACTCAGCAAAATCGAATGTTTAATATTGTTGATTGAAAATTAGTTAAAATAATGTATAAGCTAATACTCGCTAGCCCCTTTAATTTGGGCTATAATGCTGATAATCGGCCTTTTAGTGGCAGTTACGGCGGTAAGAGCTATTCCGGGACTCTTTATAGCTGAAAACCAACACAAATACACAAGTAATTATGCGTGTAAAAGGAAACATCGCCTTAAGATATTTTAGCTGTGATGCTCTCCAGAAAATGCAAGTTTTACCAGAAATAAGGGCATTGTGATTTTAGCCAGGTTTTTGAAATGTAGGTACGTATTATTTCCGAGCATCATAGTATTTGTTATTTTCGGCAAAGCAACCTGACCTTATAGCTGTTACGTAATTTTTTCAAGTGGCAAAACATGACTTCATTTTTATTATTCATAAATTACTTTTATTTTATTGAGAGGATTACCTATACTTAAAAATATATTGTATCCATTATTTCCTCTTAGCTCATTTAATCACAAATATACGCAAAAACATAGTTACTAAATAATTTAATAAGGAAAATAAAGTGTCTAGTGTTGAAGTAGGCATTTGGCAATTTTATTAATATTTTATCTAATTTAATTAATATTAATATAAATATAATATAATAGTAAGTAAAAGTTTGAATCAAAATGTGTCATCTTATTTTACTATATACTAACGTTTTATGATGGTTATTTAAGACTCTTCCGGAAAAGGAAAACATTGTAAAATGCATATGGCTGTGAAAAATATTAAGCATCCTCGAACTCCTCAATCTTCTTAGGGTGTCGATAAATCTTTCTAGAATTAGACAAAGAGTATGTATGATGTTTGAATGGGCCTCATTATCGTTCTTGAGAGTAAGACATAGAGCAGAACAGGATGGACAGACAAACTAATGGCCCATGCTGTTTCAAATACGCCTACGTTTTTCTTTGAGGCAATGACCGGTATACCTTCTATCTGGAAATGTTCTCCTTCAATCTGCAAACCAGGGTGCATAGTTCATTGAGAGACCAGTCAGTCTTGCCAAATCATATGAGGTTGGCAGATCGACATATCGATATACTGCTATCGTTTATGACAGTTTTTTTCTCTGGCGGATACTGTGTTAATAGATGAACATTATTGTATTGCAGGTTTGCTATGGAGGGCAAGCTGCTGTTCACCCAGCCGAACGACAATAACTGGCGCAAAGGCCGAACCATCAAGCTGACGCCGATCAATGCTCTTTTGGTAACCAATGGAAAGGTGAGATTTGGAAAAAAAATTACAGATTTTTAATGACAAATTATCCATTGAATCAAAAAAATAATACTAGGTTTCAATTCACATGAACTGCTAAAGCAAATTCATTTTGTGATTCACGTAAACACATGTATCAAAAGTTGAATTTGCTTCAGCTAGGAACAGTATTGATTAATTATGTAGCTCTTTGAAGTTTATTGGAAGCTCTGTTTTTCTGTTGTCCGTCATTTTACTTGAGCTTATTCAGTCAGTCTCGTCTGGTTACTGTTGTTATCAGTAACTAACTTACATCATTACTTTATTTTCATTTAACTAGATACGTCCAGATACGTCAATATAATTTTGTTTATTTTTGATGAATGAATTCAAGTCCGTAGCTTGATGAACGGACGAGATAATTGAATATAATTCTGATTTTATTCGTTGAATCGATACACAATGCAAAAAGTAGTCATATTTTAGTCTAGTATTATATTATTATAACTAAACTTGTCCAAAAACACATTTGATAACGTGTGAGGGCGCCCCCAGATACGTTGTCATAAAATTCCTAAGGGGTACGAGCCTTCTGCTAACTCGTTTGATAGAGCAAATCTCACCACTAAACCTCTTCTTCCCAGCCAACGACGACGCATAAAGCCACGGAGATCCGCGAAATAAGAGAAGCAAGAGATCGTGAGGCGAGAGAAAGAGAGGGAGAAGCACTGTTTGCAAGGAGCGGAGTGAGAGAGGCTGCTCTCCTGCTCGTCAGAGAGAAGGCTGGGAGGTATACGCTGCAGAGGGAGCCACTGTTTCTGGACCGTTGTGTGGTAGCTGCGGATCACGAGCCTGAGCACTTCTTTGAAGTCCACGAGATTACCACTAAAGATTCGTACATTTTTAAGGTAATAACAAAAAAATATTTAACACGAAGATTTGAATGATAAATGGATTTTGTCGATAGTAAATTTATTCCCCTAAAGTAACACAATCTCATCAGTAGTAAATGATGATGATGATGATCAGTAGGTAATGGGACATAATATGAAGAAAACTAAGGACGCAAATAACCATCGCTCTCAGACTGATCATTTCAATGCAAAAGACGGCCAAAACTTGCAAATTGTTCTTTCTTGGACTGGAGGTTTTCTCTATATATTTGAATAAATGTGATCTTCGGTCCACTTACGACATCTATACAGTTGTTTTTCGTAACTAGATTTTTGCATATTTCAGGCGGAAGAAAATACGCGTACGCGGACATGGTACCGCCAGCTGCAGTATCACGCGCAGGGCGCAGGCGCGTGGAGGAAACGAAGAAACGCGCTCGCAAACATCATGATCAACCCGATGCTTACCAGAAACTGATCTATTGCCATTTGTTTCATAATATTATTACACATATTCGAGAATAAAGCCTTGAAATGCTAGCCATAGAAATGCTAGATTTATAATTATTTATTCTGAAACGTATTTCTTGATTTCAATGACCGCAAATTACTAGGGTCTTTATCAGATTTTTCGTGATGGAATCAGGTCCCCGAATTGATAAGTGAGATAAACGCTGAATCTCTAACAATGAAGTGTTTTTTCTCTTCAAACAATGTAAATATTTTTTCTTCTTTTAAAATAGCATCATAATAACAGATAATTTTACTGGTTCAAACAAGCATTTTTAATACATAATTATTTGCCACTAGTTTAGTGCTAGCTTTACACCAAAATGTAGATCGATTAAAACGTGTCTGTGCCCTATGTTATGTTACTTGTTTTAGTGTGTAACTCATATAATATATAATTATGGAATATCAATAATTATGTACCTATTACTTACTTACTTAGCATATTTTTTTGTTGTAAATAATTAACTTTATAGCTGTGATATCCCTAAATACATAAAAAAAAGAAAAAAGAAATAAACATATTGCTTCTTACTTCCGCTATGTATAACTTTTTGTTACTATAATACAACTATTATTATCATAATTAATATTTTCTTTCGTCTAAATAATCATCTCCTGACTAGTCTTAAGGGAAATCTTGTAATGAAATAAAATGTATTTGTAAGAAAATTATAAAATGTATTTATTGTATATGACGTAAGTAATGTTCGATACTGCTAAATCGTAGAAATTAAACAAAGTGTTTTCGCCTTTTAATTATTGTATTTTGTTATTATAATTACGTAGTGGAGATGAAATAAATTAATTATTAAAATTATTTATTTTTTATTTCAACTAATGAATCAATGTCCCTATACATAATCGATGGACACTGCGTCTCGGGAAACGTAGTGTGGGACGCCCTCCTGCCAGGTGGACTGATGACCTGAGGAAGGTCGCTGGTGGTGGCTGGATGAGGAAAGCGGACGATAGTGCGCTTTGACGTGCCCTTGGGGAGGCCTACATCCAGCAGTGGACTGCAATAGGCTGATTGGTTGATTGATACATAATCGATAAAAGCAAACCAAAATATAAAATATTAAATCGATCATAAAAATAATGATTCCAGTTATAAAGTTTTTAGATAAAATAATAGACTGCACAGAACCTAACCGGACCTAATAAGCCAAAAGGATACAGACATCCAGCTTTATTTACTGTCTTCTCTGAAAATACTAGTTTACGTTATGAATCATTTAAAATTTTGGATTCGAATTGGTTCAATCAATCAGTCAATCAGCCTATTGCAGTCCACTGCTGGACGTAGGCCTCCCCTAGGGTACGCCAAAGCGCTCGATCACTCGGTTTCCTCATCCATCCAATGTAAGGTCGACCAATAAATTGGTTTATCACCCTAAGGTTGAATGTCAGTTGTATAAACCTTATTGACATTTTCGGAAACTAGAAAATTGAATGAAAAATGGTAAACCACTTTCTTGGTGGACCTTACATCATTCGAATTGTTTAGTTTTGTCTAAGTTATTTCTTCATACAATTATAAACTTAAGGCTAGCTTTCTGTACAAAAGAAGTGTCTTACAGTGCAGCAGGGAAATTTCAAATATCCTACCACCTATACCTATATACATGTACGTTTTTTCCTACTAACAATATTTTTCTGTTTATATCACCTACGTAATGTATAAATTTAGGTTTTACCCAAAGGCCCAATTAGCCTGTCTGCCTCTCTTATCAGTTTGTGGTTATTACAGGAAACATGTGCAATTACATATTTGTCACTAAGCGCATAAAATTTGCAAATCCATTGTTTGTCATCGTTAATTAGGTACGTACGATACGGTCAGCGTCATTACTTTAGATATTATTAATACTAAATAATATAGTAGGTCTTTTGTCATCAGCTATTGATAGAATATATTACAATGTGTGTGTTGATGTATGTATTACAATGTAAAGTCGACCAATAAATTGGTTTACCACCCTAAGGTTGAATGTCAGTTGCAAATTATAGAACAACAAAGATTATTTTCGTTTGCAGAACGATCTGTCAGATACCCAGTATAAACCTTATTGAAATTTTCGATAACTAGGAAATTGAATAAAAAATGGTAAACCACTTTCTTGGTCGACCTTACATTGAGCCAAAAATGGTTTACCACCCTTAGGTTGAATGTCATTTTTGAAAATTAAAGAACAACTAAGACTATTTTCTTTGTCAGATACAGAGTATAATCTTTAATTAAATTTTAGTTAATTAGGAACTAAATAAAAAATCACTTTCTTGTGGTTTGTAGGGAGACGTTTAAGGTCTCTGACTTGGCACAATGTGAAATGCACTTGTACTATGGTATCAGATAGGTGATATAGATACATAATTAGATAAATACATACTTGTATCGAGAGAGTGTCGGTGGTCTAGCGTTTAGGGCCGCCGTCTTCCGTCCGAGAGACGCGGGTTCGATCCCCATCACGTACCAATGTTTTTCGAATTCATATACGTACGTTTATTCGACGCTCTTATGGTGAAGGAAATCATCGCGATGAAACCTTCACACTCCTGCGAAGAAATTAAAAGATTGTGTGTGAAGTCGAGTATGGTCGACCAAGGCCTAATCGCGCTAATTCAGGGTAGGCTTGAGCCCCTCGGTAGGGACGTGTATGAACTGTTGATGATAATACTTATACAGATAAACAACATCCAGAAATTTCAGACACAAGGCTCATCACACGAATGTTTGCCCCGGTCAGGGTTCAAACCCGCGACCCTGTGCTTTGTAGGCAGACATCAAGTTCTGCATAATCCTGGAAGACCCCGTCAGGGTCATTCCTCTCCCACGCGCTTCTCGCCATGGCAACGTCCTAGGCCGAGGTCCGTGCCCCCAAGTGGGCGCCCTTAGGCTGTTGCTATAATACTAGGGGTAAGAGCCTTCCGCTCCCCCAAAAGTCCGGTTACGCTTGATACGTCGATTTTGCGACACAAGCATTAGGTCATCGTCAAAAAAAAAAAAAAAAAAATTTGTAGGCAGACCTACTACCAACTAGGCTCGGCAATGAAATGTTTTATTTGTTTTAATTTTACTTATATTTCTTTTTTTCTCGTCATGAAACGATTATTTTCGAATTTGAAACGTTATTCACAAACATTCCATTGAAAACTACAGAGCCGTTTCATTCCTCACATTCTTCTGCTGCGTTAGAGTTTAGGCATAAAGAATTAAAACAATAAGATACTGAAGATTTATTAGCTATGTCAAGTTGTGTAACTACACATACATAACTTGGCATAGAACTCTATAATCGAAACTCTGGCACCTTACCTAGTAGTTTAGTTCAATTCTTGTGTTGATCAGGGTGTATATCTAGATTTAATGAAACATAGTAAAAATATATCTTTATTTAAGTCAGGAGATAAAAAGGATCCCGGTAACTTCAGGCCAGTGTCTATACTTCCAAAACTCAGTAAATTTTTTGAAAGAATAACACTTGATCAAATGCTGTCTCATTTTAATGTAAACAATCTATTCCATAATCAAGAGTTAGGGTTTACTAAGGGGCGTTCGACCACCGACGACTGCAGTTGCTCTCCTGCATCACATGTACGGGGCTTGGGAGGAGTCGCAGGATGCTATTGGGGTGTTGTGTGACTTATCTAAGGCTTTCGACTGCGTCGATCACGAGATGCTGCTAATAAAGCTGGAACTTTATGAAGTTAGAGACGGAGCCCTAAATTTGATCAGTTCTTATCTAGAAAATAGAATTCAAAGAGTTCAAATAAACAGCACGAAGTCACTGGGATAGATCCAGTCAAAATCGGCGCACCACAACAGGGCCCAATTCTTGGACCGTTCCTATTTTTAGAATATATAAATGACCTTCCTTTTATGGTACAAAACCTGTCAACTTTACAACTACACAACGAAGAAGAAGACCAATTTACGTGAAAAAAACTTCGATTTGTTAAGCAATTTTCACCCAACACCACAGAATTAATAATACTTGAAAAGTTAGAGAGACTAGTACTTTTTATGACATGTAAGAAAAAGTTCATTAAGAAAAAAATAACTACGAAAAAATTATCTGTTACAAGTATGAAACGGCAGGCGACATCCAGAACTGAAAATTTAATGCAGAGCACATATTTCATTCTAAATATACCCTATATGTGACCTAGATGTGGTATACGATAGGTTCGGATGTACGATTGCAAAAGTATGTATAATTACAACTTTTTACCTAGTATATCAATAACTTACTATGAGCAACCTTACTATTTTTAGTACCTAGCTCTTACATTTACCAATAGTACATTGTTATACGAGAGGTGAAAGTAACTTATTAAGCGCCGAGACGGGGTTTGGGGCCTGAGAGTAGTTAATAGTTCAAAGCACTAAATAAATCTTTAACCAGAGATGTTTGCATGTCTATCTTTACTGTGTGTATTACGAATACAAGGAAAGTAACAATAAAAACCGTGCCGTTAGCCGTGTGGTGACGGCAGAGTAGAATACATTTGTCACCAACCCCTACTCTTCTTGTGGGTGTCGTAAGAGGCGACTTAGGGACTACACATTGAACAGGGAACGGGCAGCAGCGCTCCCTGATACAGTAACCTTTCTGCGATCTCCAACCCGCCTGCCAAGCGTGGAGATTATGGCAAAACCCTCCACTTAAGTCTTACGACTCCCACGGGAAGAGTAGGGGTTGGTGACAAATGTATTCTACTCTGCCGTCACCACACGGCTAGAAACGGCTTTTAAAAAAATATATGTTCTTTAATTAATACTTAGCTTTATGTTATTTCAATTTAACATTGCGCTGTAACTGAGTCGCTGTATAGAAAGATGGAACATAGTTCAATAGAAATGTGAAATAAGAACTAGTTTTTTTTATATAATTTGACAGCTGTCAGTTGTAAACGATTCTCCCTCCGGGCTGAAAAGTATTACCTTCAATCCGCTTCTCAGGCAACTTCAAACCTACTTTCCGAGTATGAGTAATGAAAAACTTTTTTTTTTAAATATAGCTACAATTTAGTATATTGTTTTATGAAACTAATATGAGTAATATCTTAATTTAATGATGATATTATTATTTTCCTATATTTATTTCCTTTTGTATCTGTATATAAACAGATCACATAATAATTGGAGTACGTTTACGAGGGAGAGGTCTCAGTAAGAGTGGTTCAGCGTGGAGTGATATATTAGGTATGATCATACTTACTTAATTAGAATTAAATAATGTATTATTTTTAATAATTGGGACTAATGAACTATCGGCCAAGTTGGTAGTTCGTCTGCCTACGAAGCTCACGGTCACGAATTCAAATCCTGGCTAAAGCAAACATGATAAGCAATTCTGTTTGCATTTTATGTTTGTGTTGCAATGTAATATATTTATCTATGTTATAAAACTAAAATAGAATGTTTATCTTAACGAATTGGAATTTTCAGCAAAATGTATTACCTCCTACTGATTTGCTTGGTGCCTATGGTAGCGGGATATTATCACAGACTTGACATGATGCATCATCATGGTCATCATCCTGGTCATCATCCTTATCACCAACACGAACACCAACCCGAGCAGATCGAACAAACAACTAAACCCGAAGTCGTAAGTACAAATCCCAATACTATCACTAATATTATGTTGTGTAGGTGTCGTGGCCATATCGTAGAATTGACCACATCATGATGTGCCTTGGTCAGTTCAATGATAAGAAATCGTTTGTCGATATGTTCAACTAAACACGCAGCTACTTCATGAAATGGTCAAGATTATTTGATCATATCGTAAAATTATTACATTAATTGCCGATAGAGGCGCTGGAAGCGCTTTGTTTATGTACAAACATGGCGGCTGCGTTATTTTTCGCAGTGACAAAGTGAATAATTTGTTATTAAAACGAGGAAGAAAAAAAGAGTTTGTGATAAAAACGTACTCTGAAAATGTCTGTCGGACTTAGAGAACAATAAATACCAAACATAATTTAGATTCTTATTAAATATTTCATGTACGCCCTATTTTCACGATATGGCCAATCGAGGATGACAAAATCGTGAAATGTTTACGATTTAATGATCTGGTCAAATTTAGTTGGCCACATCCTGAAATGCGACCATTTCATGAAATGATCGAAAAATTTCAGGATGTGGGCAATTTTACGATATGGCCACGACATAGGTATAATATGTATAAAATAGTGTATTATATGTATATTATTTTATAGGTATATTTTTATATCTTTATTTAAGTAGGTGTATGTATGTTACGTCCTGATGTAATTTTATGTTTAAAAATTTAAAAATTTAAAAATTTAAAATAATTTATTTTCTGTATACTTAAGGCTAATACAACATAGTGGCTGATCCCTCCTTGTAAGCTAGAAAGCCTGTGTTAGGAGGGACCGCTCTTCCTTATATATTATTAACTTGCTATTTTATTATTAGAGCCATTAATAACAGGTGATATGCGTATACTTATATCTAACTAAAACTACTAACTTACTAACACCTAGACATAAAATCTATTCAAATAAATGTTTATCCGCTTACTCCGCTAGTCATCCAATTAAGGTTACAATTATTTTATTGTGTTAATGCTATATTTATGTGTGTTGTGTGTTTGTTTATATGTCTGTGTATATCTTTTATATATATATATATATATTATAGCTATATTTATTTTATGTAGATATATAATATATGTTTAGTAGTTATATTGTATTATGGTACTTAATAAAAATTAAATGTCAAAATATCTTATGTAATGTGTTCCAGTAGAAGCTCTGTATCTCCGTAGGACTTATTCTGTATCCATTTCATTAAAAGCTGTTTACAATCCCGGTAACTTTTGTCATATATATATATTTCTTTGTTTATTTTATTGTATAAATAGGCCGAACGTGAGTTATATTGAGAGCGAGCAAACATAGTTTTTGTTTTAGGGACATTAGCAACAATGTCTTTACGCCTTTTCTTTGTAAGAGCAGAGTCGTATGGCAGCGATTTATGTTTTTTAGTAATTGTGAATACGATGTATAATTTTCTTACTGAGAGCAAATTACTAGTTTTATACAACGCCTCAGTTGGAAACAATCTTTTCTTGAAGTACATGACTTTAATTAGTGTACGTTGAGCCCGTTCCAGGTTTAGAAAATGAGTTTTTGTTGAACCACCCCAAACAGGGATGCAGTAGGTCAATACGGATTGTACCAATGAGGTGTATATTTGATTTAAAAGTATTTTTGGAGTGGACTGTAGACTATCATCTTTTTCCGGAACTACGTACCTGAGAGTTTTGAAGATCCAGATTAGCTTCCTAACCCTGTTCGTGACTTGTTCAAGATGGTGATGCCAAGACAGTCTTTGATCTATCAAAACTCCCAGGTACTTAGTATGTGTTACTTTTTCTATGTTTGGGCAGTTACAATTACCATGGATATTATTATTATGTGGATTATTATGATTATCATTATTATTTTGTGTTGTAGAATTATTATTCCTATTATTATGGATATTATTATTAAGACAACCGTGTATCTTTATAGAAAAATCATGATGTGGCTGAGAATTATTGTAAATGCTGTAACAAACGTAGTTGGTTTTGGATGTGTTTAGCGTAAGTAGATTTTTTTGTAGCCATTTAGCAACCTGAGCTAGTCCGCTCTCAGCATTAACCCTAATCTCTTCCCAATTCCTACCAGCAAAGACGACGGCAGTGTCATCTGCATAGCAGATTATTTTGGCATTTTTTATTTTCATCTTGCACAGGTCGTTAATGTAGATGAGAAACAGGGTAGGTCCAAGGACGCTACCCTGCGGCACGCCATATGACACCCCCACCTCCCCACCGATGATATCTTGGAGCTTAACCCTCTGTTTTCTATCCGTCAGATAGTTTCTGAGGAGATTGAGTGCATTTCCTCTAATTCCAATGCTTTCCAGCCTCCGTACAAGGATCGGGACAGAGACGGTGTCGAACGCTTTTTTCAGATCAAGGAAGACAGACATACATTTATTACCCTTGTCTAGTTGGTCAGTAACCATTGAACTTAACTCCGTAATTGCATGTTCTGTCGATCCTCCTCGTCTGAAACCATATTGCGTCGGCGATAGTATGTTGTATCTTTCTAAATAATTAAGTATTCTAGTGTTAATGAGTTTTTCCAGGATTTTCGATATAGCGGGTAAAACTGCTATAGGCCTGTAGTTGCTAACATCGTCCCTGTCCCCACCCTTGTACACCGGCGTAATAATCGATTGTTTTAGTGCGTCTGGGAATAAGCCCTGTTCAAAACACAGATTAGCAAGATGTACAATAACAGGTACAACTTCTTCAGAGGCAATTTTCAAAAACTTTGTGGGAATATTGTCCCAGCCAGGTGCACTGTCAGATTTAAGGCTCCTTAGAATGAAATTTACCTCATCGCAATCCGTGCTTAGTAAAACAAAGGAATTAGGGGCAGTTGTCAATTGATCAGGGTATTGGTTAGAGTCACAGTTTGTAAGAGGCGGAATTTTCTGAGCAAGTTGCATTCCTATATTTACAAAATAATTATTGATATAATTTGCTGATTCTATTGGTGAAGGCATAATATTTACTAGTTCATTGTTGGGATTTAAAGATTTATTGGAGTAGGTAATATTTTTTATGGTATCCCATAACAATTTATTATTTTGCAATGAATTCACGATACGAACTTTGTCGTGGGCTCGTTTGACTTTTTTTATCAAGTTGTTACAGTAATTACGGTAACGCCGGTAGGTTATACGAAGTGTTTCATTTTGAGGGTCATTACATAGTTGTTTTTGGAGTGCATTTCGATTTCTTATACATCGTAGTAACCCCGGCGTGATCCACGGTTTAATAATTCTCTTGCTGCAGGGTATGAGGGTTATCGAAGAGTTTTTTTGTATAGCTTCCACGATTCTATCAATTAAAACGTTTGTTACAAAATTAGGGTCATCACAGAATAAAAGCTCTGATAAGTTCTTATTTTGCAGGTATTTTAGTGCACTCTCAAAATCTATCTTGGTTTTAGTTTTATTTATTTTTTGTGTGTGTTTTAATTTAGAGATGCTTAGAAATGTAGTGAAATGATCTGTAGTTGTAGTGTGTAAAATTGCAATTGATGCCATAAGTTTTGTTTTATTTATTTTTAGCATAAGGTGGTCAAGGCAGTTTTGCTCTCTAGTTGGCTTGGTATGCCCAGCTAGGATACCGTAAAGCGAAAGCATATTAAGATAGCTCGTTCGATTTTGGAATTCATGAGAAGGCTCCAGGGGTTTGGGTCTGATATTTATATTTATATCACCCGCAATGATAATACTACCCCTCGTGCGAATGGTGTCAAGTTGTGTGCTCAGAGAATTAATGAAAGTTTCTGCATTTGTGTAAGATGGAGATCTGTATATACAAAGGACGGTGCTATTTAATGTTTCTAATTGCAGGCATGAAGCTTGTTTTAATTTTATTTCCGTGATCTTATGCTTCAAGTTGTTTTTAACATAGACAGCCACGCCGTCATTCTGATTGAGCTGTACGGTAGTTTGGTACACTGAGTAGTTGGGTAGTTGTGGAAGGGGTTTGTTGCAGTTAAGCCTACACTCAGTCAAAATAATTATGTCTGTGTCAAAGGAAAACGTAGATAATGTGAGTAAAAAGTCGTCAAAATTATGGTATATACTCCTTATGTTTTGAGCTATTATCGTAAGATCATTTTTTTTTATTTGTATCTGATTTTCGAGCTGGGTACTACTATCACATTCAATTACGCGAGCTATTTCAATATTGTCAATTTCATTCAATGCTTGTAATGTGTTATCCATATTCGAAATAAAAAATTAAACATGTCATTTATTATTATAACAAATAAAAAATTAATAATAAAAAATTAATCATGTTTTTTGTTTTATGTGAGTGTTAGTAGATTTAGATTTAAATACATAAAAAATGTCCTGGTTTTCTGTTTTCTAATCTAGTTTCATGAGTTACACGCAGTACAAGACAAATAAGTAACAGGAAAATGATAAAGTTAGGTACGATTTACTTATGTAGTTAACCCTAGAACAGACATTAGTCTATTTGGGTTGCTACTATCAAACATCATAAATAGCGAAATAGGTAAGTTTTGAACCTGTCTCTGCTCTTGTTCTAATGGTTATTAATGTCGTTTAGCAAATGTGTGTATTATATTCACGGTGTGACAAAAAGACGAATAAATTTTGTATGGAGACCTTCTACATTTTGTATGGGAATGCGATTTTTTTAAATCGTTTTTCGACCTATGTTCTTTGGGGAAAGTTGTTCAGTTTTACGAGCAGATTCACACCCTTTCAGCTTTATTCGTAGTTTTGTAACACCTGGTATATATATAAAAAAAAGCATTTTCGATTTACAGCCAGATTGCACTAACTGTATTATTCTGTGACCTAAGTAAAGTTGAACTGTGTTAGAACTTTTCATGGGAGAATTAATGGCCGTCACTAAACAGACCCTGGCTCATGTTGATCCCTACCTCAAGTTCGCGTGTCTGTTTTATTAAGTTCTGCTCCTTAAGACACAGGTTTACTTAGTTTAAGGAGCAGGGTTTTAATTTTGCTACTACTTTTTTAGCCACTCAAAATTTAGTGCCTATAGAATAATATTTTCTATTTAATTGATGTATGTATTGTTCTCTAATCCTATTTATTTATTTTATTTAACCATTTATTGTACAGAGTAGATGACAAAAATACAATTATATTTGAAACAACGACACAACAGGCCTGCTTATTTCTAAAGAAATATCTTCCAGCAGACCTACGGAAGAGAAAAGAAATAGTAAGACGCAGATAAAACGTGCACAACTTTATAAAATACAAAAGAACAGGACAATCACAAGAATAACTTATATTATTATGTAAATATATATAAATAAACTAACACAATATGATACTAAAATATATACCCAAAAATATAAAATATAATAAATATTTTTTTAAATACAATAAATAATAATACTCCTATGTGGTATGTGGAATGAATAAATTATTATTATTATTATTAATTATAATATTTTATAATATTTATTATATTTTTGGAATTACAAAATAATTATTAAAACAAAAACCAGCCAAGTGCGAGTCCGATTCGCGTACTAAGGATTCCGTACCTTAGGCAGTTTGATTTTATTTGACACGAGGCGCCATCTCTACTAGTATTTTGTACTAAAGGGTTGCAATTATTACAAACTAATAAAAATAAACACATATTCCCAACTTTTTGATTCAGTAAGTAAAAACACTTTATTGCACACAAAAGGAACATAAAAACAATAGATAGAAATACAATAGATAGAAAAACAATAGATAGCAAAGAGCGAGTGATTAATTTTGTTACTTGTGCTATAAGACTTTGCTTCTGGCTAAATTTCATGATTCTAGATCAAGAGGAAGTTATAGGATTTGTAAGTGTTGAAATTTGTTTAAAAACACGACTTTAAATGGTTGTGTCTTTTGATTTTGTTTATTGAAATTTATAGAGCCTTATGGGGCCAAGATTAATCTCAACTTGATACCTCCACGCGTTCCTGAGAAAAATGTTTTTACTGACAGACAGACAGATGAAAAACGAAGTGATTCTATTTTTTCCTTTTGAGGTACGGAACCCTAATAATATTAAAAAAGAAACATTATAATTTCCACATTTACACATTTTATTAATCTAAAAAAAATAAACAAAAAACAACGATCATAATCAAAATCTGATCTAATCCATCTATTTTAATCAATTGTATAAAAAAAAAAACCTATGTAATTTAATGTGATTTGTATATTTTTTCCATAGATTACGAAAACAACCACAACCACCACTAGCACTGAACAACCCGCCTCAAAACCTCCCAACCTAAGGATCATTCCGGATAGGGCAGATCTTCCCTGCCAATGTGTACCATACTACCTATGCAATAAGAATTATACTGCAGTGCACGCAAACAATGCTTCAGTTACAGGTTCCGGAATGTTGGACGATAGGTATTATTTTGTACTGACTAAAATAGCTTCCCATTTTTTGTTAATTAAGTAAGTCTCGACATGAGAAGCATTAGCTCGGATCTACATATCCGACCAAAATCACTTTTTAGCATAAAAGGCATACTGAAAGTCTCTGGATCTGGCCACTTACAATAAAAGAATTAAAAAATAATTATGGAATTTGAAAATGGAACTCTTTGGGTTACATATTACTTTTTAATTTGTGAGACTGCTAAAAAGTTATTTTGGTCGGATAATAATATGCTCAATCAATCAATCAATCAATCAGCCTATTGCAGTCCACTGCTGGACGTAGGCCTCCCCAAGGGTACGCCAAAGCGCACGATCACCCGCTTTCCTCATCCAGCCACCACCAGCGACCTTCTTCAGGTCATCAGTCCACCTGGCAGAGGGGCGTCCCATACTTCGTTTCCCGAGACGCGGTCTCCATTCGAGAACCCGTCTGCTCCAACGCTCATCGGTTCTGCGACAGACGTGGCCAGCCCACTGCCACTTCAGCTTGCTACATTTCTGGACAATATCCACCACCTTGGTCCTCTGCCGGATGATTTCGTTTCGGATTTTATCCCGTAGCAAAATACCAAGCATAGATCTTTCCATAGCTCGCTGAGTGACATGTAGCCGGTGGGCCAGCTTCACCGTCATGTTCCACGTCTCGGCTCCGTATGTCAAAACGGGTAGGACACACTGGTTATAAACCCTGCTTTTCAGGCATTGCGGTAGCGGAGACGAGAAGATATGACGTTTTCCGAATGCTGCCCAGCCCAACTGTACTCTTCTTGCGATTTCACGCTCAAAGTTGTCTCTACCCAACTGCAATGTCTGCCCGAGGTAGACATATTCTTGGACAACTTCCAGCACTTCGCCATTGATCGAGATCGGTTCTGGAGTGATTAGTTCGTTGAACATGACCTTAGTCTTGTCCAAGTTCATCCGGAGACCGACTGACAGTGAGGCAGCGTTGAGACTGTGCAGCATTTTTGGCAGATCCTGCAACGATTCAGCCATTATGACTATGTCGTCGGCAAAGCGGAGGTGACTGAGATATTCGCCATTAATGTTGATGCCCAATCCGTTCCAGTCTAGGGTTTTGAAGACATCCTCCAGTGCGTTGGAGAACAGTTTCGGAGAGATGACATCCCCCTGTCTCACTCCTCTGAGCAACTGGATGGGTTTTGTCTTATGATTCTGTACTTGGACGGACATCGACGCCATACTGTACAGGCTTCTCAGTACCTCCACGTACCGCCAATCGACTTGGCATCGCTGCAAAGATACCAGAACAGCCCAGGTCTCGATGGAGTCGAAGGCTTTCTCGTAGTCCACAAATGCTAGACACAGCGGCTGATTATACTCTTGCGACTTCTGTATAACCTGTCTCACTGTGTGGATGTCGTCTACGGTACTGAAACCTTTTCGAAACCCAGCCTGCTCCGGAGGCTGGAAGGCGTCAAATCTTGCGGCGAGACGGTTTGTGAGGACTCTCGAAAACAGCTTATATATTAATAATATGCATGTCGTTTTAAAGTTGTTCAGTTTCATGGGCTGACCTGACCTACCCGAGATATTTAGCGTTGTTTGGCGCACGTTGTAGAAAACACGCCTGGTTAAACAAATTAATTTGCCTAGTACTTCCCTAACTCTTGGTAAATCACAAAGTAATGTATTTTTTTCACCAGATCGAACACCAGTCCGGTTGGTACTTCAAGGGAATGTTTATACTCAGGCGAATTGTGCTGTGAACCCGCAAATATGCTTCCTTTCAAGACTATCACAATTGAGCCTTCAAATGAACCTCAACCAACTACATCAAACCCAACTGAGACCAACCCATCCGCGCCAAATCCCCCCAACCCAAAGACCCTGAAAAGTTGCGGTTCTAGCAATCCAAAAGGACTGGATTCTAATCTTGTTAGAAACACGGTATGTATTTGTGTTGAGGTCAGGCGCACTACTGGATTCTTTTGTTTTTAACGGACCTAATCGCTATTTCTACCAAAGTAACATACTACTGGAAAGAAAATAATCAACTAATAGAAATAGTAACATCGCCTTTTTAAATGGAAGGTCCGATTTTCGATCTTTTTTAACTATTTCACTTGTATATTCGTGTTGTGACTCACGGTCTAAACGAAATATTTCTTTAAACAGACAGCCTTATTAATCTATTGAGGTTTGGGACCTCCCTTTAAGCTACAAAGTTGCCTGTACTGGGAGGTACCACTCTTCCATTAATGATGAGGTCACTTATACACATTTAAGGCGTAAGCTGCACTTAGTTATAAGTATTAAATTATTTGCATTAATACTATTATTAGCTTAAATATTAAATTTTAAGTTCAGTGTTTAAAGTAAAGAAATATAAAACAAACTATAACAAACAAACAAAAACAATTTTAACAAATTAATACTTAATATTCAATTTGCCTGTCAATTTTGGTTTTTCCTATTATGATTATTCACTCGTTATGTAATAATAATATGGTCCCTAAAAATGTGCAATAAGTCATCCTTGATCTAACTAAAGTATTATTACGTCTTCCACGCACCACCGCTTTTTGTTCTTATTATCATCGTGAAATGTCAAAATGGTTTTTATTTCCACGACTAGGACAAGGATGCACTGTATGGAGAGTTTCCATGGGTGGTGGCTGTCATGGCAGATAGCATGCATCACGGCGGAGGAGCACTCATACACCCACAAGTCGTGATCACTGCTGCCCACCTTGTTTTATCGTAAGTAGTGATACTTTAGAGTGGTGTAGTGGCTAGGGCCGCTGCCTCCCGTCCGGGAGACGCGGGTTCGATCCCCACAACGTACCAATGTGTTTTCGAATTTTTTATTCATATTAGACGATTCGTATCAACGCTCTTATGTTGAAGGAAAACATAGTGAGGAAACCTGTACACTCCTGCAAAAAAAACCAAAGGTTGTGTGTGAAGTCGACCAATCCACATTGGGCCAGCGTATGGTTATGCCTTGCTCCAGGGTAGGGTCGAGCTCATATGAGTTGTTGTTGATGATTAGTATTTATAGTTACGTAAATTCAAGTTTATAATGAGGTCAAATGACCATGCGCTTACACTTTGAAATACATAATTATTATATTTTTTATTGGTTGTATGCCAATGTAACAAAAATATTATATTTCAAAGGACATTGGCTAGTGTATCGAAGATATAGCGGCTGTAGGCATAGTAGGTCGTGGTTGTATGCTTACGTATGATTTTTTTGAATTTAGAACGTATGTATCGGTGCTTTGGGAAATGTAGTGAAGAAAATTCACGCTCGCGAAATATTCAAAGGTAAACCAACCCAATGTGTTGTTCACTTGTTGGCCAGCATGCCAGTATTTTTATTTATTTATTTACATATTTTTTTTATATATTATTCGGAGCATGGTCAACTAAAGACTGATTATTTTTTAAAGCGTAGGCTAGAAACCTTCGGTGGGGACGTAGGTATTGAGCTGAAAAGTTAGTTCTTTATATCCAGTTTTTTGATAAAAATACTATTCTAATTTTGACAAGGCACCCTGAGGCAGTTTTTAAATAAAGTTTCAAATTTCTTGTATCATTGTAAAATCGATAATATTTCAGCAATTCATTAAATACGTATACGCAGGTACGAGTATACACTCATTTATTATTTTAGGCATCCTTTGGGAAAACTGAAGATTATAGCTGGAAAATGGAATCCTACGTCTGAAAATGAGAAGCGCGGAATTCAAGAACAACTGGTGAAGGAGATCTATGTGCACGCAGGTTTGTAGCTATTGTTGTTCATCGATAAGAAACTATGAATACTATCGAAAATTGTAGATGGCAATACACTGGTTCTGAGTTCAAATCCTGATGAGGGCAGTGCCATCAGGGCACTATCGAACAGACCCGTCTCCATTTCGCACTGAATCACATAATTGTTTTCTGCAAATAAATAAAAAGAATACAATTGAATTGAAATGTTAAGCGTTGTTGTTTTGTTGTTATGTTTGTGTTGTGTTTGTTTCATAAAATCTAATGTAAAATAAATATATAAAATAAAAAAAATATTTCAGATTTCACTGATTCAGGAACAGAAAACAACATTGCGCTATTGCTACTGGAACTCCCCGTTCTGTTGGATGAGCATATAAACGTCATCTGCATGCCTGATCAAAACGAAGACTTCACCAAGTATAAGGATTGCGTGGCTAATGGCTGGGGGAAGGATGCCTTCTTCGGTGAGTTTGCCTTCTGTTTCAAAATCTATTAGTAAATTAAGCAACTTTTCGGGCATAATATAGTAGTTAAAATGCATTATAGGTTCTCTAACCTTCACCTCTATGTTAGAAAGACTTTTTAAATGATATAATGGCTTTACTCAGCAAGCTTTATAACATGGCCTGGAAAACTACTGCAGTGGCTGACTTGGAAGTCGCTAACCCAGGTTGACCGCTGCTGCAAAGAAAACATGGTGAAATGGTGCTTAAAGTGCATCACAGACGGTGAAGATACGATATCTTTAAGGGGTGTACGTCCATGCCAACTCGCAGTTTTTGAAGACCTAAGGCTCGTAAACGAGCAAGCAGAAAATTCCAGAAAACATATATATTAAACTTGGATCTTGGACTTGGACTTTTTTATATATTACCTTAATTTTTCATAGACTGATTATTATTAAATACATTAAATACTATACCAAAAACGCCATTGAAGTAGAGCTGTATCTATTGTTAAATTCACTACTGCTTCTAAACTACAACAGACGCGGACACTGTTCCTACAGGATATTATTGGCAATTAATTTGTCTTTCATCCGTAAAAAAAATATATATATTTAATCATAGGTAGTTCAAGAAAAAAGTTCAAGAAAAACAAGTTTTTCACTGTAACTACCGTGAAGCATTGCACGCTAATATAAACGTTATTTCTGTAGTGCGTCGGTTGAACTTTCAACTTAAGCGCGTTGAGTTGCTAATTTTGCCATTGTATGCCCCTTAAGATACGATATGAAGCAGAATGGCGAATCAATCAGTGACCGGCCATTCTGCTTGACCCCCATTTTGCACACAAAGTGAATGGCGACGAGAGAGCTGGCTGCCTCGTAAGACACGATATTGTATCCCGTCTGTGACGCCCTTAAAGGCCAGAGGTATAGAAAATGTGACTGTGGAACCCCATCTCAAAACATACCACATTGCTCTGTGAACCTCTGCCTGCACCATGGAGGAAAATGATGTGATCGCAAAACACCATAATCGTGGCAGAGGACTGGGCCGAATAAATCTAGTTTATTTCATTGACTCGAAGAAGAAGAAAAAGAAGACAAAATACGTAATAATTAAAGAAAGAATAAAGTCACCTCCTCTGCCCATTCACCACCAATCGCGGATAATCTAAATAGATTGAATGAATGAATGAATATAGAAATTTCTGGTTTCTTGGATTTTTTTTTATTTCTTAGTTTTTACTGTCTGTTTTTTATTGAGTGTCTTGGTTGGTCAATGACTGATCTCACAAACCCTGGTATCAGAGTAATTGACCATGTTAATTTTTAATATTTTAGGACAACAAGGCGAATATGCTAATATCCTAAAGCGTGTGGTAATTGACATGGTGGAACGTTCGCGCTGCGAAAGACTGCTTAGGAGACAACTTGGTGGTGACTTCTCCTTACATTCTTCGATGGTTTGCGCTGGCGGTGAAAAGGGAAAAGACACTTGTCAGGTAAGTCAGCCTACCTTCATAATTGTTAAAATTTTAGCCTACATCAGCCTACTGCTAGGAAAACCTAGTCTATTCACGCGCCACTTTACTGTAATTTTTACAGGGAAATACGAGTAGGTGCTCTAATAAGTGTGTTCTAACCACCAACCTAAAAAAAAGAATAAATATTTATTTTATTAATTGAAAAATAATAATAATTAAAATAAAGCCAATTATTACAGTATCTCTATTTTGGCTGATTATTACAGTATCTCTATTTTGAGTTCATTGTCATTTTCATCCCAAAGTTTTAAACTCAAAATAATCAAGTCACAGGTTTTTACCTAGTTTGGGAGGCAGGGAATATGATAATGTTCAACTTTTAAATGTACATCCTTGTTGTTACCTCTTGTTGTACTGTTATAATTGGTTCAATAAATTATAATTATAATTATTATTATTAATTATTGTTTATAGGGTGACGGTGGATCTCCACTGGCCTGCCCTGTGGGCAATAATCGGTACAAGCTGTCGGGTCTCGTCGTGGCAGGTTACCGCTGTGGTGAAGAGGATGTGCCAGCTGTGTACTCAGATGTGGCCAAATTCCGCCAGTGGGTGGACAACAAAATGACCGCCTGGGGTCTTAACAGTACCACATATACATTCAATAGTAAGAGACCACTATTGGAGTTTCGAAATCTTTAAAGCATTTTTTGTAGGTTTTTAATAAACTGATTGCATATTTTATTCTAATGTTTTATTTTAACATTTTTCATATCGTAATACCCCTTTAGGTGACGACGACGTGCTTAGCGAAAGTAAGTAAATAAAAAAAAAAAACACAAACCTATACGAACAACTTTTATTTACAAGAGGTCAAACGATATCAAAATATATTTTTATTATAGTCTCTTAAATCTCCTTTATCAATAAAAATCCTGAATGTTACCTACTAATAATGTTATTTTATTTAATTAAACAAATAAAACCTAAATTTTAACAACTTCCATCGCAGTTGTTTTCTGGCTAGAGGATATAGTAATTTATTAGTTGTATCTTATTAGTGTTTATCAACAGCTCATATACGTCCCCACCAAGGGGCACGAGCCTACCCTGAATTAAGGCGATTAGGCCTTAGTCGACCACGCTGGCTCAATATGGGTTGGTGGACTTCACACACAACTTTTGAATTTCTGCGCAGGAGTGTGCAGGTTTCATCACGATGTTTTCCTTCACCGTAAGAGCGTCGAATAAACGTACATTACAAATTCGGAATTCGAAAACACATTGGTTGGTACGAGGTGGGATTCGAACCCGCGTCTCCCGGACGAAAGACAGCAGCCTTTAGCCTACGCTTTATTTTTATCTTTATTTTATTTTATTAGGGACAACAACAGCTTTGTATAACGCTGAGTTTAGGTAATTATTTAAAATAAATGATAAGCCAATAATAGTTGTCCACAGACGACATAGTTGGTGCTGTCAAAGAACGTAAAATGAAAAGTTAGCAGGTAACAAACCTACAAACACTTAAAAAACAAAATAATTTTCTTACTAGTGTTAGCTTTTTCATAGCGATATAAAGTCGAATTTAATATTTTATCACATTGTAACTGAAGGCATGGAAGCAAGAATTGAAGATTTTGTCTCAAGGTGCTCCCACGCAGAAGTTATATAACGTTAAAACACATCGTGCAAACTTTTATATAGTTATGATTTTTATTTAGATATTTGGGTAAATATAGCTAATAAAATTGTTAAATTACCTGAAGGGTGTTATAGTACAATGTTATCCGACTAATTTAATTTGTGCCAAAATTATTATTAAATAGATAACTACAACTAATGTGAAACTGAAATTATATTAAAGTAATATGTGGGTAAGTTCCGTGAGACGGGAGAAGTTTCATAGATTAGTTTCTGTGAACACGACATGTGGTAATTTTCTCCACTAACAGGGAAGCAAGAGAATATTCAATTTTAATATCTAGCAAGACTTTGAATCTGCACTACAATATAAAACGAATAATTTTCAAGTAATAATAAAGAAAACTCTTTTCAGCCGTGTGGTGACGGCAGAGTAGAATACATTTGTCACCAACCCCTACTCTTCCCGTGGGTGTCGTAAGAGGCGACTTAGGGACTACACATTGAACAGGGAACGGGCAGCAGCGCTCTCTGATACAGTAACCTTTTAATCTGCGATCTCCAACCCGCCTGCCAAGCGTGGAGATTATGGCAAAACCCTCCACATAAGTGAGGAGGGAGGCTCATAGTCCAGCAGTGGACTGTAACGGGCCGTTGATTTGAATAAAGAAAAGGATTTTTTTTTTTTAAATCGTACTTGCAGTTTATGACAAGCGTTTACAGTTGAAATTTAATTTACTTAAATGATTATGTTCTCAGTTACCGAGTACACCTATAAATGCTATTTGATAAAGATGATACAGAAGAAAAGAGATTTTGTATTTTATAGATTTACTGCTTATATTTTTTCCGAGAATAAATTGTTAAGTCTACAATGGAAGCCAACGATGATTTCTTTGTTTATTTATGTAAGTACAGCCAAGTTTCTAAATACGACCATATTTTATCACACAAAAGAGTTATTATTTTTGAATTATTTTTTTTCGGTCTTGGCTAATTATTGGCAGTTTTAAATGAAGTGTCCCGTACACTTTCTAAACAAATATATTATAAAGATGAACCAATCTGATAAATTTTTAATATGTGGTATTCATGGTATTATGAAGGTCCAAAAGTTACGACTTGGAGTAATGTACTATTAGATGGGCAAATTAAATACATAACTTAGTATCCACTTCAGATAAAATAAAAATTATAGGCGTATTCATCTAAAAAATGATTCAGTAATAATTCTCATACATAAAACAAGAATAATGTTCCAAAATAACTTTTTATTACAAAAACATCAAAGTAGGTCCGAATAAAGCTAAAGTTAGGAAGTTAAAAACAACAGAACGGAACAAAATGCAAATTAATTCAATACCCCGCTGGGTTCGTCTATCTCTGCAAAGATAACAAACGAACAACGTTTATAACGTGCTTTAGTTAGTTTTCTAGGTAGTTCGTGTTTTCACTGTAAGTACACTAGGTCGAGCGTCAGCTGTGTAGTGGTTAGTGTTGCTGCCTCCCGTCTGGAAGACGCAGGTAAGAACCCCTCTACGCACCAATGTGTTTTAGAATTTCGAATTCATTATATACGTTTGTTCGACGCTATTACGGTAAAACAGAGATTCTCAAACTTATTTCGTCTACCGCCCTCTTCCAAAACATCCAAAACATCCAAACATCCAGAACATCTAAACATCCAAACAGCCAAACATCCAATGTTTTAGTTCTGGACTGTATTTAGGTTGGTAGGGTTCTATAAATGAAATTGTGAGTCACTGAGCACTAGTAAAATTATATTATTGAAAGAGCACGAAAATACACAGCATTTTGGGACACACGTTGCAAGAGAGAGTATTGTTAGTGAATGAACGATTTACAACCAACCGGAGAAGGATGTGAATGAAATGAGTGCAAGTTATTGCCATTGTAAAAATAACTTAATGTAGGTTTGCTACATGCTCCCGGCCACAAGAAAGAAACCTAGGAAATGCTATTTTAAGTTTATACAATAAAAATATTATACTAACCAGTATTTGAATTACTTATTTACCCGTTAACTTTAGGAACTAAAATGTTATTGTACCTATTACTTATCTATTTATTAACATTTGGAAACAAGTAAACAAAGCTCAAATATATTTATTATTATGATATGAACAAAATGTTTTGTATGTATTTATGTAATTTTTTAAGTTAGTACCTATAGAAATATATCACACAATCTTCTTGTGATAAAAACAAAAAGTAAAATATTGAAATTAAAAATTCCTTATGAATTTTGAATTATTAAGAACACAAATTTCTTTAGGTACATAACAATGATTATATTTTATAACAATGGGAATTGACTTACATAGCCATATGACATAAATGTAGAATAAAATCTTAAAAACTATATTTTATTACCTACTTACTAATCACAATCAATAGGAAGTAAGCAGATTTTAGTAATGGACCTTTTGTGGGTATGTCCATTAGATGTCTTTACCTCTACAGCTCTTACTTTATTGTCAGAGCCTGAAAAAACATTAGTAATTCGGGCCATTGGCCAGTGAAGTGGCGGAGCGTTATCCTCCTTTAGAATGACTAGAGAGCCTATCTTAATATTAGCAAGACTATCTCTCCATTTGGGTCTGCATTGAAGGACATTGAGGTACGATTTTCTCCACACCTTCCAATAGCTTTGATACATATTACAACAAACATTCCAAAAATTCAATCTGTTTATTGGTGTGTTACTTACATCTTTTTGAGGCAACGCGTTCAATGCAGTACCAATAAGGAAGTGTCCGGGTGTGAGATAGGAATAGTCATTGATGTCTGTAGACAAAGGAGTTAAAGGCCTACTGTTTAAAATCGACTGTATCTCACACAGAACAGTACATAATTCTTCGAAAGTTAACAAAGCTTTTTGAATTACCCTTTTTAAATGGAATTTAGTGCTTTTAACAGCAGCCTCCCACAGGCCCCCGAAGACAGGTGAGTAGCACGGTATGTAGTGAAAATTGATACCTTGTTCGGCTGCTAGTGACTGTACCTGTCTTCGGTGGTCTGCGGAATTCTGCAGTTTATAAAGCTCGTCTAATTGGCTCTCTGCACCCTTGAAAGTAGAGGCATTGTCGGAGTAGACATCGCTGGGCAAGACACGACGCGAAACAAATCGTTTAAAGCAAGCTAAAAATGCGGCGGTAGTTAAACTAGAAACGAGCTCTAGGTGGACTGCTTTTGTCGAAAAACAGACAAAGACACATATATATCCTTTCGTAACTAAAGCGCGCCTGATCCGCGACTGCTTAATCGAAATCGGCCCAGCGAAGTCTATGCCCACCTTTTGGAAGGCTCTACTGATGTTCACTCTATCATGGGGCAGGGAGCCCATTAGCTGCTTGGCAACTTGAGCTTTTAATCTGAAACAGATTATACAAGAATGGATTATTTTCTTAATTTGTCTTATACCGTTAATTATCCAGAATCTCTGATTAAGTGATGACAAAATAAGCTTTTCACCTGCATGTAAATTTTTTGACATGTTCATTAGATATAATTAAATCAGTGATTCGAGATTTGTTGGGCAAGATGACAGGATATTTTTGTGAATTAGGTATTATAGCACAATCTAAACGACCACCTACTCTTATTAACCCATAGCCATCTATGAATGGGTTGAGTGGTTTTAAACCACCAGATACATTGTTTTGTTTTAATAATAATATTTCATCAGAGAAATATTTCTGCTGCTCATACTTGACAATCAATAACAAAGAATCATTAAGTTCAGTACTAGTTAAATAGTTAAGTTTATTTTTAGTTGAACGTGGGCTCAAATTGTTACAAAACCGACGCACATAAGTAAGTACTCTTTGCATTTTAGTAATGCTAGAAAATTTATTTAGAAAATCTAAATTAAAAGAATTGTTTTCCTGACCACAAACCATAGCACTCGAGAATGGAGGATCAGCTGCACCACCAGTCTTCAATTCAGGTAAGGACTCTGTTATTTCTATTATATTAGTGTCTGAAGGTGAGTACCTACTGTCACGTAAGTATGTAGGTCCCTGCCACCACAGCGCGTTCTGTTCGAGCTCATTGGGCTGCACGCCGCGGCTTAAACAATCTGCAGGGTTGTCACCTGTCTTTACATAAGACCATGAAAACTGTCCAGTACATGCCAGAATATTCTTCACTCTGTTTGCTACATAGGCGTTTAGTTTAGTGATATCTAGCTTCAGCCACGCCAAGACAATTTGGGAGTCTGAGAAGAGAAATACATTATCAATGTGTGTTTTTAGGGACAGCAGTGAATGTACTCTCTGTACTAGCTTGGCTAGTAGCAGCACTGCGTTTAGCTCCATTCTGGGCGTGGTGAGCTTCTGGCTAAGTGGAGCCAGCCTAGATTTTGAACAGAGTAAAGTGATTCTGACATTACCTGGTTGGTCGACTTCGCGCAGATATAGACAGTAGCCGTATACGCTGCACAGCTAGCGTCTGCATAGCCGATCAGCTGGGTGGTTGTCGCATGTTGCAACGTAGCATTCCTACGAATGTGTATAGGTTGCATAATAAGTAGATTATTATAAAACTCTAACCAAGTGTTTTTTAGATCGTCAGGTAGCCGAGCGTCCCAAGTGATCTGAGCTGCCCATAGTTTTTGAATAAGGATTTTTGCAGAAACCGTGATAGGTCCAGCTAGACCTAATGGATCGTAGAATCTGGCGACAAAGCTGACAATCTCACGCTTTGTAATAGGCGACTTTTCCTCTTGGTTAGGGCTTGAAATTTTAAACGTATCTGTGTTTGTGTTGTATGAAACACCTAGCGTCTTTATGTAAAAATTTTGCTTTTGAATATCAACATCATCGAAATGTTGTTTTTCTTTTGGTATATCTTGCAGGATTTCAGCAGTATTCGAAGACCACTTGTTTGCCTGGAATCCACCCAGAGTAAGGATCTTTATTAGTTGATCTTTCATTTCAGAAAGTGACTCCAAAGAGTTGCTGGATGCTAACATATCATCACAGTAAGTCTGATTTTGTAAAATGAAAGATGCTGCAGGAAAATCCGCGTTGTACCTGTTTGCTAGCTCTATGAGAGATCTAGTAGCTAGAAATGTTGAGGACTTGAAACCATATGTGACTGTGTTCAGTTCGATGCACTTCATGTTTTCTTGGGGCGAGTCCCGCCATAATATGAGCTGAAGTGAGCGCTGTTCTGGATCTAACAGAATGCACCTGAACATCTGTTTCAAGTCTGTGCTGAAAACATAAGCACCCAATCTAAATAGCAGTAAAATATCGAACAGTTCTTTTTGTACTGTTGGGCCATTTAACAACAAGTCATTGAGAGACCTGTGTTTGTTTGTTAACATTGATGCATCGAATACTACTCTACACTTAGTGGTCTTTTTGTCAGGCCTCAAGACAGCATGATGTGGCAAAAAGTAAATTGGATCACTAGTGAGGTTGTATTTATCAATGTCAGTATAAGAGCCATGTCCCAACATGACATACTCATCAATGAAGGCTTTATACTGCTTGTATAACTCAGAATCATTTTTTAATCTTTTTTCTAAGCTATAGAACCGCTTTAAAGCTTGATAAAGTGAATCACCAAGCATATCGTTTACTTCACTGAGTGGAACTTTCAACGGTAAGCTGACTTGGAATTGATTGTTGTTCAGCTCTACGGTCTGTTGAAAATGTTGTTCTGTTTCCTCAAACTCAGTTCTTTTTTCTGGGAAGATTTCAGGTACAGATTTGGCTTTCCAGAACCCCTTGATTGTGTCATTAATATCATCATTACAAGATTGACAAAATAGAGAAATAGATTTATTTTGTGCTTGTTTATTATGACAAAGGTTGGGAAGCGTACCTGCAATTACTACACCAAACCTACACTAGGTTTGGTGTAGTAATTGCAGACTTAAAGATATGGTGATGCAGACCGGTCCTCTGGAACAACTGGGTTACTCGATGTTAGTGGTTTGTTGACATGGTGCTCAGGCTGGGGAAGCAACGCCTGGAAGAACACATCAGCTGCCATTAAAATTTGAATATTACTCGGAGTGTCAAAACTAGCATCAGCAAGGGTTAAGTGGGCAGGTAATTTAAATTTGGTGTTAATTTTGTTTTGTGGAAGTTTTGATGTTATTTGTTCAATGACATAGCAGCTGATTGACACCTTGTAAGATGTAGTCACAGACTGAACTTCCAACTGGACACACTGGTTAATTTTGTTTAAAGCATTGCCTATACCTATCACCCCCGCATTTGTTGTTTTAGTTGGAAGACCCATTTGCCTTACCAAATCTGATGTGACAAAAGAATTTTGAGACCCACTGTCAAGCAAGGCCTTTGCTCGAATCTCTGTCCCATCTGCTGCAATAAGTTTGACTTGCACTGTCAGTAGCAAGACTTGTGTGCTAGGTTCCCCTGACACCATAGACACTGAAGGCTGTACGTGCTCATCCTCATGCAAAAGCGTGTTGTGCATCCCCTTGCATAAACTGCACTTAAAAAAGAAACGGCACTTCTTTGTATGCTTATTAAGGCACGTTTTGCACAGCTGACAATCCTCTGCAAACTTGTTTCTTTCACCTGGTGTTAGTAATTTAAATTGTGGGCAAGAAAAAAGCTTATGTGCAGACTTACAGTAAGCGCAGGCAGGAGTGGATGCAGGTTTTGTGACAGTTGTGTTGCTCACAGATGCATTGGCAACAAACTTTTTCTGCTGGCCGGAGACTGTCTCAGCTCGCTGTATCGGAGGTGCATTGTGACCTCGGCTCGCTGACTCTGCATTCTCGAGTGCTAGTGCACGCTTTTCTAGGAAATCAAGTAAATCTTTTACAGTCGGTTCCTCATCAGAGTCCCGATTCAACTGGTATTCCCTATTTGAGTACAAGTTAAGTTTCCTAGTCAAAATACAGATAACAATTTGGTCCCACGTATCAACAGATTGATCTAAATTTTTGAGAGCAGACAGTTCTTGTTTTACAGTACAGACAAAGCTACGAATGTTTACAGCAGTTGACTTTGTTATTGGTTGCAAATCAAGCAAATTATTGACATGATCTGTTACAATTTTATACTTATTGTCAAACCTTTCTTTTAGTTTATTTAGAGACTCAGAATAGCTTTTCCCTACTAAGGGCAAGTTTTTTATGAGGTCATAGGGTTCATCCCTTACAAAATTACGCAAGTAGTACAATTTTTTAATGTCATCTAACGACCTATCGTTTTCGATCAAAGATTCGAACAATCCTATAAAGGTTTTGTACTCACTCGACTTACCACTGAAAATGGGTATGTTTATAGCTGGCAGTTTTACTTTTTCTTCTCGCTCACGTATTGGAGGACTAGACGAACGCTTCTTAGACATGTGCTCCTTAAGAAGCATCAAGGTCTCCAAGTACTTTAATTCGAATTGGTCGGCGTTTGATGTGCTTTTATCGGTGTCGCCTAGAGCATATAAATCAATGTTCAAATTCTCGTATTCTGAGTAGATCAACGCCAACCTCTTCTCCAATACACTCAAAGCTGATACCGAACTTGCTAAAAAATCGGTTTTCTCAATGGTGTTCAACAGCTTTGTCAAAGATTGTTGTTTATAGCTCCTTTTCTTCTTCATCGCAATTAGCACATCGGGACCCTTGGTCGACGTGTTCGTCGTCTTTATCGCTGTCCATTTTTATATAATTATTAGCGTTTTATATGTAAAAACCTGAAAATAATTTGCTGCGCGTGAACAGATTCGACAAGAAAAAACAATAAGATGGCGTCGGTCGATCGATGGCGTTGTTCCGGTTAGTTCGTTCAATGAACGAATGGAAAAAAATAAAATGTTGCCAATATCACCCGGCCACGATTCGAAGTTGGCGATGTCGTCTTCTTCCTGTTCGGCCACTCACCAACGCAGCTGTCAAGTCGCGCCGATTGTGACGGAAGATGAACCAACTTGTGACGAGTGTCTTCAATATCTTGATCGACGTACCTTTTTTGCTGCTCGTTGTCTTGCTTACACCCAATGATGCACAAAAAACAAGACAGTGTTTTGACAACCGCTTAGCTCCGATGGTTGACGTTGGTCCAATGATGGCCAATGATTGGTCACGAAGCCTGATCGAAGCGGATGTGACGTGTGTAGTCGCCCAATTGAACGAGTTGAAGAATGGAAACTCGTTTTGCAGATGTATTATTATTATTATTTTTTTGTTGCGCTTCTTCCTAGCGTGTAATGGCCGCCATTGATGATTTTCACAGGATACAAAATCTTCTCGAGACCTGGAGAATTGGCTCACAGGTCTGATCGTTGTTCTGCGAATCACAGGCACACGCACTTTGACGTGCCAAGGGGATGACGCACTGCAGTTCGGTTGAGATATAACAGCACTCGATATCACAACGGGACGCACGCCACGGCTAATGTTTGTAGCACCACAGTTATTGAAATCACAATATGTTTCACTAAATGGCTCGATTGACCATGTTTTAGTTCTGGACTGTATTTAGGTTGGTAGGGTTCTATAAATGAAATTGTGAGTCACTGAGCACTAGTAAAATTATATTATTGAAAGAGCACGAAAATACACAGCATTTTGGGACACACGTTGCAAGAGAGAGTATTGTTAGTGAATGAACGATTTACAACCAACCGGAGAAGGATGTGAATGAAATGAGTGCAAGTTATTGCCATTGTAAAAATAACTTAATGTAGGTTTGCTACATCCAAACATCCAAAACATCCAAACATTTAGACTCCTTAAACATGGATAATGCGTTTATTTGTTCTCCAGAAAATTGTATACAATATATTAATAATCCTCTTAAAAAACTAACAGTTCTTCATTTAAATATTCGAAGTATAAACAAACATTTTAATGACTTACAAGTACTACTACAAATAATGAAAATTAATATTGATATAATTGTGCTTACGGAATGTTGGCTTAGCAAACTAACAACACTACCATATTTATGTGGGTACAATAGTAATTTCACTAGAAAAAACAGTAATCAAAATGACGGCATAGTTATTTATTCAAAAGTGGGACTAAAGTGTAAAATATCAGAACCTGAATTTTTGGATGGTAACTGTCTCACCTGTAAAATAAAGAACAATCTAGCACTAATTGCTATTATATAGGTCGCCCTCCTTTAACACCAAACAAAATTTAGATAACTTTTTAAACAGCCTGGATAACGTTTACAAGGAAATTAATTCTTTTGAAAATATTGCGCTCATAGGAGACATCAACATAGATATTAAACACCTTAGTAGTGATGAACGAAAATTGGAATACTTACTATTTAATGCATCTCATGGTCTTCTACCCACCCATATGTACCCAACCAGGGCAGACAACTGTCTGTATCATATTCTCCTAAAATCTAAGCAAACAAATAACACACTTATCCTGCAATCTAGCATTACAGATCACTCCCCCGTTCTATTAGCCCTACAAAAATCGAAACAAAATAAAAAGCATTTAAACTCTTTTCTTCGTACCGATTTCTTAGCTGTTAAGGCTGAACTGGGATGTAATGATTTTTCAGATATTTTCAATTCTACTGATCCTAATGAAGCTATGGCTAAGTCCATTAATATAGTAAAATCTGTAATAGATAAGCACACCCCGAACATACGAGCCTCTAGAACTAATCGTATCATTAAGCCATGGATTACACCTGGATTGTTAAAATGCATTCGGAACAGAGATCGATTACACTTAAAGTGTAAAAATAAACCAGATAATCCGATAATAAAAATCACTTACACCAGATATAGAAATTTTTGTAATCGTCTTTTACGTAGATTGAAAAAAGAGTATCACGAAAAAGAATTATTAAAAGCAGGAAAAAATCCGAAAGCTCTTTGGAACGCAACTAAAAACATCACCCATACCCAAAAGCAACGTAATCCTCCGTCAGATCTCCTGAATAGTCATAGCGACCCTAAATCAGCAGTTAATAGCGCTTGCAAATTCTTTAGTACTATAGGCAAAAATCTTGCTGATGAAATAATTGACAAACATCCTCATGTACACCAATGCTACTCTAATGATTGTACTAGTCTATCACCAACCAATTCTTTTGTGATTCTACCGGTTGATGAATCAGAAGTAGAAGCTACAATTCTACAATTGCGACAAAATAGTGCAAATGGTTGGGATGGAATATCTGCTGGTATTTTAAAGCAATGTCGTCATGTTCTTGTACCACCATTAACGCATATTATTAATAGGTCCATTGCAACTGGAATTTTTCCAAATCTCCTAAAACTAACAGTAGTAAACCCTATTTACAAGACGGGAGACAGGGACTGTGTCAGCAACTATCGACCCATTTCGGTACTATCAGCTATTTCGAAAGTGTTTGAATTTTTTTAAAATAAATCACTTAAAAATTTCTTACACAAGCATCATCTTATTGCAGATAATCAATATGGCTTTCGATCTGGAGTCTCGACAGAAGATGCCATATTAGATCTCACCCAAGCAATTGCTAAAAACTTGGACAACAGAATAAAATGTCTAGGTATATTTCTGGATCTCTCGAAGGCGTTCGACACAGTCTCTGTCCCCCTACTCGTATCAAAGTTAGAAAATAAAGGCATTCGAGGGATAGCCCTAGATATATTTGTGGACTATTTATCTAATAGGGAACTAATACTTAAGATTGATGGACAATATAG
Source organism: Carpatolechia fugitivella (assembly GCA_951230895.1). NCBI lineage: Eukaryota > Metazoa > Arthropoda > Insecta > Lepidoptera > Gelechiidae > Carpatolechia > Carpatolechia fugitivella. Next base: position 5,456,284 of record OX579658.1, read on the forward strand.
TGATAGATTTTCAGTTGAATATGGAGTTCCACAAGGCAGTGTTTTGGGCCCAACATTATTTCAAATCTACATTAACGACCTGTGTGAAATGTCTTTGCCTGAATGTAGAATCTTTACGTATGCAGACGATACAGCAATCTTGGTCCAAGGGTCTACCTGGAACGAAGTTAAAAGTAGCGCTGAGACTGGTCTGCATAAGGTAATGTCATGGCTAACGAGGAACTTACTCACACTAAACGTAGATAAAACAAAGTTTGTTCCTTTTTCACTACGAGCAAACTCGCTTCCTCCTGCACATTTCACAATAAAAGCTCACACCTGCGTAAATGCTATAGACTCAGGGTGCCCTTGTCAAACAGTCTGTAGATCGAACATGATTAAGTATTTAGATATTTTAATTGATGACAGACTAAGCTGGAACCAACAAATTGATATGCTATCGTTAAGAGTAGCACGTTTAACTTATATTTTTAAAGCCTTAAGAACTTGCACCAAGCCAGATGTCCTAAAAATGACGTATTTAGCACTCTGTCAGTCCATTACAGCCTACTGTATTACCGTCTGGGGAGGTACCTGTAAAACAAGAATAATTAAAGCTGAAAGAGCGCAGAGAGCTGTTATAAAGGTGATGATGAAGAAGCTAAAAAGATACCCTACCTCACAACTATACTCAGATAGCCAGCTGTTGACCGTGAGACAGCTATTTATACTGAAATCTGTCCTAAGGAAACACGCTAGTGTGCCTCCTCCAGATAACCTTAAACGTAGGAATGACTTACCCGGAGTAATGCATAAAACATCATTTGCTAAAAATCAATATTATGTGCTAAGTAATCTATTATACAATAGAGTAAATAAAACTACAAATATTTCTAATTCAAATAAACATGAAGTTTCAGAAAGAGTCCGAACATCCAAAACATCTAAAACATCCCAAACATCTAAAACTACCAAATATCCAAACATCCAAATATCTAAAACATCCCAACAACCAAAACATCAAAACACCCAAAAATTCTATTGAAATTTGATTTGATAAACGAAAGAAAATTTAGTTAATTGGAAATCAATCCTGACTAAAAACTAAAACTAATCAATTCCAGAATCAATCCGCAAGTGATTAAAACTAATTCAATCGTCAATCGTTAGTTCAAACTAAATTCGTTAGTTTTAGTTTTTAATCGTTAATCAAACTAAATTTTGCCCAACACTGGCGGCAACTCAACAATGACAATGACAATTTGGAAGGATGCAAGCTCGGAGGAAATACGACAATGTTGACATTGTTTACAATGAGACTGCTTCGGCGCGAGCTCGGGTACGCCGAAGCAGTCTGACGGGTTCGGCGTAGTATTTTTTGCCGCATTTTTCAACTACGCAGGCGGAATCTAGGTGAGCGCCCGCGAGCCTTTCATTTATCTAAGGTTTTTACGTTTGCTCTGCCCCGCTAACCACTTCACTACTGACATCCATCTATCCACATCCAACTGTCACCGCTTAACGTGTGTACTAGTCCAGAAAAAAAAATGGCTACGTACTATGACTTATTATTCAGTGGATATTTTGCTAATAAAATCTTCACCAATTGAGAACATTTTTTTTCACAAAAATATTTATTTACCTCAAATATTGTGCTTAGATATAACAATAATAAAACTTGAAATCTTTGCCGTAAGTAAATTCCTAGCAACTTATATTTTTTTTTACAAAACATGGAAATATTTAGACATTATATCCATTAGTTTCAACACCCCAAGCGGCCATTTTGTTGTCAACCCACTGGCGGAATTTGGCCACATCTGAGTACACGGCTGGCACATCCTTTTGACCACAGCGGACGCCTGCCACGACGAGGCCAGACAGCTTGTACCGATCATTACCAATAGGACACGCCAGTGGAGCTCCACCGTCACCCTAAAAACAGAAAACAAAGGAGTATAATTAAAAAATAATTTTATAAAAACACAGCCTTTGAATTTCTTCCAAGTTGTGGGCAGGTTTTCTAAGAAAGCGAAGATAATATTAGAAAAAATGTCTTGCTAACTTGATATTCGGATCTTGGATCAGGCAAACGGGTCGCACAGCACGATCGCTTGTTTCAGAAATTCATACAAAAACTAAGAATGTCACTTTCGTACTGTCACGATCCAAATTCACAGCAACAATATTAAGATTCTAATGGCACCTTTTATGTTTAACGAAATCAAAATAAAAGCAAAAGAACAGAGAAGATAAAGAAAGCAGCCTCATTGTAGAATAGATAGAAGATAAGTTCAAGTTAAGTCAATATCTGTGAAGGATGCCACTACTGGGTTTCCTGGAGGAGTTGGGTTGGCTCGAATGACACTGCATTCCCACCCACACGCAAAATAGGCACTTTAGAAGTCGAGTCGCGAAAACCAGGCCGTTTGACAATTGACAATTGAAGGATGCCACTATGTTGTTTACTAGTAAATAATTTTACCTGGCAAGTATCCTTTCCTTCTTCACCGCCCGCGCAAATGAACGAGGAGTCTAAATATACACGACGATTAAGACGTCTGCCGAGCTGAGACATACAACGCGCACGCCCCACCATGTCGATTTCTACGCGCTTTAAGACATGCGCATATTGGCTTTGCGGACCTAAATCATACGAACAAATTTAAGTAATAATATGATAAAAGAGAAGATGAGACATAAGCTGGAAGATAAGATAGAGATCAAAAGTATGCATGAGAAAGCAATTATCTAGATAAAAAAGCTTCCAATTAAGTTAGTTACCTTAATGAATAAGGTTGTAATGGCATTTTTGGATTCAGAACGGAATGAAGGATGCTAAAGTGAATCCTGCAAAAACGCCCCTAGGAAAATATATTTTTCTTTCTCTCATCTCCCTCTATAAGCAAAATTGATTCATCTGCGGAATGTTTCACTCCATTCTGGATTTAAAATGAAGTCTTTACTGTAAGAAATATTCTTATTTAGCAGATGAGAAACTTACCGTAAGAATCCTTTCCCCAGCCATTAGCTACACAGTTCTTGTATTGGCTAAAGTCTTCGTCCTGATCAGGCATGCAGATGACATTGATGTGCTCATCCAACTGAAAGGGTTCTTCGAGAAGCAATAGAGCTATATCGTTCCCAGCAGTTGATTTTGAAGGAATGAAATCTAAAAATGTTTATACTTTATATAGAACTTTTCAACGACATGAGTTTACATTACGTAATATTTTATGTAATCTGAACTGTATAATGTTTGAAATTTTACATCTTCCTTCTTTGATCAACTCTTTTTTTCCCTAACTCCTCAGTACTATATCCTCAATCTTCTTTCCTCTACTGTTTATAATCAGATTCGTAGAATTACAATAAAAAAAGGATGCGAACCTGCATGTATAAAGACTTCCTTCACTAATTGCTCCTGGTGTGTGAGTCTCTCTTTAATAGTCATGGTGTCCCATTCACCTGCTCTAATCTTTAGGCTTCCTATAGTATGACTGGAAATATTATAAAGAAATTAATACCCATGGGGTTCGGACTTTAGAATTGAACCAATTATTCACGTCTTTTTGTTGTGTCGTACAAAGCTATTAAGTACCAAATAGGTGACAGCGACATTTACACACGAGTCTTCTTAATCAAAAACAGTGATATTAAAAATACGATAACCTTTATTTAATAACACACATAACTACCGGGTTATTACCACGATTTTGGTTTAAAATAAGCTTTTCAATGAGCTTACCGATATTTCGACTATGTGTGTTATTAATAACCATGAAAACCTAAGTGTTGGTAACGTTTATTTAGCTGAGAATCAAGTAAAAATAATGTGCAATGTATTCTTTTAATTAGGAATACGAGCTTCGTTTATAAAAAAAATCTTACTCTTTGACGATGTGTGCAGCTGTGACCACGACCCGCGGGTGTATCAGAGATCCAACACCATAGTAACTGTTACCATTCAGAATTGCAACGACCCACGGGAACTCTCCAAACAGTGATTCCTTGCCCTAAAAATAGGCAAAACCTTATTAAACTGATAATTTTACTATCGTGAAGACTACGACGACTAGCAATGGTTGTTTGTGAGTTCAAAGCATCGCCTTTAAAATGAACCAATTTAACTGAGTGCGGGAAACGAAAAAAATTGATTGATCATTGATTTCTTAGTCAACATACCGTATCTCGAACAAGATTAAAGTCTAATCCCTTAGAATTTCTGTAACCGCAACTTTTTAGCATTGGCTTCGGTTTGGTAGTCACAACTGTTTGGCTTTCATCGCAGCACAATTCCATTCTGTCTTGACAGCGATGCAAGTTGGATGTAGGTGAAGTCCCGGTGAAGTAATATGATCTGGAGGGAAAATATTATACAAATATATAAGTTTAGTGGTATTTTTAAAATATACAATTATATTATATACAAATTATATTGCTAATAATATACAAATTATAAATGTACTTACCTAGTGGTATTTTTTTTTATGGGAAACAGTCTTATCATGTCTCAAACTATTGATGCCAGCAAGAGATTATACCAGGTGTTACAAAACTACAAATAAAGCCGAAAGGGTGTGAATCTGCTCGTAAAACTGAACAACTTTCCCCAAAGAACATAGGTCGAAAAACAATTTAAAAAAATCGCATTCCCATATGAAATGTAGATGGTCTCCATACAAAATTTACGGGTTTTTTTGTAACACAGTGTATATTGAGATAAATAAAAATAGGCAAATACAATGATTATTAAAATAAAGAACCAATAAAAGCGAGATAGTCCAATGATTTTGTAATTATTCAATCTCATCACACAGCATCACGAACGTAAGCATTACTAGGTATGGTTGGTATGAAAGGGTGTTTTTAAGAATACCTATACACCGTGAAAACATCGTTTTGTTCCCACCGTGTAGTGATAGTACTCGTAAAACTGAACAACTTTTCGCGAAAACAAAAATCCAGTGACAAAAAAGTTTTTTTGGTCTCTTCATACAAAGTGAGACTTTCGACCGACCCTTTTTTTTTTTTTTTTTTGACGGACCTAATCACTATTTATACCAAAGTGGTAATATAGTGGGCGCGGACTTGTTCGACCGACCCATTTTGTATGGAGAGCACAAAAATATTTTTGTCGCAGGAATTTGTTATTTCGTGAAAAGTTGTTCAGTTTGACGGGTACTATCACTAATCGGCGGGAACAAAACGATGTAAATTTCATGCATAAGTATGTTTGAAAATATACCTGAGGTCTAAGGTGCCCCAAACTTTTTCAGGATTGTTGTAGATTATCTCGAAGTCCACATTGCATAGGTAATAAGGCATACATTTGCATGTTGATTCTTGTGTCTGACGTAGGAAAACAAAAATAAGTTGAATGAAAAAGAAAGGTTAAATAATACTTTTTACTATAATAGTAAAATTAATAATTTTAACTTGTAGAAATATCAAATACTTAATTATGACACATTACAATACCTTTTTTTTTTCTTTTTTTTTTTTTTTTACTTTGAACTGTTATTCCAAAAGACAGTTCGATTTATTGTAAAAAATGAATACAAAAGGTATTTTTGCAATAACTCGTAGGTTTTAGTTTCTAACTTAACCAACGATTACATCTCTCTTGATCTAATGACTACATTATTGCTTCGTTTAAGTCACACTTGGACCGGTAGAATTGATAAATAAATAAATATCTGGGGACATCTCACACACAGCCATCTGATCCCAAGCTAAGCAGAGCTTGTACTATTGGGTATCAGACGGCTGATATACATAACTTAAATAGATAAATACATACTTATATAGATAAACAACACCCAAACACAAAGCAAACATAAGTGCTCAGTACACGAATGTTGGCCCTGGCCGGAATTTGAACCTGCGACCCTATGCTTCGCAGGCAGGCGTGCTACCAGCTAGGCTACGAGGCGGTTGATACTGCAACAGCAATAACTGATCGGATAATTTAGTAATCGTTAAAACTAACTAAGTTATTTATGGTTCCTTTAAAATAGTAAAAAATATTATTAACCTTTCATTTTTGAATGGCCACCTTAAATGTACAAATTAAACTAACTTTACCCATCTTACTTAGTAATTATAGTATTATCATAATATCAATAAATGAGATATACAACGTGATAGCTGAATACCGCAAAACCTCTCAGGTGGTGGGCCCAGCCCATAAACTGAACAACTTTTGTTCAAGAAGTACTACAGAAGTACTACAGAAGTACTACAGAAGTACTACAGAAGTACTACAGAAGTACTACAGAAGTACTACAGAAGTACTGCAGAAGTACTACAGAAGTACTACAGAAGTACTACAGAAGTACTACAGAAGTACTACAGAAGTACTACAGAAGTACTACAGAAGTACTGCAGAAGTACTACAGAAGTACTACAGAAGTACTACAGAAGTACTACAGAAGTACTACAGAAGTACTACAGAAGTACTACAGAAGTACTACAGAAGTACTACAGAAGTACTGCAGAAGTACTACAAAAAATCTAAAAAAAGAATGACCTTTAATGCTAACTGATCAGCTGATCGATTCAATTTGTATGACTTTTTTTTGCGAATTCTTAAAAGTATTGGAAAAAAAGAGGTTTTGCGTTATTTAGTTAGCACTTTGTATAAAAAAACAAATCAACGCAAAGCTATACAAGGTGTAGTTAACATTATAATAGGGACCAGTTCAACTTACACTAGATTGGTGGTAGGAATATCCAGACACAATGGGCACCAAACAAATTAGTAGGAGGTAGTACATGTTGCTGGAAATTAAGAATATATTTTAAGATAATGTCACACTTTGCTTTTGTAGTAAATGAATTTGAAGCAAAAACTCAAAATATATATATATATATATATTTTTAATTTATTAAAATGATTATAAATTATTTCTTGCAACAACAATAATAAATTGTACATACCAAAAGTATCACACCAAACTTTTCTACAACACTGAAATCAGTAAAATGTTCCGCAATTTTATATATAATGCACGAGGAAAAGAATGTGAATACAACCACAAAGAAGGAAAGTTAAGTTTAGTATTATAATTTTCTTTGACAGATAAACAGTTCGTTGCATAAAGAGTTAAATTAGGTATACATTGGCAGCTACTATTATTTGTTCTGTGACATTGGTTTCAAAAACCTACCTACTGTTTTCTTTTCATATAGCTTGTTAACTTTATATTACTTAATAAATACTTAATTAAAAATTAACGACAATAATTCTTAAAGTAAACCTAAGTTTCCTTATAACATGTTGCCCAAAAGACTGACAGCGTTTCCTCTTTGGATGACCAGGCTTATTTTTATACCTGAAAAAGCTGCCTTCTCTACTTTCTCAAAGATTTCATTGAGTTACTAAAATATCTCTTAAGATAATCCATATAAGTTAAATCGACTCTCCTACGGTCTGATAGCTTGAAAGTTTGATTGCGCCCTATTAAGTACGAGCCCCCTGGTAGGAGCGTACTCGTATTTTGAGCTGATTATGTGCTATCAAGGACTGCAGCATTTATCAGGGTAACTATTATCAGGAAGTTTAAGTTTGTTAGAGCTCCAAGAAAGTCGGGAGCAAGAAGTGTCGTGCCCTCGGTTAACTTCGTGCGACAAGTTTGCCTGAGTAGTCAAGTATGTTTTTATTGATTTTAATGTTCTTCTAGAATAATTTGTGATTGATAGGTGATCCGAATCTGTCTGTCTATCTGAATTGGTGTCTTTATCTTTCAAATTAAGTAAATATAAACGAGTTCACTCCGTAACTGAGCTGCATGTTAAATTTAGGTGAAGCCGGAGACTATCCTTACATTTCATGCTAACACTTTCACAGAAAAAGCACTTTAAACCAAGGCAAAGTACTCCAAAACACAAAACAATGCTTACGGTATAATTATATCGTGGAAAAAGAACATTTTTAGGTATCTTACATTACAACCTAAGGCCATACAGAATTTTAGAATTTTAATGCGTAGCAGTTTCAGGTTAACTTTCACCCCAAATAAAAAGTTCTCTAACTTGCAGTTTAAAAAGAGATTTACTGATGTTTTAGGGACCATTGAAACCTTTTTTGATCCCTATAAGATAAGCAACCCCTCATAAATGAAGCTATTTTAAACAAAGCTCCACCAAGGACCCAGCGATTTTTCACGACCATCCATTGAACTATCGTTCATTTTACGACCATATAAAATTCAAATTACAACATACTCTTTGACCTTTTATCGGTATAATAAAGAGGGAAACATCGTAAAAATAATTTTATGTGAATATGTTCTCCCAGTAGCGGACATATCGAGTAGAGTATGAAACAAAAGTTTGGTATAACCATGAAGGTCGTCTGTACAATGTTTTTCTGAATTAGGTTTTATTATGTCTGAAGGTAGTTGCTATAAAATTGATCCTTAAATACCTGAAAAAAAAAACAAATAACCAATAATATAATAATATATGATAGAAGTTGAGCGTGCGCAACGAGCTCTCCTCAAAGTTATGAATAGACTCCCGTTTCGCTACCCAACAACAAAACTATACAATGAATGTAAACTACTTTCGGTCAGGAAGCTCTTTATTTTTCACAGCATTTGCCGTTTTCACCGTTCATTAGACCCTGTTATTACTGATGCCAAGAAAAAAAGATTTGATACAGTAGCGCTCCCGAGTTTTAGATTTGCTTTTGCTAAAAGACATTACTTATATAACGCTCCAAATATATATAATAAACTTAACAAAAAAGGCACTATTAGACACAAAAATACATACAAACTTAAAAAACATGTATTGAATTGGTTGCACAACTTAGATTATGAGGCTATCGAGCAACTATTTGTCCCAATGCGTTAAGGTTCCTTGTTGATTACATCAGAAAATCCACCATTCAAACACTCACATACATACACATACACCACTTACATCACACACACCACTCACACTACACACACTCACCACATACACATATACCCATGCACTCCTACCACACAAGCATGCACGCCCACCACGCTCTCAATCACATTCATATACACTATTCATATACTTCACATGTTGTTTTTTTGTTATGGCTTTTGTTTGTAGCTCTGTGCACAAAACTGTTTAACGCAATAATTACGTCATTGTAATATAATGGGGAAGACACTGTAACCTGTAACACAGCTACTATGCTACCACAGGTTACAGAGTCCTACTGAAATTATTGTCAAGAATTTAAAAAATAAAGACAAATAAAGATTTTCCTTGTCCCGAAAGGCACGTTCTAGCCAAGCCTGCCTAGTGCTTACAGGGAGTGGAGATCAATGATGATGAGATCAATGATATTATTTGAATTGGACCTTGAAAATGCAATAAAATTAGTCACTAAAAATTCAATGTAAAAATAAAACGCACTTGCTTGACGAAATATAACTTTTAACTTTTAAAAATACTGTATTTAATAATTAGAATATAAAAAATCTGACGACGTTAACAATAAATCGAACTTAATGTCCCTAATACAGGTAATTATGACCAGCCCATACTGACATCAAAAATGCACCATCCAGTCGATTAGCAACATTTTAGTTACTCTATTATTATATAGATTGAACGGTTGGGATGGCCAAATGGTGTTGCCAATCCAGGTATGTGTGAATATAATTTGGAAAACACAAATATTTTCAACCAACGATGATCTCTTGTGTGCAATAAAATTAAATATATTCTATTCTATTCTATCTAATAACATACATATCTACCGGTAATTACCACGATTTTGGTTTAAAATAAGCTTTTTAATGAGATTACCGATATTTCGACTATGTTCTATGAGTCATGATGATCTAATCGCCAAGCCAAGAAGTGGACAGATGAACTCTTCAATAACTTCTGACAAACACCTTGAATTTCAAATTTTTGATACATTACACTTAACGAAAATGTTATGATAACGGAGTCGGGGGTCACCAGTTGAAATGTTCTATGGATACCAGTCAACTCTAGTGCGCTTTTCATATTTAGGGTAACTCTGAAATTATAAGACATAGAAGGTAGGTTCTAAGGAATCATGTCATCGAATTTAGTTGCAAGAAAAACTGCATTTATTTATTAACTGCATTAGATCCCTCGAATGATGAATGTCGCATTCATGATAAAAAAATAAAAAAATTTGAAACTGTGAATGCAGTAATTCTCTTGTCTTGACATGCCATGGTTCCTTACAACGAATCTTATAGTTTCAGAGTTATCCATACTGACCCATCTTAATGGACAAACCCTGTATTATAAATATATCTTTATTATTACAGAGCTAAATGTAAGCTGATAATGAATTTCACATTAAGCCAGAACGCAACACTATCAGTCAAGATGCACCCAAATAAAACAGGTTTCTAACGACCATCGACCATTACCTAAATCGCCCAGCTAACGACCGTCTACGTTATATAGGATTCGTCTAATTAATATCTGTAAGATACTGAATTAAGTTACTTGCAGAAGTGTAAGTTTAAATTTCATTGTAAGTTTGTTGCATAGCATTACGAAATGATAACATCATCGGTCTGTAAAAACATTATGCTTGATAGACAACAAACAATGTGTATCATAAACAGACATATGAATGTAGGTAGTCAAAACGCGCCGGAGGGAAAACAACTTTTTAAAAACTAATTTTAAAATGAAAAGACGAATATTTCGTACAATGGTCGATGTTAGACTGACGATTTATTTCAGTTAATAATTCTTAGAGCTAAAGCTTATCCGCTACAGACGCTACCTAAGCACTTTTGGATGCAGCTGCATTAATGCTTAGTACACAGTTTCTATACTGGTCAGACGTTGTAACTCCTCCCTCCTTAAGTTCGAAATTACCCGAAGAATCTTTTTTCTGAGGATGATTTCGACCTTTGCAGGGATTGCATACCAAGAGTGAATATTTATATAAAATAAAAGAGAAAAAGCCTATAATTAAAATTATATATAAGACAATGGTTCCAACGCTAATACTTTCCGTATTCACCACACTTTCATTTTCCACTTCACTATTCTTTAACGCATACGATAACACCTTTAGATCAGTCAAGTCGACTCCACTCAGCTTGACTGGGTTCACGTTCCGTTGGACATCAATCTTTAGGTTTTCAGGAAGCTTTACAAAAGGGAGTTTCGGATATCTAAATTTCTCTCCTTTTAGGGTCCGATCTCGAAGATAGTGTTGTGCAATTTTGTATTCACATTTATCGTCGATTGTGAGCAGATATGTACCCAAAATAGTGTAATGAAGAATTTCATTAGCACACGTTCTTGTGAGGTCAACAGCTGACTTAGTGTACAGTATCCATCGGTTCGTCTGAAGTGGCTCAATCTTTACTTCTTCCAGCTCTATTGGAATTCGCACGCAGGAAACATTATTGGAATATCTCATCAGGTCTAGAATACAGGTATCTTCAATGGGTACTATTGTTTGCGTTTCATCACACAGATAAATTCCATCTTCAATAGGTTTGCACGGCGTGGGCAGCGAGCTAGCGTTCAACCCCTTCACGATAAGGTAAGGATATTTGGGTAAAATAATTAGGGTAAGGTTTGTTTCAGGGTCGGTGACAGGTAAGGGAACAATTTTGTAATAAAAGTAAGTATCTTTCTTAACTAATGGTATTTCCATAACAAACATTATTTCAAAGTTTTTAAAGTAGGATTTTAATGTAATTGACTGTTCAATTTTTACAATATTTTCAGGTGTTGATGGAAATATAAGTTTATCGTGTTTTTCTATCAGCTTTAACAACTTAACAAGTTCATTGGTATTTACAATAGATTGATGTAATATTCCTATTCTACTAAATGCTATAATATTTTCAATCTCATTCAATTTAGCGTAAATAATCTGAAAATTGTGTAAGGACAAATTATAAGCATGTATTATTTGATTAATGTGCGAGATAATTGAAATTTCATTAATATTTTTATTCATTTTATTAACGGCAAGATTTAATTGTATGAGATTGTTTGTTATATTAACAGTAGAATTTGTGAAAATCTTCACCATTTCGGCTACGAGTGTTGTTTTCTTTTCTACAGAGTGCTGACGTGATTTTACTTCTTTTATCAAATTATCGTACTTAATGGCGTCACTGTGATCCAAATTTCCTGTAATAATTTTAATTAAAGATCCCAGAGGATTGATAAGTCCTCTCTTCTGCCTGCTATTGGGAATCAACTGAGTGTATTTTTCTAAAGTTATATTTAACATATGATTTACTTGTAGCTGAACGTCATTAAAATATATTAAATGTAATCTACTAATATTGGAGAAAGAGCCAACCAATCTATTTAATTCCTTAAATCTATTTATATTTAAATCTAAATCTTCTCTAATAAGCCTAACATCTAATATCTTAATAACTATCCACTTATCATAACTAACGAGAGCGGTTCCTTCTCTAACCGGGAGAACTCCAGGGTTCTTCTCGATCTTATAAAGATGAAGGGCCCGGGTCATTACTGCTTGGGTCAGCAGCAGAGCCAGCAGGACGAACCTGTGGAGGGCGTCGCACATCTTTAATCGGAACTCTAGTGTTTCTAGCGTTTGTCTCTACCGGAACTACATTTCTTTTGACCTTGCCTTTAACCTTGGCCTTTTGGTACCTTGGTTTGTCTTTAGCACGACGTGTGTTAACACCTTTAATAAAAATGTCGTCATCGTCATTTAAGTCAAAGTCAGTCTCTCCTGTTCTATCTTGTTGCACCTTTTCTTTTCTAGCTATCATTCTATCTGCTAAATACTTGTACAAATACTGTGTCCTTTTACAATGTTCTTTAACCAATTGTTGTGTATATTCTTTGTCAAAATCTACGTTAAACTGACTTTTACTCTCCGTGTGGCCGAACACTACCTCGAACGGTGTGAGTCCTGTTACTGAATGAATGGTTTGGTTGTATGCCATGACTGCATATGTCATAACAGATGCCGCGTCGGTAAACTTTCTTTCATATTTAGCAAGTCTATAAATTTCAGAGATGGTAGAATGAAATCGTTCTATCAATCCCATGGAGTTGGGGTTGTTCGGGGTGCCTACATGAACGTCTACTTTATAAAATGAGAGCATTTCTTTCATGAGTTTGTTATTAAATTCTGAGCCAGGGTCTGAATTTATTTTGATGGGAACTCCATAAAATGAGAAATATTTTATAAGGGCTCGAACAACTTCGGGGGTGGATCTGTCAGGGATTTCGAAAGCTTGGGCCAGTTTGCTGAAAGCGTCAATAATTGTCAAGTAGTATTTGCCTTCAATAGTATATAAGTCAATGAATAATTCTTGGAATGGTTTAGTTTGAGTCTGGGTAAGTTGTAATTGGGGTCTGAAAGGTCGTCTGTCATATTTCATTCGTTTGCAGGTTTCACATGAGTTGATAATACTTGTTACTGTTTGTTCCATGTTGTTCCAAAAATAAATTCGTTTTAAATGGGAGATAGTCTCTTTGATCCCACGGTGACAAGTTTTTCCTACGTGGTATCGCATTACTATTTCTTCTTGTTCTTTTTCATCAGAAACATTAATTACTCTCTCAGTACACTCATAGAGCAGTACTGTACCTTTCCTGAACAATGCAATAACCATTTCTGTAAACTGTCGTCTATGTTCAATATTTTCATAATGAATAAAATATTTAATTTTGGGTCTAATATATTCCTTGAGGAATTGTTTAATCAATTCAGGATTATCTAAGGGCAAATAAACCTTCAGAATCTTTTGTTTTGGATGAGGTTCAATTTTTACTGAGAGTTCATTTTTAAACCAGCTGTGTACTAAAATCTGGTGTGGTTTAGTATCCACAGCTTCGTGAAGTATTGGAATGCCGTTTGTGTCCATATCTACAGCGGAATGGACAGTGTCTGTACTAGAGTTTGTTGTTTTTTCAGTTTGTGCTGTTAATGTACTGGATCGGGTTGGGAATGGCTCATCAATACTTAAAGTGGTTTCAGAACGAGGGGCAGCGGAAGCAACAGCAGGTTGTCGTTCGGTATCTATATCATTTTCGTTGTTAGTAGCAGTCTGGGGTTGTAGTTGTTGTTCTAAGTTTGTTAAGTCTTCAGATAGTAATAGTTGTCGTAAGTAGTCATCAAGGTCGTCAGTGTCTCCTACATTAACTGCTGTCGATCTTTGGTCGTTGTCCTTGTCGTTAACCAAAGCATTTAGTCGTATTCGTGAGAGAGCGTTAGCGTTTGTGTTTTGTTTTAAAATTTGTTCGGTCTCTCTGTCGTCTACTAAATGAGTATTATTTATTTCGATCTCTTTGTAGTCTCGGTTTTCATATTTTGTGACGCTAAAAGGTTTACTGAATTTAATTTCAAAGTCACTGTAAATAATGGGTATTTCTGTATCTCGTGTCTTTAGTATTTGGTTCTTCATGTCAATGTTTGCGTCTAGTTGTTTAAGCAAGTCAGAGCCTATTAGTCCTCCGTAACTGCTGTCAACGTCGTACAAGTAAAATTTGTGTGTGTCAGTACTTTGAAAGGTTTTTAGTAAGGGTATATTTATAACTTCATCGTGGGCACTTCGCGCATGTGTACTTATAATTTCGAAAGGTTCATTATATTTGAATTCAGAAAAATACTTGTTAGCGATTTCAGGGCTGATGAACGATCGTGTACTCCCTGTGTCTATCATAAATTTTGAATTAATCTCGGGAATTTCAATGTGAGGTAATTTTAAAGCACCATGATGGTTGAGATGTACTATTTCGGGGGGGTAAATCATAGAGGCCGGTGACTGAAAATTTTCAGTCTCGGGAGCTTCTTGTGAAGCTGGCGTAAGTTCAAAATCATTACAGTGGTCTACGGGATATTCATCGCTACCTGCCAGCTGATATTCATAGTCATTATTGTCCATCATATAGAAAGTTTCAGGGGGGCATTCAGGTTCATTGGGCTCATTCGAATAAAACAAATTATTGGATGTTCGTGGGGCTACGTAATTTGGCCTTGGTTGGGGTGCTGTACGCATAGAGACATCGTTATCATATTGGTATGAAGGTCGCTGACCTTGCGGTTGAAGACCTTGGCCTTGTGGTTGTTGATACGATGGTCTCTGACCATGCATCTGTTGGTATGAAGGCGGGATACCAAATTTAAATTGAGGCTGATTGGTCGGTTGGAAATTGTTAGATCTGTACTGGTTATTGTTTGGAACAAAATATGGCCTATAACCTACTTGTTGCGGAATTCCAAACTTAAAATTGGTTTGATTGGGCATAATCGATTTATAACCTTGATTTTGTGGGACTCCGAATTTAAATCCTTGGTTAGGGACGCCGAACTTGAAGCCTTGATTCTGTGCAAATTTGTTGTGTGTATTAAAATTAAAGCCAGAGTTTTGTGGTTGAGGAAATTTATAATTTGGTACAAAATTATTATTTTGTGGGAAAATAGGCTTAAAATTTGGCACCTGAGGGGAGAACTTTTGACGGTTCTTATTTTTAGCATTATACTGATTTAAAAAGTTTACTTCTTCCATCACAACTGTTAGTGCGTCTTCAAGTTTTTTACAACTATGAAGTCGTACCACACGCAACATGTCTTCAGGCAAATTGTAAAGAAAAACATTTAGGGACATGTGATTGTAAATGGTCATTTTAGCGTCTTTTTCATTTTCATCTTCAATTAAATTTACTTTGGAAAATAATGTACTTCGCACATTTTGGATACGGTTACAAAAATCTAAATAAGATTCGCCATGTCTTATTTTTAAATTTTCCAACTCTATAGCAATACACTCTTCTGACCTAGGGTCACCGAAATGCTGAGTTAACACTTGTTTCAACTCTACCCAAGTATCAATATCTTGACGCTCGCTTATCAGGTGGGCGGCTTTGCTTACTAAGCGGCCAGTAACAGCGTGAAATATATACAAGTCCTGAGCAACATTTCCTACTTGTCTAAAAGCATTAATTACATATTCACTTTTATTTAAAAATAAGTTTAACAACTTTTCATCACCATCAAATTTCGGTATTATATCCATCATTTCTTTAGGAATCGTACGTAATTGATCCATTTTTAATTATTTAAATGTAACTTTCAAATAAGCAAATTTAAAATTTTCTTAACAATAAAAACTAACTTAATATTATAAGACACTTACTAGGATTTCTGCTATAGATTTTTATAGAGAGCCTATTATAGAGTCTAAACTAAATTACACAGCCAATGGAATAAGAACAGGGATAGACGGGATAGTGAAGAGGTCTACTCACAGTACGCTTTTCCCCATTTCCTCCAATTAAAACTGTAGAAGTTTTCGTATTGTCCTCCAAGCACAAAGACAAATTTATTTGGTTACAAAATACCAGTTAACACGTAAAAACGCGAACGAAACACTTGCACTCGGATCGATTTGAGATCCTCACAGGCGCAGGATTTCGTACCGGTATCCTGTCCGCAGCGCCAGTCAAAACGCGCCGGAGGGAAAACAACTTTTTAAAAACTAATTTTAAAATGAAAAGACGAATATTTCGTACAATGGTCGATGTTAGACTGACGATTTATTTCAGTTAATAATTCTTAGAGCTAAAGCTTATCCGCTACAGACGCTACCTAAGCACTTTTGGATGCAGCTGCATTAATGCTTAGTACACAGTTTCTATACTGGTCAGACGTTGTAACTAGGTACATTGGGAAAAATATAACAATAAGTAGGTAATTCCATGATAATGACTAAAATGGCTTTTTATAGCAATGACACGTAATTTGTGGCAATGACATTAATTAATTATATTGATAATATTGAAAATAACTGGAAACTGTATTAAACCACAAAAGTATTATTGTATAAGATACAAAACCTATAACCGAGAATTAAAAAAAAAAAAACAGTTTATAAATAGGTTTTCTGTAAAAAAAAGTAATGTATTATCTCATAATAAGTTTGCGACTTTATATAGTAGTTAAGGAAAGAACAAACAAAAATAAAGTTCTTTCGAAGAGGAAGAATAAGAAGGAATATGTCTGTAGATTTCTATAATCTTAAATGTAAGGCTTTATCTATACCACTAATAGCTATGACCGTGTTGATGGTAGTACATTTGGAACTGTAACCACAAGGGTGTCGACCATGATCCACTTTATACCCGCTGGAGAATTAGAAGAAGGGTTCGTTTATTAATGTCTCAAGTCAGAGCTTCAGAAAAAAATAAAATGCAAAAGATGCGACCCCCACAGATCCTATCTGTAGTTGTTCTCTTCCGAAGAATGTACAGTAAAAGTGACCATTATGATGGTAACTAATTCGAAAAATCATACTTAATTGTTTGACATAATTACTTTGACTCATATTAAAATTGTAGGCCTCGGTCGAATCCATTCATTTAAAAAAATGTTATACGGTTCTATTTCATTCTGTTATTTACCAACGCTGAAATCTGTTTAATTTATTATTCTATGGTAGAGAGAAAAATGTGCTCATCATCTTTTCAGTCCCGTCCCATTATTTGCAATTTTGCATTTCATCCGCAATTCTCTAAAACTCGTATTTGTTGATAATGTGAACCATATCCCACTGAGATAAAATTTGCATGGCTCCACCAATATATCAATAAAACGTTCTCTTATTCCAAGAAAATGAGAAGCTATCTCAAAACCTCAACCTTCTTTGATATCCAAAAATATTCCATCGAACCCTGTGAATTAGTCCCTAGACATTGATCCCTTCATTCTCATCCATCCGCCGATTCTCATGTTTCCTCTGGGCTTCCGCACTAATGCACGTAATAAATAAGTATCAAAATTCACCTTTGCAGAAGCGAAAGGAAGAAACGTGATGTTTTGGTGAAGCATTTTATTTTGGTCCATTGAACGAAATTTTACATACGGTAACAAATTTTTAAATATTTTTAATCTTCTGTGATCTTATTATTGTATTTAATAAGATGTCACTGTGTGATAGTAAAATTAAGTAACTGATAATTAATGTAATTGTTTGTATTGTTTTGTTGTTTTTGTTATTGTTTTGTTTGTTGTTTGTTATTGTTTGTTGTTTAATTAGGCCCTCCTGAAACACTGTAATTTTGTAAGTGCTGCAAGCATATACTTAAACCTATCCCTAGGATTCATTTAAATTTTTATGTATTGTGTATTTTACTATGGATTTTTTGCCTGATGAATAAAGAACTGTTATTGTTAAACAAATTGTAACATTTTATGTTTTGTCTTTCTATAATTTCTAGTTTTAATTTACAAATGCAAGAAGAAAGTAATACACTTATCACTTGTAAGTATACAAATAAATTAAAAGAACACAGTATTTTTCCAGTTTAAAAATTACAAAATACCTATACAAGCGCATTATACTTAAATCGCAACTATGACATTTCTATCTATGAAACATTTATTGTTCTCTACAAAAGGAAAAGTCCAACAAGTTTCTCAATGTTTTATTCCCCGAAGAGCATCTCGTAACAGCTTTTAGTGAATTTATCAATTCCTCTACCGAGTTGTTAAAGGGATGCGCTTACAAAGTTGAAATTCCTAAATTGTGACATGATATAATAAAGTTATCTACTCATCCTGGGTTTTCGCTAGGGACCGCTATGTTACAATTTAAGTTACGTTTGGGGAATGGTGGATTTTATTTTCTTCTTTCATTTCACGTTTTATTCCAATGACTTTTTTTAGTTTTTCATTGTTTCTTGACAGGCATTCAATTGGTTTTTTTTCTTGTTTTTAAATTTTCAGAAACATTTGAATTAAAGTAGGTACTGATTTGTAGCCACTATTTATAAAATTTCACATTGCAACAGTACAATCAATTACAAGATTTTATTACTTTGGTTCCACATCTCTGACTCTTTAAACTTTATCCTCAATTTTATGAAAGGAACTTTATCCAATGAATTTCCATCTGAATAAGGATTGTCCTTTCCTTTAACCGCTTCTAGGTTGTCTTTAAAACAAAAACTGGGCCGTTTAACTCGTTGAACATCATCTCGACGAGCCTATTGTCTGTTTTGAGAGTATAATCGTCTTACAGTGGTAATACCATAATGTTGTCTCCGGTATCCTGTTAAGCCCCCTAATCCTGGGTTCCGGGGCTTCGCCTTATAATCTTGCTAAAGTCACTCGACTATTAATTGAGCCGTTTATTTTCGGTTCTTCTGAAATTTTTGAATCATTAATAAAGATTTTCACTCATCAAGTCAGATTTGTAAAGATCTTGTAGATTTGTAAATATTACCTTTTTGCTATCATTACGTTTGGGTTTTTATAATAATGGGTGTCTAATATTTTATAATATCTAAATAACTTGGTATTTCTACCAGATGTCAATATTTTCTAAAATGACTAATTATAATGTTGAGACGAAAAATACTGAGGAACTAGTGAAAAAATAGTCAGTTGTCGTGGGGCACCTTTTTTTTTTTATTCTGCAAATATTTGGTACTAGCTTTCCGCCCGCGGTTTCACCCGCGTTTAATGAGTTTTCCCGTAGGAATGAAGTGTTTTTCCGCGGTAAAAAAAAAGTAGCCTATGTCCTATTTTAAGACTTAACGTATATGTGTGCCAAGTTGCATCCCGATCTGTCCAGTGGTTCAAGCGTGATTCGGCAACAAACATCCAAACTTTCGCATTTATAATATTACTCGTAGTAGGATTTTATAAAACACAAAAATAGAACATCATCATCCTGAAAATTATCAAAACGTCTCGGGATTTATCGAGGCGTGAACAAAAAATGAGCATAGTGGGAGGATGGACAATGGACATCCTTTATAATAAAGGTAAAATATACTCAAACATAAAGTAATACTCTCAGCAAATCTCTAAAGCAAATCTCTCATTAATTCTAACCAACCAACCAGGGGTCTCCAGCGGCATGTTTCATTCAACAGAACACTGGTTTAATTAGAACTCTTCCCTAGAGTACAAACAAATTATTTTCAAATTAGTAACTTTTGATAATCTAAATCAAAATATGACTAGCCTCATATATTCTTGTTTCTACAAAATGTGCTTACCTAAGCTATTTAAGTTATGATATTAGCTGAATAATATTTTATTTTTTACAAAATAAATACCAAAATATAAATAATGTTACAAAATTAACGAGCAGTTATTATGAATTATTGTATTGAATGACTCAGTTCTTGCGATATTATGTTAATTTCTATTCTATTCTATTTATTCCGTTTTAATTAATTGGTAACATGCAGCTTACAAGTTATAACGAATGCAAATATATATTTTATTCAGTCAGTCCATCCTGATTTAAATTCCTGTTACTAAAAGCGTACCTACCTTTTATTCTCTTTAGTATAATATTACCCTTTCCAAGATATAGAGAGGTCGGGCAGTCAATTTGCAAGTCTGAAAACGCGAAGCATGGATCTTTACTTATGCTTAATAGTTGGATGCAAAACTTTCAACTTACCTCTCGCACTTTAGATTTTTCAAAATGTTTACGCTATTTTACTTTAAGTTGCTCAGTAAACGTAGTTGAAATTTAAATTTGAAGCGGGAACTTCATTTAATATTCCACTTCGGGCTATTTCTTAGAACTCTTTTTAATATTATCATAGTCGATTTTTTGTGTGTGGAGTTCAACACCAAGTGGAAAAACAAGAGGTTTTAGGTGTTGGAAAAAGAGAAAAGTGAACATATTTCTTTCGTCTTTTTTTCGTATTAGGTACCTACTTTAATTTTAGTATTAAGAGGCAGTAAGGTAGTAAGAAAGGTTATGAGCCATTTTTTTAGTTTACAATAGAAAATAATATTATCTCGTGAGTAAGCGTAAAAATAAAAGTAATAAACTGAAATCTCGTGCTGTTAATCGGATTTGGGACATGATCCTGTGAGTACCACTCAATCTCTTCCTTTTGCCTGTTTTGATGAAAGTCATTACACTTTTTTTTATTTATTGATCAGTAAAGATGGATACAAATGTGTTTATTCTTAAGTCCTGTACCACGCAAACCAACAAGGTTTATCGGTGCACGAGAGTCGCTATGTACCGTGTTATAGTACAATAATAATGTAATTAGGTATGTACTATAGGCTTAGGTAACTATAGGCTTAGGTAATATTTCTTTTAATATTTCTTTTAAGTTACAATATTCTTCTACAATATTCTATTGGTAGTTCATTTACTTACATCCTTCTTTGATCTTTCGACTGTACACAAAACAGACAAACAATAAACATGGACACCACACTCGGAAATAAACAAAAACAACCCATTTAAAGTTAACGCAGGTGTATCTATAAATAAACATGACCCTAACGCATTCACCCATGACCATCGAGGCACTGTATTCCTAAAGCTTTAAGATACATTTTCGGATGGCAAATTGGAGGGTCAGTTTGAGGGTAGGAAGAGGAAATGGCGTGGATTGCCCTTCGGTGATAGAACTAGAAACGTTTTGTAACGCTATCGAGATCCGGTGGAATGTTTTCATTAAAGTGTGCGTGTGTTTGTGTGAACTAGTTTTATTCTTTATAAGATAATTCGTTCTGGAATAGTTTAAATGGGGTATTTAGTGTAACAGTAAGTTGTTTCCAATTTAGGTGAATTTATCAAAATTTGTCTATAGCGTTACCAACAGATGCATTAATAATACTTTTTTGGAAGTTGTTGCATTGTCCTGACAAAAAAAACAATAAAGAACATAGCCCAGCTCTTTCTAGTAGGTATCAACTTACTTCTCAGAAAAAAAGCTTAACTTGATAATACGTTTGGCGTTTTAGCAAACTTGCGATCACTAAGTCTAATCGGATTGCAAAAGGTCTCCCTCAAGAGCCTATACACTATACAATCACAAATCGTCTAATCCGTCCGAACGAGCAATTTGTACAGAAACAGCGTTGCTGTAATTCAGCATGAAGGCAACCTCATTTCAGCACAGAGCAATGCCAAATGAACTCGACCTTTTTAGGACCGTCAAAAGGGCAAGTGCGAATGAGAGCTACAAGCTAGAAGATGTATAGATGCTGGATGTGAACGTCGGTAGTGTAAATAATAATAACTTTTAAAGTACTTGTAACCAAAGATTGTTTTTTTTAAAGTATCTACTTATTTTAGGTTTCACCTCGCGTCCAAATGATAATGATAATAATGTATTTCCAGTTTACAATTTATGCGTGTAGCACGCATATTTCAGTGTTCGATTCCTACACTAGGCTAGGCCTGTATTGCAAATGCAATGTGCTTCGTGTCTTCCTAAAAGAAGAAATGGATGCACTTAATAAAGTAGCAGTGGCAAATGCCCTAAGTAGAAACAAAAGAAAATCTTTAAACTATAAAAAAAATGTTCTGCTGTTAATTGAAGCTTCCTTGATTGATGTTGCTTGTAAAATATAATACTAAATTAATCGCAATCTGCATCTATATAAACTATCAACATAAGGTATATTCGAGCGTATACAATAATTAGAAATCTATATAAGTTGATTTTGACGACATCTGTTACTTATTTTACCTACAAACTTTATAAACAACTGGTAATCGATCACGTTGAGCTTCAAGGGGTTGTAACAAACAACAACAACGAACGTTTCTTCCAGAAGTTGCTACATCAATGCCGCACAACTTTATAGTGTAGCGTTAGAGCATACGGCGGCGGCGTCGAGTTACGAATGGGTACAATCAAAAGCCGTGTCAAACCCTGCCTGGATTCAGCTCATTCATCATTCAAACCGCTTCATTTGCGCTGTCTCCACTTGTAAAAGCAGACGAGGGTTCGACGTCGTGCTACTTTTTCTTTAGTGGCAAAGACTCTTTATGTTAGCCAGCCAGTGCCTTCTTCCTTTCATGTCTTTTATTTAATTAAATAATTCTGCGCTGTTTCTTGTCTGCGTCTCATTACATTCTACATTTTTAAGTAGCTTGGTAAGGTTTTGTAGAAACTGTAAACGTTTGCAGCAAATGTTTGAAAATAAGTCAACTGACAAATTTACCACCATAATCAGTTTACTTATTATTGAGGAGCCTTTTTTGGCTAGGAAATATCTCTTGAAGAACTCGCTTGTATAGATACATTTTGGGGTTCACCTATGTGTTTTAGAAGAGTATGTACGTATGTAGGTAACATTGTTTTTACACGGTTGTATAAAAACACATGTATTTAGTAACTAACAAAATAACACGTTTCATTATAACAGTTTTCTAACCGAATCCGAAGGTGGCGATAAAAGCTCTCAAACTCTAATATACTTACAGGAGCGGAGTAACATAAAATTCTCGCAAAAAATCTCATTAGCGACGACGCTCACATGCCCACAGGACGAAGTGATTAGCGGGACAGTTGCGTCCGACGGGGACGTGATGCGACCTAATTGAATGAATCGATCGTCGGAGTGTAAGTAGGTAGGTAGGGTTTTCGTCATAGTTTTATGTTTGTAGTTTCAGAATACGCGATATTGTATTACCTACATGATTACAACCATGCAAAATAACCAGATTTTGTAAGAGACTGATGATAGGAAAACATACGACTAAATTGATGGAAAAAAAGTGAGTGAATATCACTGTGATATTTTATTTTGCCAGTTAGTTTTAGTAAAGGAAAATAGTCCTTGATATTCTACAATTGTATTATTTTGCAACGGTAACATTACGAGAATAACGGATTTCAAAACCATGTCAAACAAAATACTTCAAAAGACAATATTACTGTGCTGGTATTAACTATTGAAATTATTTAGCCTCTGTTGTGACTTGTGTTCCAGTGCTGGGTCTTGTGTCCACAAAATATTTAATCGAATAGGTATTATAAAAGTGTAGAAAATGTGAATTATGTCGTCGGTGACGTAAAGAAAAATATTTGGGCAAAGGAAAACATTGCATGAAAATCTGCACACTCCTGCAAAGAAATGCAACAATTGTGTGTGACCAGCCCAGCCCACACTGGGTCAAAATGGTAATACTAATTAAATTAAAATCAGCTGTTAATAATGGTTAATCCCACTTCTCTTAACTGCTTGCGCTGTACTGTACAAAAATGGTGCCTACAATGACCATAAGTAAGAGCTTCATTCATGACCTCCAAGTAGTTTCTCATTCTTTACTCTTAATGGATAGGTAGGTACCAAATAAAGCACAGTGTTTTGTTTCAAACTCTAAACTTTGCCAGACCGAGTCATTGTACACTAAACTAGGTTAAGTCGCGATTTGCAGATCCCAAGTCCTCTATTCTTGCAAGGCCTTTCTTTACAGGATGATTGGTTTACTTAAAAAAAATAAGTACAATTAAAAACTAACGTTTGTATTGTTCCTTAAAAAATAACCATGTTGAACTGTTGAGAAATGTTTATTGTATTAGAGGTCCATGAGTAAACGACTTTGCTCTGCCATGTTTTTTAAGGAAGGATAATTTTACCCATAGAAAAGTAAATAAATAGTGCTAAAGGAATATTTATATTTCTTATCTTTGCTTTATCCTGTGGTCTTTTGGTTTATTGGTTATGATGATGTAGGCATACTTACATACCTACCTACCTATAGTTCAACGGAAACCATTTTATTATACCATCTTACTATACATTATGCATCTTTTGTGTGACCTAGATAACCTTTAAGTTAGTCCAATTGACTTTAAATAGATAAAAAACAATGTGTTTTGAACGACTGGCACATATATAAATGTTACAAAACTAATAACAAATGAAGGTTCTTTATATGACTAATTTGTATGAGTCTACTTATTGTAACATTTTGCGCGTTTCATTTTTAGATTAGATGTAAGAACACTCTGTAGGTATGTCTCACCAAGCAAGGCCATAAGATACTATTTATCTTTTCTTGTGTATTCTTGAAGTGGAAGAAGGTTTTAAGATGGATTTTCGTGCTTCCGCTCCTCCCTTGCTCTTGGCTTATCTAAATAGAACTGGAGTTTGAGCCGATGGGTAAACTAGTTTGGTAACGAGATAAAGCTATTTTACTTCTTTGGTCTCAATTTATGACGGTAACTAACCTACTTTAGGACTAAAAATATTCTTAGGATCTAGAACGAATTACAGCGGTGTTTTATATAAATAACTATGATTGTCTAGTCTAGCCTCTGAAGGTCTATAAATATTTAGAAGTAAAGCAGAAGATGGTTTTTGTTTTGTAAATCCTCGTAGAAACGGCTATAAAAAATATAAGTAATAGATGGAAGTAAGAGAGGTCCGTGTCTTAAGTGTCCGTTTTCAGTTCAATTAGTTGATGATGATAAATTAGATACCTAACACTACTATACTATAAATTATGCGCCCTTAAACAATTAATAAGAAGGTAAGTAAATTATGTAATTAGAAATTGATTTAACACGGAGCACGTCCGAACATGATCAATAATTCTGGTATTTATTTATTTATTTATACAAACATTTGCTAAACGACAATAATAACTATTAAAATAAGAGCAGAGACAGGTTCATAACTTACCTATTTCGCTATGTATGTACCTATGTATGTACTATCCCAGGAAGTGTATTGTTCTCCTTATCATAATGGGTTGTAAAATTGACGACCCCGTTTTAAGACAAGCGATAAATTTTCTGTATTAGATCGTCTCGATTTAGCACAATACCCATAAATAATGAATTGGATTGGAATAACCTTGTCTAAATGCAGCATTGAAACTGTTTAGCTTCTATGAAATGGGCTCCAGAACTCGTCTAATGATACTCATACATCACCATGCAACATGTGTAAATGAGAGTCGTGAAACTTATTTTATTAAACGTGAAACCCCTAGTTGGCTGGAATGCGAATATCTGCCAGCAAACAGAGCTGGAGCGGCTTATTCACAAATCCTGCTGACTGCAGCTGGGTCCTAATGCTGAGGGACGACTTTAAAGACTTTACACTTAGTAGGCTATTAGGGGATCGGCCAAATCTTCAGAAAGTGTCTTAAATTAATCTTTATGGATACTTATTCCCATAAAAAACAAAGTTTTCTTTATTTATAGTCTTTTGGGTACTCAAAATCATGTTTTGATATTGTTTGTTTAAAAATCCCGCCAAAACGCCACGTTATGTCATCGAGAGCGCGTGACGTCATTTGTAGCCATACAGTGGTGTACCCGTCATAGCCCGTAGTACCCGTGCAGTCAGTGATCGCCCACAAATGACGTCACGCACTGTGATTGGTATTTCAGTACAGATTACAAATATTATAAATAACAACATTTTGGACAAAGGCAAGGAAGACATGGATCTCCACAGCAGCGACCGGTCCTATGCGCTGTCTGCATCAAGCGGCTTCCCGCTATCTCCACCAGATCAGAGTCAGTCTACTTTGTGTGGTACCTTCGCTGTTTAATTTGCTTGCACGTTAATTTGTATGTAAAGTTTCATATTATCAGATTACTCAAAAAATTTGGTGTCCCTGCCCTTTAAAGAGAGTCCGAGTATAATTCTAGGTTTGCCTACTCTATGTGTGATTATTAGGTTATTATTACCTACGTATTGTTTTTCTTTGATGGAACTCATAGTTTACCAATGCGCAGCCCGTAAAACTCGAATACCGAACCACTGAATATGAACCGCATCCAAAATATATTATTGCATTACAAAACTGGTGTCTAAAAATCCACGATCGTGATAGTTGGTAAAAGAAAGGGGAGGCCTTTTCTCAACAGTGAGAAACAAAAGTGGATAGGTACTTAAAAATACACATTTTCGTCAGTCAAATCATATGTAGGTAGGTAAGTACTTAAGTAAATAGTTTCCACCCGCTACTCATATTGAAAAAAAAAATACTATTTTAGCTTTGTAAATCATCATCATAATTATTTATCAGCCGATTCATCCATTGCCTCCCAGAAAAATATCCACTAAGACCGGTCCAGCGCTGTCTTTATCACTTTCCGCAACCTTTTCCAGATCATCGGTCACCCGGGGGCTTACTGAACCTCCACAGTCACATGGTTTACAATTTTTGAATCGTTTCTCAAAATAGGAGCTTCTTGCCGCCGCCGACACTGCAATGCAGCAGGATGGATTATCAGACTCGGCTTTTTTCAATTAACAGGCCAAATTAGCTCGCTAAGATTTATATCAGGAAACAATGGTGTCGGGGTTGCATGTTAAGAACATCTAGTTTAGACATGTTAAGTAAGAACTTTTTTCATGGAAGGTGTAATTGTAGATTATAGAAAGTTATATTTCGATATGAATAGAGCCAGATACTCTTGAAAAACCATCGCACAATATGTGCATTTATAGATAGATTTGAGACAAACAGTCTAATTACTAAAACGCTCACGTAAGATAAAAATGAAATATTTTAACAAGTTAAGGGTAATAAATAATTAACACTGTACAACGTTGCAAAATATTTCACCAAAACTAATTTGCCGGAAATAAGTACTGTGCAATAACTTTTTGGAGCATTTCAAGAAGATTATCTCTACATCACAGCAACTAGGTGCAAACAGCAAATGGAAATGGGTGTTGCCGACGTGATAAATGGCTCAGGATATTAGTGCTGCAGTCCAAGTGCTAAGAGGATTACCGCTTCGGTGTCTTGCAAACATGCACTCGGATCTGGAAGTGAAAATCTCATGAAACCGGACTAGGTTAAGCCAAGACGTAGTATGCTGCGCACTCGGTGACCTAGTAAAGAACGAGTAATTTAGGAAGCAGAATAGGTTAAAGTTTCTTAAAAGAAAAAGAAATACTGTTGGCAATATATAGACTGTAACGTGGAAAGGTTTTTAGAGTGTGAATGGGTACGTCTAAAGAAATTAAACTAAGATAATATTTATTTTTTCTAATTGTAGGCTCGAGCCCTTCAGTTGGAACGTATATGAGCTGTTGATGATACAATGCTATTGCTATTGTTGATTGTTATTCTATTGCCTTGATATTTGTTGTATTGCAATTGCTTATAAGCAAGGTTAGCAGTTGCAGAGCAATGATGTAAATCTTTTAACAAGTTCTCTGTATCTAGCCCACATCTAACTCATTGCTGAGTATAGGCCTCTTCTTTATTGCGTCATTTTTCACGATCCTGTGCAGTTCTCATTCAAAAACAAATTACCGTGGCAAATTTTGATCAAATGATGAAAAACTGATAAATAAGTTACTCAAAATAAATAATGATGACAAATGTTTGATGAATGATGATGATGATGAAATAAGAACTTTTACTTTGCCTTTTATCAGGACCTCCATTTTAAAAAATGTGGAGGACACGTCGGTACCTATATATCGTAAACCTTATAAAAACTGACTTTTATTCAACATCAGAAAACAACAAACAGATTGGTTGACCTAGTATGAAAATTATAAATGGTTTCTGCATGAAACTATCCACCCAACAGTTTTACTGATGAAACTCTAAACTAGTTTTCCTGATGATATGATAATAGCAAAACTGTCTGCCTTTGTAAAACAAAGCAGATGACTAGGCAACCTAACATAATATATCAATATTATAATGCTTAATTTTAAAGCAAAAAGGAGGTCATTGCGTCCAATTCGAGAATTTGCTAAGATCTAATATTTTTTACAATATTTTAGTTTGTATCCTTTTACACTATACTCTTTGATGAACTAGGAAGTTAATTTTTTACTGAGATTTCATAAGCCAATTGTGACGTTTTGAACCTGAACTTTTTAATTATGATATTTTCTTTAAAACAAAGTTTTCAAATACCTACCATGATCTGAAGCATAATTTAAGCATGAAACAGATGCAGATAATTAGTTGCAGGCTCTTGCAAGCACCTTGCTCCTCGCAGTTAATTAGAGGAAGCGAGTTTCTTGGTTAAACAAGATCAGGTGACGAAATTGCGCTTGTTGGTTTTGCTACTTATTGACTTGAAATACAATAAGACAATAAACAAAGCCTCCGTGGTCGAGTGGTTGAGCGTTCGTTTCTCATTACGGAGGTTCCAGATTCGAATCCTTGGTCCAGGGACACTGTCCAACAAATAATGATGTTTTGAGATTTTCCCCAGTTAAGTTTGCAGGCATCTTTTGATTGTCCGAAAATAAAGACGATTTCATGCTTCGGAAGGCACTTTAAAGCCCAAGTCACACAGAGCGGGAGCGGCGCGGTCCGGGGCCGGGACAAGCGGGACGGTGTTAAACCGCGCCATAGCACCGTCCCGCTTTCCCGGCCCCGGACCGCCCCCGGCACGGCTCTGTGTGACTTGGGCTTAACCCGAGTACAATCTACGGAAGTAGGTGTTATCAGTGGCGGCTTTATAACACTGACACCAGGGTTTGTGAGATCGGTCTGATGTTACAACCTACACGATAAACAAGTATTATTTACACTTATAGTTTATCAAGACCCGATTGGAGAAGGTGCTACTAACCAGCTCATCAAGAAAACAATACTTAAAAACTGTTTTCCTGTGACTAATCCAAATTGAAATAATATAAGCAGCAAATGTTTCAATTCATTCGATTGAATGATTTTGTGCTTTCATCTATAAAGTCAGATTCGCGAGTTGTTCGCACGTGTAAATAATTATTCATTGGAAACAAAGTAGGCGTTTTGAAGACTCCTTTTTGTAATTATAATTATTATGTGATCCTAATATTGTTACCTTGTTGTTGTTAACGATGGAATAAAAAAAATAAGACTTAGCGAAAATTGTTTTCAAGAATTACCGCATATTAAAATAAACTTATCGCCATGTGGTTCCCGGCATTAGAAATGGACCAATTCATGTCTTCTCGTGGATATCGTACAAGGAGACTAAGGAGACTAAGGGTTTAGGGTTTAGCACCAGATAGGCAACAGGCTGGCCACTTGTCTACATCATGCCTTGGGTTGAACATAGAACCTCATTTGCTACCCATCAATTCTTTGTCTTAGGTGACTATATTTACAGAAAAATAAATAAAGAACTAAACATCTCTGACCTGAACAGATATGAAATTAAAAAGAAAATTACAACTTGGTTACTTAATTTAAACTATGATAAAACGGAGGATTTCATTACTTTTAATTCCTAAAACTTCCCAAATGTTCTTGTATTTAAAATAATCTGGTATACTTTGACACACTAATTCAATAACGCAATCACACTTCTCACAAAACACACACAACTCACGAACACGCTTCATCCATACATACAACACACACACGCACACACAATCACATACACACACACATACACATTACACATACACTTATCTACCCGACTGGTCCCATGTAATTTTGTTATTTAATTCAATGATACACATTGTCCACTTGCCGCTAAGACAACAATTATACACTGCCTCTCAAAATACAGGTTTCCTAGTTTGAGAGACAGGGTTACATTTCAGCTACTAATCTGGCCACCTTTACTTTATTCTAAATTGTATCTAAATGTCTATTTACCTACTTGTCAATTTTATTGTAATATAAACTGTACTCTCTGTATGGGTGGAAATAAATATTTTTATTATTATTATTATTATTATTTGTCACTAGATGCACTAAAAAATGTGATGATGTTACTTCCGGAGCGTATATACCGAATCCTTACCCTAAAAATATTCCCAAACGTGGTTTAAGTGTGCGCTTCTCGGGAGCTCACTACAGCTCTGTATACCTTTCTGGGATATGAGCTAGATCAACCACAGACAAGTACGTAAAATATACAAGAAAATACCTTAAATAATGTTTAAATACACATCCAAATCTTACTTACTTAAAGTGAAAAGATTTCGGTACAAGTTGTTATATAAAAATTACCATCTCAGTCGAAAGACGCCCACTGCTTTAATATAACGCTAAAGATGGCCATGAGTCCATGATCAAATTCATTCGTTGACCGAGTCAATTTGTATAAAGAAAAACTTGAAAATGTTTGGAGCAAAAACTAATCCATTCCAAGATCTTAAGAGGTTTTGCGTTACTTAACTAGCAAATTGTATATTAAAAATATATATTAATAATATTATCGTGTGTTAGCATAATAACACAAAATCTCTCGTGTGATTGGCCAACCCATGAAACTGAACAAGTTTCATACAAATTAACTCGATCAGCTGATCAGTTTGTATGAGAGTAATTTTTTTTGCGAATTTTGAAAAGTTATGGTACAAATTTTGTTGTTCCTTGTTAATTACGGAACCCTAAAAAACAACAGCATTAGAGTTGAACTGACAGATATTTCAGTCTGTGTCTAAAGGGCCCCGGAGACGGTCAAACGGTTTGATTTAAACACGTAAAGTTTGGTTTGACTCAAACCATTTTGATCATTTACAAAGGTGGTTTGAACGGTTTGTCAAACATTTACGTGTTTGAAGCATGTTTGATGAAATTTCATATTTTTGTTGTGTTTGACGCGTCAGAAGTGTAATTACGAGAGCGTACAGAATCAGACTGCGCAGAGCCGTTTGACAAACCGTTAAAACCGACCTCAAACGGTTTGATCAAACACGTAAGGTTTGAGTCAAACCATTTGACCGTCTCCGGGGCCCTTAAGGTCTGTGTTTAATAAAATACCTAAAGACGTCCTCCGAGACGTCGCTCCTCGATCTAAATCTCGCCATATCAACTGTCGAGTTGAAAAAGCACTCAGTATTTTAATTTTGCTCACTTTCAGTGCGTCGATATAGCTACGTAACAAATTAAAAAGAAAAACAAGACCTTCCAAAAGTTTTAGTATGTGGGTGGACTGAGTAACTTAAATTGTTTTTATTTTTTATAGAGATAGACATGAAATAAAAATATAATTCCATAAAGTTTCGATTTGAAATTGAAGTAGGTGTTTGTGATTTATAACCATCGATTTCTGACGCGCGTGGCCTCGCGAAGCGATCGTCTTTTGTTTCTCTGAGGATATAACCAAAACACGTGACACGTCGAATGACCAAAAAGTAAAATAATATTAGCCTTTTTTAGTTGTCTACAGAAGTGATGATTAATGTTTACTAGTGCGATTACCATGCGGTTTTAGCTTATTGCCCAAGTTGGATGGAAGGTTCTGTTGTAACTGTAACTGTAAACTAGGAGCGTCCATGTGTAGTTCTAAATATTATTAGAATTTATTTTATTTAGCACATGTTCACAAACAAGGAGGAACATCCTGTTAGACAAAACTTAGAATAAAATAATTTCCTCTACACGAAATTTTCCAAGACCTCCAAAGAGCTCAGTTTTAAAATATGCCTCCCCTGGGCGGCAGATTATAAATCGCTTCGGTCCATTAACTTGCAAGTCCGTAGCGCCTAATGAGGCAACGAGGGTCAAACCCAAACCTCTCTAGTAGTTTCCATTAATTCTAAACCCGATATAGAGAGGGGTTTCGGCGTTCACACCTCTCCACTTACTAGTACGGATTTTAACACGTAGAGATGGTTATTGATTCCGTGTAGGAACGTTAGCCTTCCATAAAGTTTTAGTTTTAGGTTTGTATAGTGAATGGGCTCGGATTTGTTGGTATTGAAAAAAATATAGAAATATTTTTCTTCGTCCTAATGTTTTCCCGGCCTAGTGGTAGGGTCCGCTTTCCTACTTACTACTCCTAAAATTATAGAAATAAATCTGAAAAATACCTTCCAATCTTTCAAAATTGATGTACGTTTGTATTGTGTTTACCAGATTTTGCAGTATGCCAGAATTATATAACAGAGATAATTTTGATCAAGTGGGTATGATACTTAAAAGGCAGAGTAGTTTGAATGACGTTTTTCTTTTTAATTTTAATTATTTTTTAGTTTAAATGTTACAGAAAATAAAGTACAGTAAATGTAAATACTTCTAATAGATACTCTATCATTTATCATACCAATTTTTCGGCGAAAAAATTTCTTCTAAATATTGACTAGAACAGACAAGCACAAGTCTGCAACTAATGCGTCTAATATGAACTCACGAGTAAAAAGTAAAACTGGTTCATTACTTTGTTTTGGTTCATTCAACATTCTATTATACGCGGAACCCTTTCAAATCCTCTATGGGCATATTTTTTGGGGCAAGAGTTGAAATGAAATTCGAATTATGTCGCGGGTCGTTATATTAAAAAAGTTTTCGGCCTCAAAAAGTCGCGACGCATATTCATTTCTATTTCGTCCAACGTTTCATATTAATAAATGATGAGAAAACTTCATAGACGATGTTTGCACTCAGAAATAAACTAATTCTGTTGAAGCCGTTTAGCTGTGAGATTTTATGAGTGAAAACTTGAAACTTTGGAGACGTTGTTTTAGTGTTATCTGAAGAAAATTTTGGCTTGAGTTCACGCTTTCGTTTTGTAAGCTTAGAAATGCATTTCTCGTGTCGATGACGGTTTCTGCGCCGTTGAATAGAAAATGAATGAATCTCATATCTCGCTGGTTATTCAAGTTTAATGTGACTTGATCAGTCATAATGTGTTATGGAAGATTATAATTGAATTGATTGTCCGCGTTAGAGCTACTATTATTTACTCTGTGGTGCTCTAGATGGCGCTAGCCAAGTAGTTAAAAAACTGAAAACCATACGAAATAAAAAGAGTAACTACCACATAAAAAATTTCAAAAATATTTTTAAATGTCGCTAGATGATCTTAATTTAAAGTCTGATTTCTAGCAATCTAATCCTCGCGTGGCTTTCATAAAAAAACATAGTTATTGACACTTTTGTATTTATTTTACACAATACTTAATTCAAAATTATTTTTACAAAGCTACAATATACATAATTGATCGCTATACACAGTTAAATGTTAAGACTAAATATTTTAATGAATATATAAAATTTTGGTATTCTCTTAAAAAGAACGCGGCTGTTTTAGTTCTTAGAGCTATGATGAACAAGCTGCCTGAAGCTAATCTTAATTGAAGAGATGATTCTATCTTTCTAGATCTCAAAATCTGTGGAGTCTAAACAAAGAGCTCTTTGTTCATCAAGTACGCGTAACGTTGGAAGTACGCCAACGGAAAATCCTAACAGATTATGTCTAAACAGTTGGGTATGCAAACGTTTCTTGACTATATAGAAATTAGAAAACTATTTCGAGATTGTATAGTTTTACTCTATATTTTCGTACTTTTAACTGAAAAAAGTCAAAGATTACGTAAAAAACCAATAAACCTAATAATGACCCATTTGACCTTTGTGACGTCATCTTATTAACATTAATCTTAGCTTTTTCGAAAACCTTGTAAAAAGTAAGATGTTTCGTATTATTGTCGTCAATGACTACCTGTTCTTACTTCCACTCTGTCATTTATTATTTCTGTGTGTGCAATAAAGTATATTCATTCATTCATTCATTCATTCAATCAATCAAATCTACGAGTATTGTTGTTCGATTCATAGTCATTATACCGTATGACGTGATACGGTCAAAAAATTAAAACCATTATATAAAAATAATAAATGATATAAATGATAAAGCAGTCAAATAAAATAGAATAGAATATATAAAAAAATTATAATAAGAATAGTCTAAATTACCATTTAAAACAAACATTATCATGTAATTTTTTCATCATAAAACTAGAAATAAGTTTAGGTAGTGAAGAAAAGAAAGACGACGCAACTAGTAGAAAGAAGAAGCTGAAGACATTAAGATAATCTAGTCAAAATATTGCCTTATAAGATGTGAACTTATCAAGACAAACTTGCACATTTTTAGTGTATCATTGGCCGAAGGGTGATTTAAGATCCAAATAAAGATAATATTTTAACTGCGGATCCAAAGAAGTTGGATGGGCTTGCTGAGGCAACGCGCTCCAAAAATATTAGCTAGGATTGTCTGGTAGAGGTGGGGCGTGTACAAAACAAATAAGATATAATTTATGGGGAAAACAATGATTTATTTTAAAGAGAATGTTAATGCACTAGACTAACATGTCGAAAGGCTTCTCAAATTAGACTGAGTCAAAACGACATATTTCGAAATCATTTGAAAATACAATTCTAGAACAAAATAAAGCTGCCAGTGTGCATTTATCACATGCCAGCATTTTTCAATAACAGAGTAAGGAGTGTAGGTATTGCTATACCTAACAGATTGTTTTGAGGCAGGGATAAAATAGCAGACTGTGACTCGAGTCGTGACATCGATCCTTATTATTCTACCTGATTTTAGCCTCAAATAATACTATGATTTATAATAATAATAATAATCAAAATATAATAAAAGATTTATTTCTTTTAAATTTTTACAATGCTTTTTGTATATTTTACTCTCAAATAAGCCAATAAAGAAGCTCTATTTTGCGACGCGCTTTTAGGGCTCTGTGGAGTGACTTCACTTGGCGCATTAATAAATTTTAGTTAGGTTTCTTAGCTAGTTATCCAGACTATAATTCTTGGAGAAAGCTATGTCAGGTCAGTACTATTATTTCACCATAGAATTGCCAAAACTGTTTTGAAACTTAAATTATCTGTGGTAGAACTTCCTCCGAGCATCCTCCAAGAGTCTAGGAAATAACACCATTACTGGCTCCTGCAAGGATCGATGACATTCTGCCGAGTGCAGAAAGATCTGGCGCGACAGCCTTAAGCGATGTCCTAATATCTGCCTCTATCACAACTATCAGAATGCATGCGTGCAAGATGCAAGCAATTTCAACAATTTATAACACCCAAACCGAATCAATTTGAATATTTGTAGTATTTCCCATTGATTTTGATTGGCATTCTACGGAAAATGACTTCTATTAAAGTCCGCGCACCCACGTACAGTATGCTGCTGTCAGGTACAGTTTACTCAGCTCAGTCAGCCAAAAGACGTCCATTGCTGGATGAAGTCCTCCCCCAAGGAGAACAACGTCCGATCCTGCCCTACCCGCATGCAACGGTTTCCGGCGGCTTTCACCAGATGGTCGTTCCACCTTGTGGGAGGCTTGCTCACGCTGCGTCTTCCGGTATACGGTCGCCACTCGAGTACTTTAATTTTGCTGCTCTACTGACAGACAATAAATATTTACTTTCTAAACTACATCTTAAACGGCTGGACCCGTAGCTTCTGTAGCAGCAATAACACCTGTCAAATTACATTTTCGTCACAGATTTAAAGCTTTTCAGTATACCAGTCGTAAATGGCTAAGCAAACATAATTGACGCGCTTTAGCTCTGCATGCGGACATGAACAGTACCAGGCGCACACGCTGGTTTTTGTTTCTGTTTTCAATTCAATATTTTATTTATGGCGTTTCACTTGTAGCATTTCGCCAGTATCAAATATGCCTTGCAAATAGAGTTATAAGAACTACGTAGCGCGTTTCTTCTGGTTGCATTCTTACGATTTGAGGAAACTTCCCAAGGTCATGTTTTTGGTAAATATAAAAAGAAAATCTGTTATAGACTGGCTAGATACAAAAGTTGAATTTAGCTTTATAAAATAAAAGTTAACTCTGTCGAATAGAAAATGTATTAAATAATGCTCTCTCTACATGGCAATGGCAAACAGCCAATATAAAAAAAAAAAAAGAGCTTTATTCACCAAAATGTTGTGGCACATACAAAAATCAATAAATACAAAGTATGTATAATTAGATGGACCAGGGAACATTGGTGAAAAGGAAAAACCTCAGCAAAAACGCAGATTTTCAGGATCTCCCTATGTTCGCTACATTGGAAAATTCTCCAAACAGTCGCGTCGACGTGAAGGACTAACGTTTTGTTCGAAGAAAAGAAATAAAAAGATAAAAAAGAACCAGTACTACCAGAATAAAACTGAAATTAAAATTAATTTAAATTTAAATTAATTTAATTTAAATATACTCAGCTGTATTGGCCAATATTTTATATAACTACCTACCTAATGATTTTTTTCAGGTTTAAACGTTATTTGGTTTAGATTTGATACAAAGCACTTACGCCTTATTTTTCATATACAAGGTGTAAGTGATATCATCATCATCATCATCATCAACAGCTCATATACGCATTAAGTATATCATGTTAAAACAATCGACATTTAAAAAAAGTTCAGGAAGGTAAGGATAAATAAGAAAATCGGGATTCTATTTATCTGCTCTTACGCAATGGACGGACAACGCACGCGCACGCACAGGGAGTGGCCGGCCGCTGCAAGTGTATCGTGATTTATAATACTTTACTGTTTATTTAATTCTAGCTATTTTATTTGTATAAAAGTGGAGCTGTGTGTGTATAGAAACCGTATTTTTATAATAAACCAATCCTAAAATAAATTATAATAATACAAAGTAATAGGTTTTTGGAAATCTGTCACTTACACCATGTCTATACCTAGGTAGTCCCGAACGTCACCTCAATGACGTATTACTTTTTTCAATAGCTCCATAGAAAGTTTTCGTCTCATTTATTAGGGCAGGTGAGCCGGGCTAAGTGGATATTGGTCCACATAGCGTGGACATTGATTGATGACGTCACTTGTTGGGCCAATAAGCCCTTGCTGTTGCCAGCCGCTGGAAATATATTAAAAAAAGAAGGGTCTGGAATTTTGCAGAAAATTTTACTTGAACATAAAACGTGTACATATATTTATGATTATGAAAAAAAGGGTTGGCGATTAAAGCGAAGAATTGTTTTCTTTTTAACACTATAATGGTGATGAAGATGGTAATTCCTTATCGATGATAATACTGACCAACTGACTAGCCTTGTCAACAAAATTTTCAAAGCCTCCAAATAACTTTCAACAGAGCAATAAAAAAAAATATAACAATTGGCAGTAGCTAAAACCAGCAGATTAGTGTGTCAATCGAAAGAGGGAAGATGCTTTAATGATAAAAGCTACGATTTGCTACGGCGTAGCAGTTCGTAGCAAAAGAGAAGTATTTCTGCTTAAAATTAAATAAGAATCGTAATAAATATGCTTTGAAATTAATATCCAATGTAAATATGGAATAATGTAATAAAATCAAGTGCCGTTAGTATGTGTATGTATTGTAATATTTGTAATGCCACATTAAACCTTAAACCGTTTTCTGAGCTTCGGAAGGCACAATAAGCCGTCGTTCCAGGGTATTCATCATTGAAGTCAGACTGTTTGGCAACTTGAAAGATCACTTAGTTAATTTTATTATGAATCATTATTTAAAGTACGTAATAGAAATAATTAACTATTGGTCTATTTTTGTCGATTAGATTAATGATTTGGTAAGTATGTTTTCGAAGTTATAATGTACTTTAATTGCGCTCGCATGCAGTTGAGTAGCTCCTTAACGTCTTCCACTTTTGTCAGTAGAGAAATCGCCACTTTCCTCTGTTGGAAGGAAGCGACTTGAACTCTTCCAAGTATTTCCTCTAAATGAAAAGAGTAATTTAGTGTGAAGAATAAAAGAAAAACTTATTAAAACCATTTTTTTGTGTCTCTCAGATCTTTGTGGCTAAACTACAAGATATTATTGCAGAAAAAATCTTGTAGTGGATAATATTTTTGGGACTCATTAAAAATAATCTCTTACTAACACATTTGAAGTTAATTTAAAGTGTTCGTTTCCTTTCATCATAACCGACGCTACCGGAACCGAACTCGATGACGTCACTGGACTCGACTTTACCAGATCTTGATGTAAACAGATTTTTTTTAAAATGCTTACGTCACTCATTTAAAAAAAAGCAATTTTTACAGAATAGGATTTTGAGTGAGTTGAGGTTTTGAGGCCAAAGGTTTTTTTATGTTTCCTCGAATAAAGGTTTTTGCAAACCATTCAACTGAACGTAAATAAATGATGGCCGTTTTAATATTAACGTAGAACAGTCTTAAGACGTTTCATAGTTAAAGCAAAAAAAAGCAGAAGATTAATAAGACGTTTTGTTATATTTAGTTTTACTTTTGTAGGTTTAACGTGCCTTCCAAAGCAAGAAATCGTCCTTCTAACACTTGACAATCCCGTGTTTTTTTTTCCGCGTGCATTAAATTTTGGCAACCCATTCAACAATCAGTGCTTCCATATTGATCCTCTTTAAATAAACACTAGAGTCAGTATTCAAATGTACATAC
This sequence comes from Carpatolechia fugitivella, assembly GCA_951230895.1. Lineage (NCBI taxonomy): Eukaryota > Metazoa > Arthropoda > Insecta > Lepidoptera > Gelechiidae > Carpatolechia > Carpatolechia fugitivella. Next base: position 5,495,107 of record OX579658.1, read on the forward strand.
ATTTCAAACCGTCTACTCTAAAGCTTGGCGTGGATAAATTGAACTTAGCTTCGGTTCCTCGGGAACAGTCAAAACTGCAAAGCGCTTTGTCTCGACAAACGACGTTCGTAATGATGACTGGAATAACTACGTACTAAGTGATTTATTTATAACAAAACGTACAGCGCTAGAATTTAATATATTTTATAATTCTACATAAACGATAAAATGTAGCATTTTTATTAACTATTTATCATGCAGCATCAGTGGTCGAGAGGTAGTGCGTTTAGTTCTCATAACCATGAGATTCTAGGTTTGAATTCCGAGAGGGACTCTGTAGTAAAACGAAAATCACTTTATGGGTCCAAAAAGATTGAATTACTTTATGTGTCCAAAAAGTTTAATGATTTGAACAACCCACACAAGAAGAATAACATATAATTGTGTAAGTGTAGGTAATGAAAAGTAGATTGTCGGTGGTCTAGTGGCTAGGGCCGCTGCCTCCCGTCCGGGAGACGCGGGTTTGATCCCCACCACGTAACAATGTGTTTATTCGACACTCTTACGGTGAAGAAAAACATCGTGATGAAACTTGCACACTCCTGCAACGAAATTCAATGGTTGGGTGTGTGTGAAGTCAACCAGTGAGGTCAACTAAGGCCTAATTGCCCTAATTCAGGGTAGGCTCAAGCCCCTCGGTTGCGAAGTATATGAGTTGATGATGATGAATGAAAAATAGAGGCAAATTTATGTTGTATAGGTACAATAAAAGCGTGGTTGAAAGTTTTGTAAAATTCTATCGGTCTTTTGGCGATCAATACAATGCAGAAACGTCATACAACTTAAAAATGTTTATACAAAGAGTAAGTTTCATACTTTGTAATAGAAGTTTATTAGCCTGGCAGTGTTCTCCAGAATCTGAACAAGTAACGACAAAAGTTATCGCAGCATCAGCTTCGTTATCGCATGTAAAAGATGCTATAAATGTAATATCAGTTTCAGGAGAAAAACTATTCTCTGTTGTTTCTCTTTCTTCTTCATTTTTCATCTCAGGACTAAAATATATTTCTACTGCACATTTATTACAATGAAACAAAATCAAAGCTTTATAAAATAGACGAAATTGGTGTCGATTCGGCATACGCCCAACTTAAACTAAACTAAAATTAGTCCTGTCACTTTCTATAATTTTTAATTGAAAAGGGACCGAAGATCATCGTTTTCTTTTTTGTCTTTGACTTCACGACTACCTGACAATTTTAGTGGCTTTTTATTCGTCATGGTGTTAGGTAGGCACTAAAACAAGATTTGACAGTTAGTCGTATTGTCATAAACAAAAACAAAACCGATGATCTTCGGTCCCTTTTCAATTAAAAATGATAGAAAGTGACAGGACTAATTTTAGTTTAGTTATATGCCAAATCAACACCATTATCAAGCTTTTGTATTAAGAAATACTAAACCTTTTTGTTCAATGTAGATTCCTTAACAGATAAAAATAACAGGAAACTTTTCTCAATTATTTCTAGAGCTCGTTTGTTAAAGAACTACATAATTTCACTGTTTCTCCGAAGTTGGTATATTGAAAGTAGAACAACGGAACCTATTTGTATACTATGAGATATTGGAAAAGCTGAAATAAGATATAATACCATAATTTTTACAAAAATTATAGTAAAATCTTCTTGGAACTTATTCAGTAAAACTACTTATTAATTAAAATAGGGAAATGATAATTATCTCCGGTTTGGAAGTTTTGTAATGGTACCTTTAGTTTTTTAAATGTTTTTAGCTGATTCAGAGACCTACCAGCAGAAAACTAACAGCACCAACTGCCGTTACTGCTTAAAATGACAAGTGTGTTTCCCTCCGCGTTCATAGATGGCACTTTTGCTGTGGTATTAAAAACAGGTAGAATCCACCAAAACACGGACGTAGCTGTGGGCGGTCAGCTGGTTGGTTTCATAATCTTCCACCCTAATACATAAACAATATTTCTTTCGGACAGTCCTTATAAATGAAATTGAAAAATTCATTCATTCTGCTTCTGAGAAGCCATTTTTTACATTTCAAAGACACTTGCTTCAAGAGAACTTTAAATTGAAGGATGAACGGACTGCTGGCACTTCCAGTGTGGTAAAAATGGTTTTCCAATTCTGTTCTATCTAAGTTACGACTGCTATTCAGTGCAAAGCTCAGCATAAATACCTTTAAAAATTAAAAATCTCTTTCCAACCAGTCCATATTTTCTTTGAAAAATCTAAACTGGTTTTGATGAAACCTGCGTTATTGTCACAGATATTTAAATGTGGGTTGTTCTCTAAGTAATCATAACAAAGAACAATTGCAATCTAATTTGTAGTTTTAGAGAAATGTGAGGATAAACATATTCGTACTTACCTATACATACATTTAAGAAAGGCACACGTGTTAAGAAGCCCACATAGACTCGCTTACCTATATACGAATATTGTGCAAATCCAACAATATTACAATATGCGGGTCTAATAAATAACCTCGTTTTAAAGTCAATTAAAAAAGTATTTTTCTAAGCCAAAGAAAACTTTACAAATATCTATGTTCGCAACCCGTATAAACTCTATAGTTTATACGGGTTGCGAACAATTTATGGTACCTAGTGATAAGGTTTAAAGTCGTTTAGTCGTTAGTCGTTTTTAGTCATTAGTCGTTTTTTTTTTGCTTGTGTCGCAAAATAGACTTATCAAGCGTAACCGGACTTTTGGGGGACCCCTAGTTTAAAGTCGTGAGCAAAGACAATGGCCTCGATTCGGGATGTCATCCTCTGGTTCTAATTTTAAAATCCAGCTATCCTTTTCATTTTTATGACCAATGAAGGAGAGGTGATGAACGAATGATATTAATTTGAACGAATGATAACTTAAAATAAGGGCATAGCTGTCAGTTTAAGAGATTTTTAAGTCGCATGTTTTAAGTGCTCTCTAAAATTGTGCAATCGACACGGCCATAAGGTTCAAATTCGATATTTGACAGTTCTAATATTAGGATGGCCATCTCCTGTCCCTTTTCAATATTAAAAAGGTAAAAGGACGGACTAACTTAAGTTAAGGATTAGAGCGTGACATCCCGAATCGAGGCCAATATAAGGACAAAATCAAGCGTTTCTATTGATTTACGTGGATACGGTTACTCGTATTGGCTCTTTGCCATTGTTTTGTTAGGGTCCATTGGTCTTTTTTTTGTTGATACTCTTAAGAAACAGGCCTATTCGCTTTGTAAAGGAAAGTGATATAAAATAAGTGCTGTTTACTACCAGCAGTGCAGCACTTTACTTTACTGTTGGGTCTTAAAAGCACTCGTAAGTGAACCTTAATTAAATCATGGTTCATTTATTTAGTTTTAAATTACTTGGGTATTTTAAAGTATCGCTGAAGTATTTTTTAAAAGCTACAGTTTCCCATCTCTGCCACTAATATACTCGTAAAATTGTGAAATTATTACTACTATATATAAAATTATTATTTTTTCAATATTATCACGTTATAAGGCGTTAAAAAGTAACTGTACCTACTCCAGATGAATATTTCATGTATAGGTATAATATCTAAATATAACGTCCATTCACAAAATATTCATAAATTAGATCACGACCACGAATAATAAACTACACAAGTTAAAATGAATTTACAAGACAAAGAAAATCAATGAATAAGAAATAGAGATAGCAATATTTTCTTTGTAGGCGAAGAAAAATTTCTCAGCATTTGATATAACAGTGAGTTCAGTACATTTGATTACCATATTTTTTGTTTCTTCTTTCTTTTATTTTTCCCTTGTGATTCTACGTACTCATGTTTGCATATCGAATTTCGATATAGTGCTCAAATTTATGACCTTCCCGAATATATTTTACTGCGATATAAGGTATCCGTACAGTTTTTACTTATTGAGCTGTAAGTAAATACACAACATGTTCCCTAAATACAGATTTAAACTTTGTTAATCTTTCGACAAAATAAATATTTTCATCAAAGACAAAGTCAAAGTCAATTTTTTTTTATTCGAATTAAGATTTTTACAAATCATTTTTCGACGTCAAAGCTAACATGGATAGCACGTTCACTACCAGTGTACGCCCTCTGTGGAGAAGAACGATTATCTATATTAAAAATATATCCATATTATGGTGACGCAATATATTCATAGAATTTTGGCGCTGTCACTATGTAGGTTGGTAATCACGTTGGCTGCGCCCAAAAGGAAGTACAAAATTCAAACTACCTATCTACTTAAATCAGAAGACTTAAATGAGGATATTGGGTATTTTTTTTAATGTTCCATCTGAAATGTTATTTTATGCGTTACTTTTTAGTGAAGATATAAGGTAAGGTGATATTATAAGATAATTCGAAGGAGGTTTCTATTTTTTTGTAAATTTATTTTTTTTGTTAGTTTTATTTATCTTTGATTTACAATTATTTGAAGTAGATCTCATATTCCTATACATATCTCTTTTGTACTTTTACTGCCTAAAATAGAATGTAGTTAATACCAAAGATTTCAGACGCGCATCACCTCGGAACGAAGTGATCGTCGTTTGTTTCCTCTGAGGTTAAAGGTCTATCCACAAAGCTCAGTGCCGTGTCAGGGACGGGGCCGGAACGTGGCAAATGTCATAGAAAATCGTCATCGTCACGAGTCTAAAAAAATATCGGTACATACATTTTCTATGACATTTGCCACATTCCGGCCCCGTCCCTTACACGGCACTGAGCTGTGTGGATAGACCTAATACTGACAAAAATCCTTGACGTTTGTGCTTGACGCACACCGTCGGCGGCGGCAGCGGCGCGGCGCTAGACTAGAAAGGTCTTCTCGAAAACAATAACGAGAACTATCAAAAGAAATAATAAACATTTCATGCGGCTGCAAACATACAGTTCCGGCTGACAGTGAGAAAGAAGTGGGGGTAGTCGGACAAATGGTTCGCTCCGTTATTTATTACAGCGCAGTTATTCGCGACCTACCCGCTTTCTTTTGCGTCGTGGAAGCGCTAATTGCAGACTCATTATCGGAATTAATTTCAGACAGAAAACAAGCTTGTTTATTTTAAAAAGTATTAAAGTTATTATAAATATACCTTCTGCAACAAAAGAACGAATATTTAAAACGATGTGTACCAAAAAAATGCGCCGTGTGGTGACGGCAAGGCAGAATACATTTGTCACCAACCCCTACTCTCCCCGTGGGTGTCGTAAGAGGCGACTTAGGGACTACACATTGAACAGGGAACGGGCAGCAGCGCTCTCTGATACAGTAACCTTTTAATCTGCGATCTCCAACCCGCCTGCCAAGCGTGGAGATTATGGCAAAACCCTCCACTTAAGTGGAGGAGGCTCATAGTCCAGCAGTGGATTGTAACGGGCCGTTGATTTTTTTGATTTTTTTTTCGCTTGTGAACGACCATACATCACATTTTTATTACACACAAATTTTCAATTCCAGTACATTTTCCGCATGAACGCCGTCAGAAATCCATTGGAGATACGAATATTCTGAATTTCAATTGGTTCGCGTTGGGTGTTATAAATTGTTGAAATTGCTTGCATCTTGCACGCATGCATTCTGATAGTTGTGATAGAGGCATTACTCTTGGTGCTATTCCATGGCGGATATTAGGACATCGCTCAGGGCTGTCGCGCCAGGTCTTGATGTACGACCCGGCACTCGGCGGAATGTCATCGATTCCTTGTAGGAGCCAGTAACGGTGTTATTTCCTAGACTCGAAACTGTATGGAGGAAGTCCCACTATTAGATGACTCATGTGGGTGAAACAGAAATTATTCGACAAATAATTTACAGTTCACAAAACTTTACAGTTTTCTTCAAAAAATATGAATAGACAGTCAGCTAAGAGTTTACTTACTATCTACATATAAAAAAATAGTTTTTTTTTTAAATCTAAGAATGCTGTTTTTCTTGTTACTTAAATCGACGAACGGTTCCTAAGAACAGATCTTCATTAATGAACACGTTTTCATTATAAATTGCAATAACAAAAGAAAGTAAATAATAATTAAGTTTAATAATTCAGTATCAAGGCAATAAAAGACTTTATGTTCTTCACTAATGGATTATCTATTAAGAATAATTATCGCAAAGTTTCGTCAAAGACAAAATATTAAGGAAGGTAGGTTTATTTTGTATTGTATTGAAGGTAGTAAATGATAATGTTTTTTATTTCAATTATAATAAGGTCGTATGGCACATTTGGTACAAGATATAAATTATTATAGGGTCACATAGCACATTTGATAAAAGATATAAATTATAATAAGGTCGTATAGCACATTTGGTAAAAGATATAAATTTTACACCCTAAAATTCTAGTATAATTTTGCTTTACTACCTAGTTGATTATGATTATGGTAACGACATGTAAATTACATTCATTTTTACCTATAAATTGTGTTCAGCATGCCCGAAAAGGTAGGTCTTAAAAGACATTTTTTTGCGAATTTCACAAAACCAAATATACAGATCGATAGAGAATTAAAAACTGAGTAAGACTGCATTCTCAAGTCCTTTACGCCCTAAATGTCCTTTACGACCTTTGAGCCTGGAGGTATCGATATGTCTTATAGTTTCAGACTTTCCCATACTGGTCAGTATAAAAATGAATCCCTATTTCCCTTGGTCACGGCATCACGCGTAAACCGCTGGACCAATTTCGCTAATTTTTATTTTGTGTTTGTTATTGTCCGGAGACGATTTTTATAAAAGTAAAAATAAGAAAGTTGCGCGAAATGTTAGAAAAAAGGAAACGTCTTAACGACCATAATTAACTTTTCTAATGTTACCTTAGCAACATAACTGTCAGTCGTTTGACATTCAATAAAATTAAGACAGGACAACGTCTGCCGGGTAGTAATACCCAACTTTCCATGATATTAATTGACGCCATTAATTAAAAAAAAAAAAATAATTCGGTTTCTTTTTTCGTGTATATAGTTTCCCTAGCTTAAAAAAAAAATAACTTGACATTGGCACAAAGTTCAACTAGTGCCATAAAAAAAAACAATATCATTCACCGCCTAATTCAGGGTAGGCTAGAGCCTCTTGTTGGGGACGTAAATAAACCGTTGATGACGATAGTTGATTATGAGATCAATATGAATTAATATAAGTTATTTAAATTGGAGCGGTTACAAATTGATTTCTTAAAGGAGCCAGTAACGATGTTATTTTCATAGATATAATATGTAAAAAATTCGCAGCAAAAAAAAAATCTAAGTCTATGGTTATTTCCTAGACCTCGTTGTTCCTAGTCCTAGACTGATATTCTATGTTACCAAAGACCTTTTGTTACTTTTAAAAGAGTCATCGTTGTAAATGGAAATGTGCAAATAGCATTATGCCAGAACGAAGAAAAAAAAACTAGTAACAAGGAAAGGCAGTGATAACCATAGCCAAGCGGTAGAGCGTTTGATTTTCATAAAGGAAGTTCTGGGTTCGGACCCATAGGTAGTCAAACTAAAATCACTTGAGATTATCCCAGTTTGGTTAGGACATCGCAGGTTATATCTACCTGATAGTCTAAAAAAGTAATATTATTCATCTTCAGCAGCTCATACACGTCCCCACCGAGGGGCTTGAGCCTATATACCCTGAATATAATAATATAATATAATAGTTTATTTTTATTTATTTATTTATTTCATAGTAAGTGAAGACCTAATACATCAGGAGATAATTACACATTAGGTAGGTACTCCTAGGTCACTAGTACGATTTACAATAGACCCCTGCACTAGTTTGCACTGTATCGCAGTGGGCTATTACTCCTCGTCATGGTGATCGATTGAGTGCGAATCGTGTTTATAGCTATTTGATTATTAATTCTCTAACTGAATGTATTTTCTGTTTCCTCTTGAAGGTAAGTAGAACAAAGTAACAAAAATAAAACGCGTTAAAATGAACGACAGCAGCGTGAGATCACTAAAATAATAAGAGATTAAGTTCTATTTTGTTAACTATATAATATAACATCATTATAATGCCTAAGACCTACACACTTCTCGGAACCTATCAAGCTAGCACAAACTCATTTTATTATTGGAATTATTATCATTTATTCCATATTGCCATCTAACTCTGAGAAATATTTACCTAAGACCCAGTCGTTTCAAGTCTGCAGTAACTGTTAGAGGTGGCTTCGGGAGCCAAGTTACATTAGAACAGCTCATTTCAACCCCCCTTATTGCAAATGAGCTTTTCCAGCACAGAATGTTGCAGACAATGATAGATATACCAAAAGTAATATCAAAGAATAAGTATATAACTACAACCCACACGATAAAGAAGAATCACATAATTAGAAAAGCGGTATACATTTTGTTGAACGGCTAAAAAAGGCGGCAAGCGGAATGCGACGGTTGTATTTTCGTTGTTTCTTAATAATATTCTAGCCTATGCGCGTCCAATTCCTCATCAAAAACCAAACAAAGTAATTTCTTTTCTCCTTTTCTTCAATTTGCACCTAAACGGTAAATTTTTGCCGACATGCGGTCGTCTTTACTTAAGAGGTAGACTGTTCCAGCTGAAAGTGGAGCTACCTATGAATATGAATATTAGACTGGCTTCGGTTAGCTAATTTGGCCTGGTTTGCAGAAATCTTACACGACTCCTTTGTGGTTTTGGCGTTTCTTCAGCGTTTTGAAAATAAAATTTTACACGTCTTACAGCTGCGCTTGGTACGGTGCGATATTAGAAAATCTAATAGGATTATATAACCGGAGCTTTTGAATGGTGCAACGATGTGATGACGTCTTCTTTAAGCAAGTTGAATATATTGAAGAGCAACATGGACCAGCTAACATATTTTTTTGTAACTACATTACAGACCTATTTTAGGCCAATCTTTTTTATTTGTTTCAATTTTTCCTCCGAGCAATCAATCAATCAGCCTATTTATTTGTTTATGGAAAGAAGATCATCAATATTATGAAAGACATAAGAATTGACGTTTTTCTTACGTTAAATTTCCTTTCCGTTTCGGATAAAGTGAAAACATTAAATAAGAAAACTCTATTCCAATGTAAATATGTAATGGAAAATGTTTTTAATGTTTTTATGTTTTCGCTGTAAAATTAATTACGAACCGTAAAGTTATTATTTTCTAATCATAAAAATAATGATAGTTTTCAAGAATTACTTGTTATTGTGTCTGATGATATTACTTTGTGTACAATGTCTTCAAACGCAGTACTTACTTAAAAATAGCAATAAGTTTACAAGAAAGGGACCAATTTACATAGGCAGTATATTTTACAGAACAGCAAAATACACTAAACAGCCACATAGTGCTATAACTATGAAAAACGAGTCCAAAAAAGATCGAAGAAGAATATCTTTAGATGTTAATGAAATTAAATATGGATATTTTCTGAAAGATCGACCATTTTCTACCTATTTTCAAAGTAAAAACGTTAATAATCGTACTGTAACTCTAGAATGGGATACGTCTAAGATGTTACAGTTGGTAGAATTCCAACCAGATTGGTTAGCATCGACCAAAAGAACATTTGACCATTATTATATTACTACTACAAGATCTACAAGGCAAACAGTTGTTACTTTTATGCCACTACTTAGAAGAACTTCAAAATACACAGATTTTTTTTTTGAATGGCCAGTATTGACCTTAAATCTGCCACCTAAGAATCAAATCTCCAGGGCCAGTACAAAAAGGATGCCTAGAACACTTTTTGAACGAGAACACCGTAAAAATTTTCATCTCCACTTCGATAGAAGACAGTTTTTAAATATAACCACAACTGAAATTGAAAGTGAAGGTCTTGTAAAAGTGAAAAGTTATTTAAGAAATATAATACAAAACAGAATTAACAAAACTATTCAATTATCACAAAATGTTACCTTCTCTACTTCGTTATCACAAGATATTTATAGGATAAATCAAATGGATTCCCCTTTATCGAATTCTGATATAAATAAAACGATTGGACGTTCTGGTAATGAAAATGTAATTGCAAAATGTTTTTCTTGTGGTTGGCATCAAAAGGACATTCCACATATACCTACTTGTTTTCACACTTTTGAAAATACAGAACATTTTTATATGAAAGCAAAACGTGGATCTTTCAAAACTCATTGTTACGCTAATAATACCTCTCTTTTAAGAAGTGGATTTAACAGATTGATTCATGAGATTGACCCCCAGAACCATATAGCTTTCTTTGAAGATATACGTGAACGAAGTCGCGATAACTTTTCAAACGCATTTAGAAGAGACACCAATAATATCGACGAACAAACTAAAGAACCTATTCAAAAGAATTATAGAAAATATCGGCATCAATCGAGCAGTCATTTCATAGGTGGATGTTTTAAAAGGTTTACTGATGTTGGAACAGAAGTATATTATGAGAAAGGATGTCGAATGTGGCCACCAGTAAGAGGAAAGAGCTTTGCTTCTAAAAGATTCTCGAAGTTAGAGAAGATGTTGAAAGATATTAAGGTCGGTTGTGTAGCTAGCCCCCATGCTTCGTTGACGCCATTTTCTCGCGGAGTCTCCTTGTGGGTTCGTTACCATGTGTGTGTGTGTCAAGGTTATTACTGTAATGGAAAAACTAATATACACTTCAGTCTTGCTTTAGTCCTATTTTGTATTTATGTGCAAATTCTCATATAAAACCTAAGCTATAAATTTTCTTATTTATAACTATCCTAAGTGAGTGTTTAAGTAAGTATTGTTAATCTTTTTTCTTACCGTAAAAGTATCTTTAAAGTATTATTATCATTATGGTAGTAAATAAAATAATAACCCAAGTTAAGTTCTGATTATTTATTTTATCAGAATTTGTATAAAAATAACAAATACTTAAATATTATGGCACCTAGTTGATACAATTTTTATTACCAATAAATAGAAAAGAAAGATCTATGGCATGGCAATAAACAATTATATAAAAGTGATATGATAATACTAAAATTAATTGCTAATAGTATCATCACGTAATTTGAATGAAATAAGAATTACTTCAATTAATTAATATGACGTTTTTTTTTCAAGTTGTGAAAGCTTATAAAAAATACACCTTATCTCTCAATTAAAAGAGTCCAAAGGTTTTTACAGGATGATGATATCATCACTCATGTGTTAAATAAGCATTTTGTTTTTTTTTTTCTATCAAAAGCTAGAAAATTCCCGCTAGTTTCGATGAACTAATTTTATTTAAAAAAAACATAGAAACAATAAGGATACAAATTCTATTTACCTAACTCGGAACTAAATTACATAATACTACAATTACAAATTAACATTATTAATAAAATTTTGTTACGTATGTTGGCTGTTACTAAGATTTCTATAATTTTGTACATCTCAAATAACGTATAAGTACAATAAGCATTGATTTTCAAATAATACAAAATTGCTTCTCACATTCAAACGTGCATAATAACATTCAAAATCACATTTAGTTAACTAATTTTGGTGCTTAATGCTATAATCTATTTAATCTACTTGTGCGAGCTCTTCTATGTTCCCGTTGCCTCCATCTGTAATAGATGTTAAATTTATATTTAATTTTGTAGCCTTGGCGTTCAATTACCCGCAGATTATCTCTTCGTTAACATTTTGGCAATGGAAAAGAATAAAATACATTTTTATCCCATCTATTCTATATATGACGATTGGTTCGCACATAAATGCGCCCAAAGTGGGTCTTAAGAGCCCACGGGCGTAAAAGTGTTTTGAATTTGGAACATGAACATTTGCTTATGAACATCTACTACCGGCTGGTAAAATAAGCATCTGGATTAAGTAGCAAATAGTTGCGGAGAGAGAGAGATAGCAGAGTCCAGCAGTGAACGTCTTTCGGCTGAGATGATGATGCAAGCAAGCGCAATATATTCACGAGTTGTAGCTAATACCATTTGTAATATTTTTTCTCATAAAGAGGAAAGGAAGATCGCAAATATTTTTTCCTCGGGCGACGTACTTTGAATCCTTCACTACACTCAAGATTTTACTCTAGAATCCTTCACTCCGCTTTGGATTCAAAATAGCACCCTCGCCGTAAAAACATAACTTTGGGTCCTTGACATAAAATCTACTATTGCAATCTTGATTTGTAGTTGCAATAATACTTACTCAGGGTGTCTTTGTCGTCTTTTTGACGCTGTAGTTTCTACACATAGTACTATTAATTTACTATTACAGGAAAATCTGGAAAACAAAGAGAAAAGAAAAACGTATAAATTGAAAAGAAGTTAAACAATATGTTAGATAATTATAGTCACAGAATACATCTGTTAACAACATATCTAGGACAAATTTTTGTTTTTTTTTGTTTAATTTTTGCTTTTAAAATTATTGAACGGTATGTTCTTCATTTGACCATGGTATACGACTAATACCAGTAAAAGCCTTACCCCACCTCACCATACTTTACAGAAATTTACAGCTGCAATAAAGATAATAATTGATTTTTTATTTTTCAGTACAAAAAGGAACAAAATGCATATTTTCACATTTTCCTGAAATAACCTGTATTTCAATCAAAATAGCAGGGCCATAATCTCTTCCAGAAATAAAAACCCTACTATTTGCTGCATATATCTTAAGTGTAAAGAAAACTTACTTTTCATGTCTCAACAACTTAGGCAGAGTTGATGCTAAGCCCACGTGATAGGGGCTGTTGCTCTGCCATTCCTCACAGAAGGCTTCAGGTGAGCGAATGCCATATATATCTCCTCCATGCCATACTGCTTTCCTGGGCCTGCAATTTGAAGACAAACAAGTTAGGTTTTTTTTTCTTGACGGGATAGACCCAGTCTGACCAGATGGAAAAAAAAAACCGCATCTAAATCGATTGAGCCGTTTAAGAGCTGCGGTGCCACAGACAGACACACAGACACACATAGCGGTCAAACTTATAACACTCCTCTTTTTTTGTCGGGGATTAATGAAAATAAATCAATCTCATTCAGACAGAGAATGCCTTATCAGCACTATGACGTAAACAAATTTGTACAGTCCTACGTTTTTGGTAAAAACAGATGCAGAGATTTTATTTTTTAAATTCATTTATGACATTTTTATTCACATGTTAAAATTTTAATTGTTATATAAAAATAGTATAAAGGTGACACTAACTTTCTATATTGGTTTCGAAAGAAACGGTTGCTACTACTGTGACTAAAAAAATAAACTTGTTTTTACAAGTAAAAGGTTACCAATCTCGACGTACCAAGTGGGGTCAATAAAAACGTTTTTCCCATTAAAGCTGTAAATGTTCGCTGACTTGGCGAGAAGGGCTCCTGACCCGTTGAACATGTCCTGCCAGGATCGGAACAAAGCCTCTTCGTGTACGTTCACAACTGGCAACGACCGGTCCTTGACAATTTTCACTAAATTCCTGAGGTCTTCAATTCTGTAAGAGAGAAAGAAAATGTTGATTATAGTTTTCTCTAGAAATCTGGTTTAAGTTCTGGGATTCTGGCTAAGGAAATTTATTGTGAAACAGCTAGGTGGAATTTTATCTGTATAATATTTAAAATGTTGCTACCTGTTGATCATTTCTAGCGTAGCAAATAAAATCAGGCGTAATATTTTAATGTGGAAATTAACTTATTTAAAGTGCAAATTATTCTCAGATAATATTTTACCAAAAAAGGCTTTCAAAGTGGTATATTGCCTTCTGCACTCTCTGCAAATTATGTAAAATTATTAAAAAATGTACAAATCGAGTGAAAATCCTTATTTATATAATAAATTCGAAAGTAACTCTTATGTTGTGCTTTTACTACTGAACTACGGAACGTTCTTTAATAATAGTTTGGTACCATAAGCTACTTTTTACTGCGGGAGTAAGCTTGTTAAAACTAACAGCACCATCTGTCGTCATCGCTCGGAACGATAAGTGTATCTCCCTCCGTGTTCATAGATGTCGTTGTTAGAAAAGCGTAGTAACTAGCGTACAGCAAGTGGTCTATAAGTTTGAGTCAATCCAATTCGGTTAGTTAAGGTAATTATGTTGGAAACGTACTCGTTAGACAGGAAAGCTACGAAGTTGCCCTCGACTCTATGATGTCTCGCCTGATTGTAGCACGCGTTGTTGGCCGCAGTTCTACCCGTCTTGTTGTTGCTGTACAACATGTTGCCAGCATAAGGCTCATTCAGGGCTATCAATCTTATCTGAAAGAAAATAAAGCATCTCTTTCAGTTTTCGACTAAGGGCGCCGCAGAACCTGTCGATGTGGAAATTCTTGTGGAAGACCATTGTCAAGTAGTGGATACACCTAATGTTTCGAAAGATCTACATTTACTCTATGGAGATAACTTATAGTAAATATAGGATGACCAGGTAACTTTTTGCATGGTTTTAAATCTGTTATTGAATATATGCTTGTTTACTATGAAAATCTCAGAGCATAATATATTTTTTATATTTATTTGTTTTTAAGGTATGGAAAGTAAATATTACTTACAAAGGCAGAATCAGTAGGTGATCGTTTAGTTGGCGATCCTTCCACGATTCGAATTGGAGGTGGTCTGTATGTAGTCGTAGTAGTTCTCGTGTCTATAAGAGAGCCCATCTGAAAATAAGATTAGATGTTTCATTATTACTATGGTTAGTTTTTAGTATTTTTAAATCCTCTGAGACTGTGTAGGTGTTAGAATCAAAGCTCCTACAAAATCTATCGAGTGTCAAAAATTATATTCCATATTCCATCTTAGAGGAAATAAAAGACGATCGCTTTGCTCGACGCGCGTCTGAAATCTTTCTATTCCGTACCCATTATGCTATGAAACCATAGACTTAGATTTTTTTTGCAAGAAGACCCCTATAGCGTGGATAAGAGACGTCTTATCCTTATGGATGGTCTGCAAGTCAGAAAGAGATGCACAACAAAGTAATGGCGGCGGCCCGCTTGATTTAAAAATTTTAGATCTGACAAAAGTTGAATCTGACCAAAGTTGAATCTGACCAAAGTTGAATCTGACCAAAATGAATCTTAATCTATTCCTATTTTATTATTTCTTATTGAGTAATTTCAACTACGCCTTGGATATATTTTGTTTTATTCGCTCCAAAATACTTTTACGATCGCCAGAATTTGAATGCCCTCATAATTTCCATCGTATCGCTCACCACAACATACTGCCATCCATTTTCGACTCTCAACAACAATGTTTTCTCACGTAATACGTAGGCCAGGGTTCCCAAAGGTGTGCTCGGCGTGTGCTGCGAAAGGAAAAGTTCATTTTTATTGTTATCGGTTTTGTATGCGGGAGAATTATCCGTAACATCCGAATGAATTAATGATGAGTAGGAGGTGATGTTGTTGCGAACAAATAACGCTATTCTCTTGGCAGAACTGACTAACTTTAACATCGTAAAGGGATTTGTAAAAATGTACCTGAAAGAAATCTTTCTCCTCGTACAAGAAACTCATCTAGAAAACGAAACATATTAAAAACTTTTACACTAACTTATGTAGTACTAGTGTAGTAGTCGAATCATTGAGATTCTTTCTGTTGTGTTTTGTTTCTATTACTGGAGTAACAGCCTCTGTGGCCGAGTGGTCGAGATGTCGACGCCATTACAGAGGTTCCGGGTTCGATTCCCGGTGGGGACACCGTCAAGCAAAAATCTCTTTATTAGACTTTCCCCAGTTTGGTTAGGACATTGCAGGCCGATTCACCTGATTGTCCGGAAGGAAAGATGATTCCGTGCTTCGGAAGGCACGTTTAGCCGTTGTTTCCGGCTACTGTCTAGTCGTTACACGAGCCAAGTCAGTGGCCTTTGGCGGCTCTATAACACTGACACCCGGGTTTGTTAGGTCGGTTGTCGACTATACAACCCACACGATGATGATGATGATTGCAGTAATGAACCTAATATGTAGGTAGTTTGCTCTAGTTACATTTATTTTCAATACACCTTACTCGAAAATTGAACTTACGAAGGCAGTAAACTGTGCGCGGTAAATGTGTTTTACCGCACTAGTGCGATTTTATTACATTTTTTTTTAATTCCTACGGTCTTCAAAATTATTATTCAGCCAGGATCATTTTGACAATAAATAATATTAAAATTGATTCATACAAAGAGAAAAGTATTTTATATTTTTTTATTTCAACAAATAGTAGGTATCAAAAATATTATCAGCCAGTAATATTTTCATTCTAAAAATAAAATTATCTCGATTTAACAAATAATTTTCATATTTAATAATAAATGTGAATAGTAAGGATACTCAAACTGGGCGCGATATAATAAAGGTTAGTTTTTACAACTTCTACATGATAAATTTTACCTGTAGTATCATAGCTTTTGTAGGGTACTATGTACCTTTCTTAACCATTTCAATTTCATTATTTACTATCAGTTTTCTCACAAGTGTACAACACACGGATCTTAGGTTTTATAACAAACTCGTGACACTATAAACCCTCGCCTGCGGCCCGGGCTTACAAAAGTCACCTCGTTTGTAATATGCCACCTACGATCTTCGTATCGTAATGTGCTATATCCGTACTATTATAAGTACCTGGTTGACCGAGCTTAGCTCGTTTATTTTTTTTGTAAGACACCTACGCATTTCGATAAACTCTACTTACTTCATACGTTCAGAAGAAAGTACACGCGGCTAGACATAGTAGCACTTTAAACGAGCAAGATAAGAATAATAAGGATCTCGGAAACGTACGGCTGCAACGATTTCGCAATTTAGTTTCGGGGGCAATAAATCGATCTAGCTTATAAAATAGATTTCCCCGTATTTTCAGGCTTAAAAGAATTGATACGCGATGTCATTGAAATAGAAAGGTAATTTTGGCTCAGTCGGGACACCGCGAGTTTGCAGTTTGAATCTCGACAAATATATATTTTTTATTTCTTTGTTCTTTTTTCGTTTGTTTCTTTTTTATATTTTTTTTATTCTTTCATTTAGTTATTTAAATACAAAAATGAAAGAAAATTTCTGATAAATTTTTTGGTGGTCTGAAAGTTTTCCATCAGATGGCCCGAGTAAAACGAGGAAAAGAATATATTATGTATTATAAAATAATAGGATGGGACTTTTGATAGGATTCAGAAAGGATTATTATAGGAAAATAAATTATTCCCATACCAACTAACCTACCAACTTATTAGCAGTAGTTCCAATTTTGGCCACTTCACGCGGCGCTAGTAGTAATATAAATTTGCATTTATTGAGGATGCGTGGATAATTTCAATGAAATTTAGCATTATATGGGTTTCGGGAGCGATAAATCGTTCTAGCTAGGTTTAATTTTTAGTAAAAATAGATTTCCCTGCATTGACAATAAATTAGGATCGGAATTTGGATAGAATTCAGAAAGGAAAATAAATTATTATTCCCATGCCTAACAGTGGTAAAGGCAGCGCTAGTATTAATATAAAATTGAATTAGTTGAGGTTGCGTGGATTAAATAACGTCTCCGTGGATAAAATAGCATTTTCCATTTCTGTGTTACATATCTGAAAAAATAACTGAAAATACTTTTAAATGCTTTTTTAGAAGAAAATTTCGTCACTATGTGAGTTGTAGTGCCATCTGTTGCAGAGCTTTCGGTGTAAGAAAAACGAAGTGATTTTCTGTAAAGGTATTTTAATTGAACTTAGTTAATGAAAAAATAAGTAATAACAATGACGACGACGGTAAGTAATAAATAAAAAACATACCTATAAAAATTGCTCCATCTGTTGGCAAAAATTTAGACCACGAAAAAATAAGGTACTAAATAAGAAATTTTTATTTCTGTCATTTTTGTATTTAAATAACTAAATGAAGGAATTAAAAAGTTAAAAACAAACAAAAAAAGAAACATGAACAAAAAAATAAAAAAAGTATATTCATGTGGATTCGATCGCCTGACCTTCGGTTTCATTGCCTCTCGGTTCCCCAACAGAGCCACCGCGTCGTTGTGGCTAGTGGTGAAATTAACCTTCTCTTTTAATGATATGGCGTACAAATTCTTTTAAGCCCGTAACATGGGGAAATTCTGTTTTACCAAAAACAAAAGCTAGCTAGATCGATTTATCACCCTCGAGACCCCCTATATACCAAATTTGATCGAAATCGTAGCAGCCGTTTCCGAGATTCTCTTTATATATATAGGTATATAGATATATACAAGAATTGCTCGTTTAAAGTATTAGATGTCACTACGAATAGCTTTAGAGACTTACCTTTATAAGAGCAGTTACTGTTCTGAAAACGATGGTCATTGGAGAGTAATAATCATCGTCATCGTCTAGCAGAGTTTCTGTAAGTAAAGATTATATTTGTTGGAGATACATTTTGATTAATTAAGCATGAATTATACACGTTTAACTCCAGTATAAAAAACTTTGAGAATTATACTTTAAGTAACTGAACCCTTGGGGAGGCCTACGTCCAGCAGTGGACTGCAATAGGTAATGGTAGCGATTCACACAGTCACGCTCTAATCCTTAATTTAAGTTCGTCAGTCCTTTTCACTTTTTAAAGATTAAAAAGGGACAGGAGATGGTCATTCTAATATTACAGCTATCAAACATCGCATTTGAACCTTATGGTCGCGTCGATCGCACAATTTTAGAGAGCACGTAAATCCGACCAAAAATCTCTTAATCTGACAGCCTTAGGTTATCATTCGTTCAAAATAATATCATTCGTTCATCTGAATTCATCACCTCTCTTTAATTGGTCATATAAACGAAAACGATAGCTGGATAATTGGGGAAAGAACATAATTACTGACCGTGGTTGTGATTTCCATCCACACTGTAAAAAGTTTTCTCAGATATAATTCCTCCAGGTTCCCCTTTAGGGCCTATTACTGAGTGTCCAGGAGACCCAGGAGGCCCCGGAGGCCCAGGAGGGCCCGAGACTACATGGGGCTTACAGGAATCTGTACATTTCCCAGGGGAACCTGGCCCGCCGTCCTTTCCGGGGTTTCCATCATTGCCCCGGTCACCCTTTTCACCTTTTAACTGTAAAGAAAATTGAATCGAAATCGAAAATTTATAATCCGATATAATTGTGATATGTCAGTTTATGATTTGGTAAAATCACATCAAAATAAAAAATAAAAACTTACTTTAGATGAATCAATTGAGCTTAAAACGCTTTCTCCTTTTTCGCCTTTGTCTCCAGTTGACCCTGTTTTTCCTTGAGGTCCCTGAAAATAATCTGCATTCAATACGAATTATTTACTTTTTTAAAGTTTTAATATAATTACTTCAATATTTTTTTACCGTAGCACCGATATCGCCTTTTGGTCCCATGGGGCCTGCAGGTCCGGGTGCACCATTCGTACCCCTGTGGCCAGGAGGTCCTCTAGCTCCAACCTTCCCTGGTGACCCGGGACTGCCCGTGTCTCCTTTTGGTCCCTTAAACATTATGAAAAGAAAATAGATGGTGTAAGGTCTAAGGTTTCTAACCGTGTTGTACCACAAATTTAATAAAAATAATTTCTGGTTATCAAGAGGGATTGCACAGCAGCACAGTTCTAAGAAAATAAAATTAACAGGATGCGTGGAGAGTCACATCTGTATAAACCTGATCGTGATTTTAGTCCGGTAAGTAGGCAAAGAAAATTTCTGAATCTTAAAAATCTTTGTTTAATAAAATCATATTATATGTCAGCTTTATTACGCTTGATAATAAAGCGATATAATTTTTTAATTGTTTTTTGGTAAAACTGACCATTTTGATTAAAATATTAGATCAAATGAAGTTTAAGTAAAAACACAGTTCGTTACACTATACGCTAGTTACGCTTAATTTGTTTTTTCATTTTAAAATAAAGTGTGTTTCAATAATATTGTTTTTACTCATCATATTGTTGTTCCATCAAGAAAAGTTCAACATATTTAATGAAAACACTTAGCAACATTTTTTTTTTTTTTCATAATACAGATAACTTACTGCTAATAAATTTACCTTCATTAAAGTGATTTCAGATTGTGAAATGTTTCCTGGTGGTCCGGGTTGGCCTGATTCTCCTTTATAACCTCTTGGTCCCATATCTCCTTTAGGTCCAGTTTTTCCATGGGATCCATGACGACCATCCTTTCCTGGGGATCCAGGTGGCCCTTCAGGACCAGCGTCTCCTGTGTCACCCTAAAATAAAATTGTATAAGTTGTAGAAAGTTTAATGTAAGCATTAATAAGGAAAAATAGATACAAGTGTAGAAAAATAAAAAACGCGGGCGTAGCCGATGAATATAATTTAAATCTAGTATAAGGGTCGAAATTCATGAGTCCGCACAAGTGGGCGACCCAACTGGTGTGAATTTACAAGCAAATATGAGGCAGCCGCACCCCAGCTCGTATAAATTGTTACATACAGTTCCTTGCAATTTAATAACACGGCGAAGTGGCTGAGCCGCCCGGTCGTACGGATGCTGATGCATATATTTTGAACCTAACATAACCAGCATACGAGGCCCCATGGCCGAGTCGTAGAGTGTCCGGCACTCTTTACAAATAATAATAATAAATAATTAAAGGTGAACTGAAGAAGTTTCCCCATAAATCATTTATTGTCAGACAACTAAGCCCATATACAAAAGTATTACATAACATAAAGATCAAATCAAATCAAATTAAATTAAATTATCAAATCAATTTAAAATTATAATCAACAAAAATACAATTATGAAAATTATAAAGAAATAAATAAGAAATAACTAAATGACTGGAATTACAAAGGTTCTGGTTTTAAGTCCCGGTTCATCATCATCAACGGCCCGTTACAGTCCACTGCTGGACTATGAGCCTCCTCCACTTAAGTGGAGGGTTTTGCCATAAATCCCGGTTGGTTAGGACTATTAAATCACAAGATTGTCTGAAAACTATTATGATTTCGGAAATCGAAAGGCACGTTAAGTCGTTGGTGTCGACTATTTACAATCGTGACATGAACCATGTCCGAGATCTTAATACCGAGAGGTTTGTGAGGTTGAAAACAAAATGATAAGAAAAAAACCAAGAGTACCTTATCACCCTTATGGCCAATCTCTCCTTCATGGCCTCGTAATTTTTTAACTATTTCAGCATCTACAAAGTGATAAAAGTAATAAATTTAAATAGTATATTATAGGTGGTTTTTTGTAGGTTAGGTGAGGTTAGTAGATTATTAACCAGGGGGTGAAACTGATCAATTACACCCGAAGTATTTTGGCACACGAGCGTAGCGAGGGCGCTTATTGTGTGAAGGTGGAATTGATCTTTCCCACAAGGTGAACACTTTGCTTTTCATCTGGATTGCGAGGAAAGTAAACAAAACAGTTTGTAAAAAATATGTATGGGCTACATATCTTTACGCGCCATATTAGTGCGCCGCCGCCGCAGCCTATTTGACACACGAACTGGAAAATTTTCAGTTGGTTTTTATTGTAAACACTGCGTATTGATTTTTCCCCGCACAAGCCTAAATCAACTTATTTTTACTATTTCATTAAAAAATTACATAATAATTTATCAAAAACCGCAGCATATTTTTTTCACCAACATTTTTCTCCCGCCGTTTTTTATAGGTTCGCGTTCTATTTAAAAAAATAATTAATATTAAATGATTGATTCTACAGCTTTTAAAGTAAATGTGAATGAAATGTGTAAATCTTTTGATAACTTTTTATCGCTCGAGTCACCTTTCTTCAATACACATCAACATCAACGGCCCGTTACAGTCCACTGCTGGACTATGAGCCTCCTCCACTCAGTGGAGGGTTTCGCCATAATCTCTACGCTTAGCAGGCGGGTTGGAGATCGCAGATTAAAAGGTTACTGTATCAGAGAGCGCTGCTGCCCGTTCCCTGTTCAATGTGTAGTCCCTAAGTCGCCTCTTACGACACCCACGGGAAGAGTAGGGGTTGATGAAAAATGTATTTACTCTGCCTTCACCACACAGCTTCTTCAATACACATTATACTATTGTATACGGCAATCTACCTATAGATAAAATATCCGAGGAGTTACAAGACCAAGTCCTGTCTAAGATTACATTACAAATGTTTTTTAATCTTGTTTAACAATAGGCTGATTGATTGACTGGAATAAAATCAACGTAAAATTAAAATCATGTAACCACAAAACGATATTTTTTATTCACTATCGCATAACTGACGAAATAAGAAAAGATAAAATAATAGATAGTATAAAGAAAGTGAATCAGATAAAAGGAATCCGCAATACGTTTCGTTCGACCGAAAAATGACACAACCAGCCTTCCCTACACAGATATTCCAACAAAATAAATTTATGATAGCCATTAAGACTCGCTCTTTCTTACTTCACTAACCAGAAAGGGATGAAGATATACCCTTTCGAGGTTCATCTGACAATAGCAGGGGTTCAAGGATAAGGATCAAAGCCAATAGAACCAATAGTAGCAAAAAAATGTTTGGGGATTCAATCTACTTACTCTACCTTATTACTTGATCGTGCCTGGAATGAGTTATTTCATATTGAAATTTATTCAGGTTTTTATGTGGAACTAAGAATAGAAGATTTGAATAAGCTGTAGACTGTTTCTATGTGTGAAGAATTTAGGATTTCATTTAAGGATTTTGATGTCTTACTTTTCACTGGATCCATATTGGGGTCGAGTAGTGAGAGCAATGAAGCTGGAAGTCCCGGTAGGCCAGGTGAACCTTTGTCACCTCTTTCACCTAAAATAAAAAGTAATTTTATCGTCTAAAATAACAAATAATAAATGCTTCGAATAAGTTACGTAGGTACCTAATGAAAGAAAATTTTATCGCTTATTGAATGTAAAATTAATATGTAAAACATACATAGCGGCTAAAATCATAACCCTCCTTTTTGCTTCACCGTAGTCGGGTAAAAATTAGGTAGACTGATGACTTGAAGAAGGTCGCTTATGGTGGCTGAATGAGGAAAGCGGGTGATCGTGCGCTTTGGCGTACCCTTGGGGAGGCCTACGTCCAGCAGCGGACTGGAATAGGCTGATTGATGAATGTAAAATTAACTAAGATGTTTTTAATGACCACAAAAAGCGTAGAATGAAATAAATAAAAGTAAAACATAGATTAAAAACAAATAATTTTAGGAAACCTTTTTTTAAGTAATTAAAAGTTTTGTTTATTGTATACAATAAATGGGTAAATAATTTGATTGTTTTGAAACCTTTATCTCCTTGAATTCCTGGTTTTCCATGAGTTCCTGGTTCGCCTGAAGGACCCCTAGGCCCTGTTTCACCCTGTTCACCTCTATCACCTTGTGGCCCTTCGTGTCCATGATGACCCTTAAGGAAATTTAAATAAATCGTAAATCTTAAATAACTCATCTTTGTTATATAACCAACCAAATCTATTAATATTTACAGGTTATGATGAGAAATAGATAAAAGCTCTTCAAAAATTTCAGATGTTTGGAAAATTAAAAAATCGCCAGAAAATACCAAAATACAAGCTTTAGTTGAGCGTGACCGCAAATTATTTTTTGCTAAGGATACCTATGTAAACTGTAAAATTGTTTACCTTGTCTCCTTTTTCTCCTTTTAAACCCTGCTGCCCCTTTTCACCTTTCTCACCGAGTTTACCAGGTGGACCAAGAGGCCCAATATCGCCCTTTTCTCCAGGAACTGGAACTTCTTTTGCCATATCTATTTCCTGTCAATAAAAGTTCTGACACAATTTTGTTTTGCATTTATTTATTTTATATTAAATTAACAGGCCATATAGCTCGAGGAACTTATAACCGATGGGGAAGAAAGGTTCTCGAAAGGCGACCACGGGCCGCAAGGCGTAGTGTTGGACGACCTTCCAAACGGTGAACAGAGTTGCTGGGCGCCGGTGGATGTAAGCGCAAGACCGTTCACAGTGGAAACCTGTGGGGGAGGCTTACTTTCAGCAGTAGACGTCTTCCGGCTGAGATGATGATGATGATGATGATGATGATCTAATAAATTTAAGACCAGACATGCTATCATTGAAACAACATACAGCAAAACAATATAATCACCTTATATGCCTCTCCAGGGGGGCCAGGTAAACCAGGTAGACCTATTGGTCCCTGTAAACCACGTTCCCCAATTTTTCCAGGTTCTCCTTTTAAGCCTGGTGCACCATCGTTTCCAGGTGCTCCTACTTCTCCTGTTTCACCTGGTTTTCCTCTCAACCCTTCTGAACCTCTTTCTCCTTTGTCTCCTTGCTTACCCTATAGACGAAATGAAAAACTACAATATTCACTTCGGATCTTTATGTGACCGCTTGAAAGAACATGTGCAAGACTAAAAAAAAAATACTTACCATTATTCCAGGATCACCAATATCTCCCATTGCTCCTTTTGCACCTTGATCCCCCTTGGGTCCTCTCATCTCGGGCATCGATCTCAATAAACTTGAAACAACAGACTCGGAACACGAACATGTCTGTAGAAAGAAAAGTATAAGCTTTATTTTATTTATTTATTCATTTTTTGTTTGTATTTTTATTTATTTTCATAAGGATTTATTATATTTTGTATTAGTAGTCTCTGACCCTCTGAAATGAAAGCACATAGCTAGGAGAGTTACCCTCGGAAAAGATGTCGAACCACCGAACACTCCACCATGTACCTCGTCAGCGCAATCCCGACCACTCTGACAAGAGTGTCCGACTAAGAAGAAGTCTTAGATAAATGAAAGGCTCGCGCGGAACTCGCCTAGATACCGCGCTTTTTAAAAACAACAGCTCCGTGAATGCGGCAACTGCGGTAATTGGTTGTGTAATGTAGAAAGTAACTGAAAAAGAAAAATTTTGATCGCGTACGCCGAATTCGGCGTAGTATTTGTTGCCGCATTTTACAACTACGTCAGCGGTATCTAGGCGAGCGCCGCGCGAGCCTTCCATTTATCTAAGAAGAAGTATTATTAGTAATTATAGTAATAAATTATTAATTACTCCGGTATCTCCTTTATCTCCCGGGGGCCCTTGTGGTCCATTAGGCCCTGGTGGACCAGTTATTGAATCTCCTTTATCACCCTGAAAACAAAAGAATACTATAATATTATGGATTGTATTTAGATTCAAAACAGGAAAAGTGAAATTGTCATTTCTTGGCTGATGATTACAAATATGTAGAGTAGGTTTGTATTGTGTCTTGGTACAGTAAGTAGGTCCTTTTTCCTCCGAGTAAGTGGGTCCCTGTGCCAGAGCTGTCAGTAGTAGTAGGTTTGTATAAAAAACTACTAGGTACTGTGGAGTTTGTATGCTCTGTGTGCAGACTGTGTGGGGAGTCAAGAAAATGAAGAGCAGACGAGAATTTGTCAAATAGGTTTTTTCGTGAAAAGATTAAAATATTATTACATCAAGAAGCTGTGTATTAGTTGCAATTCTAAGCGAGTGTTCCACCATACTGAGCTACGTGGAGAGGCCCCACAGTACTTACTTTTTCTCCTTTTTCTCCTTTAATTGAATCTGGAAACACATCAGAATTTTATTCAAATTTTGTTATTTATGAAGAAGTTTATAAGTATTACTAAATTGATAAATTGAGCTCTTCTCCACAGATTCCGCCACTGTGTTAGTGAACTCACCCAAAAAAAATGTAATGACGGATCTAAGTGATGTAATAACATCCTATATTAATTTGACTTTGACTTTGACTTTGATATGACTTGACCCCTCGTTCGGTTAACAGATTTTAATGATTTTAAGTTATAACATTTTGGTTAGAAACGAGCTTTGAATAATAATTTTCTCCACTTACCTAATCCACCAGGTGGCTGAAATTATTTTAAAACATTTGAATAACATATTAAAAAAGATAAAAATATGTATTAGTAATTTAAAAAACGTATTATTTACAGTTTTAGAAGACTTAATTTGCATAAGCGTATATAGCTTTTTTCGATACAAAAGAAAGATTTTGAAAAAGCACCGTGATAGAAGAAAGCCAATTAGAATACAGTTTTTTTAAGGAAGCCAATTAGGAACAATCATCTTCACTTACATCTCTAAGATATTCTGCTATGGGCTCCTAAAAGTGTAAGGTGTGGTTATTCAGTTATTATACAATTTCTACTGACTATCAAATCAAAATTAAATCTACAGCCCGTTACAGTCCACTGCTGGACTATGAGCCTCCTCCACTTAAGTGGATGGTTTTGCCATAATCTCCACGCTTGGCAGGCGGGTTGGAGATCGCAGATTAAAAGGTTACTGTATCAGAGAGCGCTGCTGCCCGTTCCCTGTTCAATGCTACTGACTATGATTGACTTTATTATAATAAAAAAATATAAGTAATATTACTACCGAATGTTTAAGCATAATGTAGTAATAGTACTATAGACAAATTCTGTAGCATAATACAATCTGTTGTAGTTCTATTATTATTTTTAAATTTTCCAACACTAAAGAAATATTAGTATGCATACTCACTTCTTCGTCGTCAGTCTATGGAATAAAATAAAATAAATGTTAATCACAAAGTCCCAACATTAAGTTTATTTTGAATAGGTTTTAAACAAAATTGGCGATGATTGAAGATGAAAATGTAAACTAAAACTATGAAGATATTTTAGCTATTAAGAAAACTGTTACTAACATTTTTATGGACTCTGGTCTGATAATAAACTTATATTATTATTATTATTATTAAACTGAATCCAGATAAAGGTATTATAAGCCAGTTAATATCGACATCAAACATCGCAAACGCGCATGTAACTACGATTTTTTTATATGTTGTTAGGTTTCTTGAGAATAGTAAAGTTAACACCCAAGTTTTCAACCCTGAAAACCCTGTGTTACTCCCATGGTGCTCGAAAAACTGTGAAATTTTGACACTTGTTTCAGTTTTTTCAAAAAAACTACCCTAAGGAAGCGTTTTTCAAGTATGTTTGCCTTATAATTTAATAAAGCTAACTAAATTTTCTACGATTTGAGTTAAATTCCAGTACTCTAGGCTCATTAGTTGCAGAGATACAGCTTGTCAAAGGAAGGCTATTTAAAAAAAAAAAAATCGTGTATTTTTATGTTTGGGTCATATTCAAAGACACTTACTTGCTAACTAAACTAATGGTATTGGTGCTGCTTCATTTGTTCATCTGATTGTTTTGTGACGCAGACTCTTTAGAATATGGTAAAAGGATCAACATTAACTCTCTTGTTAAATACTTTCACAGAGGTGGTGACTGATGCCAAGGTCTTCACTTTGTACTGGGTCAGCGTTTTTCGCGGTTTTCCGAGGTTTTTGGGTAGCACAAGGTTTTCAGGGTTGCAAACTTGGGTGTTAACTACTCTCAAGGGACCTAACAACATAAAAAAATCGTAGTTACATGCGCGTTTGCGATGTTTGTCCTTTTTGGTGTTGATATTGACTGGCCTATAATTACAAACAAGTAAAATAAGTTTGTAAAAAAAACAGTCTGAATCTAACTTGATAAAAAAAAATACTTTATCGTACTAAATAAAATTATGGATGGCTTTAGGTTTATATTTTCATAGTACTAAGAAGAAAAAAAAATAACGGGACCTCCAGACCCAGATTTCTTTCTTTTCCAGATCTAAAAAGAAAGTACTTAAATTTTATAAAATGTGTTATAGCTATATACCTGCTCGTATATATTTTAATAATCGCCTATTTTGTTTACAGTTTGCCGCTTAGTGAGAAGTAATAAAATAAATATTATTATTATATATATTTTAAGTTGCTGTGCGAAATATAAAATAGCTAAAGTAGTGCAATTTAAGTCTGAAATATAATTTTGAAGTTGTTTGCCAAAACACCTAAATTATACGCCGAAAATTAATATTTTGAGATCCTACAGCCAAAGGAAGCAAGAAATATAAAAAAAACTTCATCATACTAACACTAGATGAGAAAAATTTTACCTGAAATATATAAATGCATGTTTAAAATTTAATAAACTTTTTATGATGATGAATGAAATAATTATAATATGAAATAAGTATGATGATGAATAGGTAATGGATTCATAAGTTAATGATGGATATTGGTAAATATTATAAAATATAAACATTGTAGAAAATAGAAATTGGAGTGAATTCTAATACTTGAATTCACTTTGCAAAATTTAAGTTCAGATTAAAGAAACATTCACTTTCTTCAAATAAAGTAATATATTTACGTAATTAAAACTGGCAACTAATAGTTGTCTTTATTAAAACCATTGTTCAAAACATTATTTGGATAATTTACCTATACCACTTAACTCTTTTATTTCTCATGAAATGAAATGAACAGACAACCTTGTTTAGGTCGTGACGTCAGTGATTTATTATTGTAGCCTAATCAATACCACCATACTTACACAATTCAAGACTACAGCCGGCGTATAGTCTGTGTCTGTAAATATTTTAATAGCTTCAACACCACCCTGAAACAAGAGACACATTTTGTAGAATAACAAAGGGATTAAATAAATTAATATTCATTATCATCAACATCAACATCAACGGCCCGTTACAGTCCACTGCTGGACTATGAGCCTCCTCCACTTAAGTGGAGGGTTTTGCCATAATCTCCACGCTTGGCAGGCGGGTTGGAGATCGCAGATTAAAAGGTTACTGTATCAGAGAGCGCTGCTGTCCGTTCCCTGTTCAATGTGTAGTCCCTAAGTCGCCTCTTACGACACCCACGGGAAGAGTAGGGGTTGGTGACAAATGTATTCTACTCTGCCGTCACCACACGGCGTATTGTCATCATCATCATCAACAGATCATAAATTAATATTGCAATTGATTAATCGTACAAAGGACAAATAAAGGGTTAATATGGTTTCAGGCCAGTTAGAGTATGATGTGTATGATGGTAACATAAAAATATGATGTTGTTAGAAATGACTCACTCATATCCTTCCTTACAAACTTGTAGAAAATGAGAATACGAGTGCTACCACAACTTTCGATATTTTCTTCACTAGAATATAAAACCTGATATAGTAAATAATTAATAAATGTTGTATATAAATGTTTTCTTATCTTTTCTTAACTTAATAATACAGAATCATAACTGAAGCAGGTAAAATGTAAGGATGCCGTAGTAAGCATCAAAGCTTTTTGCAATCACCTTTTTTTTCTGACTGACCTAATTGCTATGAATACCATAGTGATAATATAGCAGACGCGGACTTGTGAGAGAACATAAGGCTCACACTCACACACATCCCTAAAATTCACTTATGGTGATCTATTTTTTAAACGTTTTGCACTATGACGTTAGTATGGTTTCCCTATTAGTTACCAATTTAATCTGGATAATCTAACTGTACTTATTGACGTGATTAGCAAGATTCAAGATAAGACTCTTTTTAATTTTAGCTTTTATTTAAAAATTTACTAAGTAATCATTACGTTAAATTAAAACTATCAGGAAAAATATTAAAATATTACAACGAAGAATCCATCATTACCCGTGTGTTTGTATTACTTCGAGGACTTAATAAAAGCATGAATCTACGGTAGACTTACTTTAATATACTGATGTTTTTATTGTTCCGCTAGAAGATTAAAAATATTATGACGGGATCCAGTACTCTTTTTGTGGAAAATGGAGCGAGATTAAATGAAACCGACTCTGGAAGAGATTCGCTTGCTATCGACACGGGCTGACTTTATGAGATTGTTGTCTGCATTTTTTTTAAGAATGTCGGATGGAATAGCTTTCTATACAGCTCAGAATCTCAGACAGGGTAATATTTTCCATTGAATAGTTTCACAACGGGATACTCGTAGAAGTTTTTGTTATTTTTTAGTTTTATACTAAAAGAAGCGTTATTACAATTTGCCGTATTAGAAAATAAAATAGACCTCGGTAATCTCAATGTTATTAGTGTAAAGGGGGATTAAAGTGATCCAGAATCCATTTGCTCTTGTCTTACAATAATTCATACCCGTTAATTTATTTAGGGCTTACTTAATATCATCATATTTTATTCATACAGCAGCGATTATAATTCCCTAATTATTAATTAAAATCTGATTTTGAATATCGGTCATTGTTGTTGCAGTATTACTAACTTGCCGTCCCGAGTGCAACTCGTGTTGTCCTTTTAGGGCAAATGTACTTTATGAAGTTCGGCCATCAAAGTGTTCAAATATATCTCATTTGTCAGACTTGAGAAAGCAATTTGTTGTATCTAAAAAAAAAATGTCGTATAATTTCTACAAAACAGTTTCTATGAAAAGCTGAAGGCTTCCAGTAGGAGTAATACAGTGGCTCGTTAATCTACATCGAGCAACATGAATATAGAGTTTTCTATCAAGATGGATAAATATTTTAATTATAAGCTGCTTATTTTAGATAAAAAATATTACTTTTTTATTACGTACAATAAATTATGTTCACTAAAAAGAAGTTGTTTTTTTATTTTATAAAAAAATTGTCAGCAACATGAATTTGCGGAGTGAATGAGCTTAAATCTATAAAACTATTTACTTGACTGCCAAAAATAAAAAAAATATTACGTAGCCAAATGATACAAAAATATTTCGCATCCATAACTTATTTTCCTCTGTATGCAGAAAATTTGCTCTCAAATTCCTGAAAAGGCTGGTTATACTTTATATTCCATTCAAACCTTTTAACTGCTCTAAAATGTATTTATTTCCGCTATATAATTGTATTTGGAAGCAAATAATTCCTCTCAGCACATTCTCTAATGAAGACTTGAAACTCCCCGTGGCTGTCGTGCAGTTTCTAAAACTAATTAATTTCAGCGCGCGCTAAACGCCACGTTAATGGGGTTGCCTTGTAAATAACGCGTTTAAATCAATCACGCACATTTGGGAATCGATTCGTACTACATAGTACAATACAAAGGGCGCATTCCGAATCAGACTTTCAGCGCTGTCAGCGATCAGAAAAGCAAAAAAAAACATGGGTTTTGCCTGCTGACAGTAATTCGGTACGCGATTATCGAATACAGCGCATCTCAGAACGCAGGGTAATATGCAAATATTTAAACCTAAGAATGTCTCTGTAGCTTCATAAATAATAAGTTAAGATTTTAATGCTAAAATTGTTGAAATCCGAAAGCAATTTTTATTATTAAATTTATAGATCAGAATGTTACTCTTCTTACTGTATTAAAATTAAATTACTAATGTAACGTGTAAAAAAATACATATTTTTCAAATGAGTAATATGATATATTATGATAACTTAGATAAAACCCCTAATAAAAAAAAAGACTAAAGTAAAAACTCTAATTGTCATTTTCTGACTTTTACTCTCTTATCCCCAACAAGCGCGACACCCCATAATAATTTTCTAATAAAACGTTAACAGCAGAATTGCATTAAAACCATGATCATAATAGGCGGTGTTGCCAACTCTCTTCCCGTCAAAATACATTAGCAACTGTCACAGAACAGTTCCACCGCAGTTGATTCCAGACGTATTCCAGCGGATTTCAGTGTAACACCTCGCTTTAGTTAGGGATGCTCTCTCAAACTGGAGCTAGGAAAGAGATCAGAGCATTATTTCGTAAAGTATTGGAACTATTTTACTTGCATTGATACTGGTTTATTTAAAAAAGTAATCGAGCTACGTTTATTCACGCTGCCGTCCCCGAAGTATTGAACAAAGTGGGCATCCTAGGAGCACACACTTATACCATGTTAATAAATTTATAAAAATAATTGTTTTCTAATATCTACAGAATGTTATCTACTTTTGACTTCGTCTTCTTTGAAAACCATGATGTCAACTTGATGCGTTAGCTATCTGTATAGTGTCAGGATTTTGTAGCTCCATGGCTCAGGAAGCAGATCTGAAGCAGCTGCGAAGTTATGACGCGACCGGATATTACCTAACCGAACGGCTGCTCCTCAAATACTATCCTCAGCTCCCTCAGAGTTTCACTTCGATGACTGTTAAATTTAAAGGATAAAAGTTCTGAAACTTGAGTTGTGAATGTGAAGCACAGACCCCTTCTCTTCAGGCACACGAACTTTTTTCGTTGTGTCATACCTAAAGCTAAAATTTGTATTAATTTAAGATAGTCTGTGGAGAACTAAATAAATATTTATTATTATAATATTATAGGATTTGTAAGGTCAGTTATCGGCCTTAAAATTCACACAATGATGATGATTATTATTAATGTATGATATTTATCTATAAATATGTATTTGCCCTGAAAAATAAGCCTGCTTGCTCAATGCTCATAGTTTCTCATAATATTCATGTCATCATTATTGGTAACAATTAGTTGGTAGACTAAGCTCCAAAAAGATCTGAGTGATAGGTATAAGTAAAGTATATCTAGAGGTTTCAAATACCTAGTATTGTTTGTGGGAATCATCTCAACAGGGTTCCTTGGTGTCTAAAATATGTGCGAGCACCTAGCGAACTGCTATCCCCCAACATCAACATCAACAGCTCATATACGTCCCCACCGAGGGGCTCCATCT
This sequence comes from Carpatolechia fugitivella, assembly GCA_951230895.1. Classification (NCBI taxonomy): domain Eukaryota; kingdom Metazoa; phylum Arthropoda; class Insecta; order Lepidoptera; family Gelechiidae; genus Carpatolechia; species Carpatolechia fugitivella. Next base: position 5,527,495 of record OX579658.1, read on the forward strand.
TACCCTGAATTAGGGCAACTAGGCCTTAGTCGACCACGCTGACCCAGTGCGCGTTGGTCAACTTCACACACAACTATTGATTTTTTTTTTACTAACCCCAAATTTTCCATAATTCTCAGAATCCTCTTTATTTAAGTAAGTTAAAAGGATCCAGTACTTTCTATATAGGACATAACACTAGATTGTTGATAGCATTTAAATATTGTGTTTATAGACTTTCAACTGGTGCCAAACCAAAGATACAGACCAAAGACCAACAGATAATTCGTTGCCAAAGACATCATGTTTCAAATTATCTGTCAGAATGAAATATGGGAATACTTACAAGATCTGCAAGTATTTATTATCCGTACGTTATTAAATATTTTGAGTAGATCACTTTGTAATGTTGTAGTTCGTGTTGCATTTGGCTATGTCTGTGTCCTTGAATCGTTTGCCAAAATTATTTACAGCCTGAAAATTGGTATTTAACCGTGAACCTGAAACATGCTATCATTTGTTAGTATGTCATCAAACGTGTTTTGAGAAATTGTTGTTCGTAAATTCGTTGCGAAGTGAATTTATGACAAGACGCTAGCTTTTTGACAGTTAAATATTAATCTTCGGAATCGAGGTTACCAACTCCCAAAACCAATTTGCTTTACATATTAAGAGGAAACGTTTCAAATTAATGCTTGTCTATAACCTCAAAGACTTAATGACTTCGATAAACATTATAATTGCCTTCATTAAAGTCACTTCGATTTGAACGTGACTCGTTTTTAATTAGTTGAAAGCGTCCTGAGGAGGCCTGAAAATTATCTTAATTACATATATGAAATAATTTATAAAACAAAGTGAAAATAACACAGTTACCTACCAAGTAAGGGATGACAAAAACTGTGAAGAAAACGAAAGTATCATAGAACCGAATTGAAATTGAAATTTCATATTTCATTCGTAATTCATAACCTTAGACGTGTGATATAAAGTAAATTGAGTTTTATTACAAATGCTTTCATGTTTAGCTGAGTATGAAATTTTCCCAAAGAAAAAACGTAGCATGCACGAGAGGATGTATACACACTCGAATACAGTGCCGGCAAATGAGTACAAAGGAGCGGGAACGAACGAAAATCTCATTCAAATTTTGCATTTTTATTGTGGAGAAAGATGAGGGTCGGGAAAATTATATACGCAGCCAGTTTCCACCTCTGAATATATATCTGGCAAGCGGGCTAATTTGTAAGTGTGCTTGGTCGACCGTAAATTTCACGCGTGAAGTTGTAAACTTTTACAAAAAGTACGGCCGTATATTCTGAAGAAACATCACGGAACTGACGTTTGAATACCCGGCTTCTTAAGTGTTGCCATTTTCATTTCGCGTTTTATCGTGGGGATTTAGAGGGACGCGCTAGCCGGAAGAGCTGGAGAGTTGTTTTTGTGCGCAGAACTTTTTGTGACGCAGGTGTGGCCGTGAGTCTTTTTGTTAATGTAACATTGTTACTTTTCTTACATTGTTTTGATATGAAGCTGTTGTTTTCGAAATTTATGCAAATAAGATTCTTTCTTATCCTTAAAGAGGTGATCCGAAATTTCATTAGGTCACAAGGAACACATTTGAAACTATGTTTTGGATAGGTTAGGAATTTTAAAGATACAGTCAGTTTTTGTGTTTTATTATTCAACGTGCAAAATTTAAGGACATGGATATAAAAATCGTTTAACAAATTAAGGCTCTAGTTATGGAACTATTTCTTTTGCTATTTAAATAATAAAATAGGAACGACTTCTAATTATTCGTTAATTTTGAGGTACTTATTCTCAAGCTTTAACGTTAAAACATTAAAGGAGGACTTGAAAATAATTCCTTTGATTTCAACAAAGAAATTAATCCAAACGATTTCCAACTTGAATTGAAATTCTTTAATGAAAATTGTGGCTGCGATAACTTTCTTCACAAAGGTTTAGTTGGAACTTGGGAGAGTGTTTTATCTTACATTTTACGAAATTATATAATTGAACAACAGAATTTTGTATTAACAATTTTATTTGCAGGTTTTGATCTTGAGACATGCATGAAAGAATATTTTATCCTAGAGGGTTTTTTATCCTGGTGTGCTTTGCATAAATATTAAAAATATTAGGTTATTTACTTTTGATTTAATAATTGTTTTATTCTGCAAGCTAAAACTATAAAAAACGCCTATTGTCCTTTATAAGACATTGCGTCTTAAAGAAAATAGTTATGAATAGGCTACGAACACTTGTATGGGTTAAGACAGTGCGTTCTTTACAAGGCACAATATGTTTTTTTTTTAAATATAAAATCGTAGCCGTCTTCTCGCGGCTACGCCCGCGTTTTTTGTGTAATTTCTCTGTTTTTTAAACTAACTATAAACGTGGAAATACAACCTGTATACCTATAGTTCTAAGTGATTTACATAGATGGTGCTATTAGTTTTAAGTCTCGGCGAAACAGAGCGGGACTGTGCTATGCTCCGCCATACAAAGTCCCGCTTTCCGGGCTCCGGACCGCGCCGCTCCCGCTGTGTGACTTAGGCTTTAATAACCTTACTGCGGTGAGGTGCTACACCGCGGGAAAAAGATATTTTCCCCCGATAAAAAGTAGCTTATATCCATTATTGGGTACCAAACTATCTTTGTAGCACGCATGTAAATCAGTGTATTAGTTTAGACGAACGTAATACTCGTAGATAGACATACAGGCACACAGAGTTACCTTTGCATTTATGGTATCATAGATAAAGATACAGTATTTTTTTTTTATAGAAACAAAATAGTAAGGATCAAGTACTACTACTAAGTAGTTAGAGGACCAAGGTAGTTGATATCGTCCAGAAGTGTAGCAAGCTGAAGTGGCAGTGGGCTGGCCATGTCTGTCGCAGAACCGATGAGCGCTGGAGCAGACGGGTCCTCGAATGGAGACCACGTCTCGGGAAACGTCGTGTGGGACGCCCCCCTGCCAGGTGGACTGATGACCTGAGGATGGTCGCTGGTGGTGGCTGTATGAGGAAAGCAGGTGATCGTGCACTTTGGCGTGCCCTTGGGGAGGCCTACGTCCAGCAGTGGACTGCAATAGGCTGATTGATTGATTGAGTGAACGAGAAAGTATAGGCTTTAAATTTTGTTGTACTTCGAGCTGTTGCACAAATACAAAAAGGGCCCTTTTACACAAAACCGTGCAGTCAGCTGATCGATTTACCACAGGAGATGCGTCTTTATTTATCAATCGACTAACGTTCCTTGAGAAAGTTCAGTTTCTTTTTGGGTGTTTTAGTATCACCCTAACAGGGCAATATATATTATTCTAAATAAGATCTTTCAAGTTAAGCATGTGTGAGTACCTTCAGGGTTGACCTGGCACTATTTCCGTTTTGCATAATCTGGGCTGACCGAGGGAACCCCCAAGTGGGTTGGGTAGTGGGCGCCATGAGTCTCAACTCATTGTCTTAAATTTTTAGTGGTATGAGCTTTCCGCTACTCCGCAAGTCCGGTTACACACGGTTCATCGATTTTTTGACATAGAACAAGAAAATAGTCATCCTAGCTAGCCTTGTAAGAATTGGTTGATGTCAAACAACTCTTTTTATTTGCAGGTCTGTAGCTTTCACAGCAATATTTTGTCGGTAAATGTATGTACAGTGTGTTTATTTAAACACACTGTACATACATTTTGAGATTGAAATATACTGGTTCAACATCTCATCAACGGCCCGTTACTGTCCACTGCTGGACTATGGGCCTCCTCCACTTAAGTAGAGGGTTTTGCCATAATCTCCACGCTTGGCAGGTGGGTTGGAAATCGCAGAATAAAAGGTTACTGTATCAGAGAGCGCTGCTGCCCGTTCCCTGTTCAATGTGTAGTCCCTAAGTCGCCTCTTACGACACCCACGGGAAGAGTAGGGGTTGGTGACAAATGTATTCTACTCTGCCGTCACCACACGATACTGGTTATTGGTAGGTTTCAATAAATGTTGTGATGTGTGTGTGTGACTGTGAGTTGTGTGATTGTGTTGTGATTGTTTCTTAGTTGTGAATTATGGTTTGATTGTGAAATTGTGGTACCAGTAACCCTAGCAGCAGTAACTTTCTGTATCTCACTCATCATCATAATCTTGTTCGCTGTAAGGTGGATGACCGTCTTAGAAACCTTGGTGTCAGAATTATAGAGCCGCAAATGATTTAAAATTCTGAGATGGTCCATGTAACAACAATTTTTTCAAAGATGGGTAAAAGCCGGGACCAACGGCATAACGTGCGTTCCGAAGTATGGAATCATATTTTTTTAATCAAGTGAGTCAGCCTGCAATGTCCTAACAAAATTGGGAAGAAAAGTCTCACAGAGAGATTTTTATTTGACAGTTTACTATATAGCATTGGATCGAACCCGGATCCAATGTGAGTCAAACGCTCGTTTTTTGTTTTAAATTATTAAAATCCTTGTCCTTATTTCCTTACTAGTATTATAAACGCAAAAGTTTGTATGTATGGATGGATGTTTGTTACTCTTTCACGCAAAAACTACTGAACGGGTTGGGATGAAATTTAAAATAGAGATAGTTTGTACTCTGGATTAACACATGAACCTTTACTCTCCAATCAAAGAAGCAAAAAGAAATAATAGAATCCTAAATAAATTAAGTCTTCCACTAACTACTCTTAAATTATACGGATCCGGTCCGTACTCAATGACAATCCGTATATACAATTCACTTCCTAACTCCATCAAAAACCATGAAAAATATCCTAATTTCGTAAATTATCTTAAGCAATTTTTAATCAGTAAAGCATACTACACGTTAGATGAATTCATTAGCGATAAATTTGACTAGTAAATAAATACTAGAAAAAATTAATAAATATATAATCGTTTATTTGCAAATAATAAGATAATACAATAAATATTAAATTTATATTATAAACATTAAAAATTATGTAGGTAGGAATAAGTATTTTGGTCTCTCCCTTTGTCATTCTTTGCGGTGCTCCTATCTACGGGGCTTATATCTACATGTATAGCACTTAAGAATTTGTAACACCTGTATTGTACCATGTAATAAGCAAATAAATGAATAGGAATGAACACGTAGCATACTTTTTACGGGGAAATTTCTTATTCCCACGCGTAAGCGCAGCCGCGGGCGCACCGCTGCTAGTGTGTAAATAAATACATAAATAACAACAAAAGGGAAACAAGTTCACGAGTACAAGAAAGTTTATTGAAAAAAAACACTCATAAACGCTTCTTGACACGAATATCCCCCACCACTTTCACCAAGCACTCATAAAGCTTTGCAGGGACTTTACCGAAGCTCATAGTAGTGCGACGCGGTACCAACATGCCGTAAAATATGAGGGACGTGTAGGATAATGATAAGGCTTCAGCTCGGTAAATCATTGGATTTTCCGGCTGAGAGACGCCTCAGACCCAGGCAAATTTAAGGAGCTCTCCTGTGGGTGAATGGTTTCTATTTGTCCAATAGATACCAAACTAGTTTTATACGACTTTTGATAAATTTCATATATACTCACCGGCACATCTAACCGCCCACCCTTCATTTCAGGGAATACTCGTGATTCTTTATAATTCTATTAGTAACAGCTGATGTTAGTAAAAAATAGTTAATTTAACGTTTATTTAAGTGTGTTTTATTTATCGTAAAATTATCAATAAAACAATTGTAATGTATAACAATAAGTGTAGTTTAAAATTAACCCGAAATACAAGGGTGGGCGGTTAGATGTGCCGGTGAGTAATTACTAGCATTCCACGCGCAAAGTTTTATATAAAGTAATCACCCCCCCCCCCCTTTTCACTTTGTTTTTCGTAAATCACTTCTTCTACGTAGACCGAAGTACTTTAGATTCCATTATTTTGGCCGAGGCGGACAGCGGGAACTAATCAAATCCCTTTCCGTTGTCCACGTAATACCAGCCTAAGTATTAATTTATCAAATAAATCTGTTACAGATCTTGAATAACTTAATTCAATATCAATTATTGCTAAAGAACTACTTGCCCAAAATAATACAGTACTGTAATAATATGTAAAATTATTTCCAGCAGTAATCTCCTGCATTTCATGGCAAACGTTAACATGGTTGGCCAATATGAAAGTAATTAGTATAAATCTCAGAAAACGGCAACACAAACATTGCCAGAATAGCGACCACTTTAAAACTAAATACAACTCGACACTCACACGACACGATAGAAGATCCCAGTTTCGAAGCGAGGAATTTTAATTTTTTCCCCGAACATAAATCTCAAGTGTTATTGAAGATGTTACACAGAATGAGATCACGTTTATAACAGGCTCCAACGGAATGAAAATGTCTTTCAGCGATCTTTTATTACCTAAATGGTGTATAAGCGTCATTTGTCTCCTTTCCCGGATGATTTGTGTCTGTTTATGTATGAAACATGAAACAATGTTATACTTGCACGGGTCTGACCGACGATTTTAGCTGAAAATGACAAAATGTTTTATAAAAAAATACACAAAATACTGCGTTTTTTTTTTTTTGTAGTTTTAAAAATTACTGAGTTATTAACGATCAAAGTGCACACTTCCGCACGAGGCGAGTGGTAGCTGTGACGTCATATTGACGTCATATGCACGCCACGCCGCTCGCAAACACTGCCACACTGCATGCATACGAGTGCTATTAATTATATATCCGGAATAACAAAAAATAACAAACATCTATAACCAAATATACTTTTATTGCTTTTCAAAATATTCCCCGTGATGATCGATGCATTTTTTCATACGTTGAAACCAACTTTCGTAGCATTTTTTCCATTCTGTATCGGGAATCTCCAAAACATGCATTTTGAAAGCATCAACGGCTTCTTCCCGGGTCGAAAATCGGTGTCCACGTAATTTGTTCTTCACGCTTGGGAATAAATAAAAGTCGTTGGGTGCCAAGTCGGGACTGTACGGCGGGTGACCCGTCAATTCGATCATTTGACTATTTAAATACTCCGTTGTTGCGGCCGAGGTGTGACAGCTGGCGTTATCGTGGTGAAGTATTATTATTCGTTGTCGATTGTTCTTGCGTATTTCTCCAAAGACTTCTGGCAAGCAAATGGTGGTGTACCATTCAGAATTAACCGTTTTACGATTTTCTAGTAGTACTGTAGCCACATGTCCACTAATACCAAAAAAGCAGGCAACCATTTGCTTCAAAGTGCTTTTTGCACGAACAACTTTAGTTGGGTTTGGCTCATTTTGGAACACCCAAACCGTTGACTGCTGTTTAGTTTCGGGATCATACGCATATATCCAAGATTCGTCTCCTGTGTAGATATTATGAACAGCTTTTGATGTACCATATTTGTATTTTTCTATCATTTTTTTGCACCAATCAACACGAGCCTGTTGTTGTTCAACTGTTAAGTTGTGCGGGATCAAATTTTTTTACAGCCTAATGTTCATGTAATATTTTATAAATACTCGTCATACTAATGCCCAGAAATGCCTCTATCTCGCGATATGTAACATGACGGTCTTGCATTATTAGTTCGCGCACAGCATCAATATTTTGTGGTACAACAGCCGATTTAGGGCGACCTTCTTTAAAATCGTCCGCAAGCATACGACGACCACGATTAAACTCACTGAACCAGTAATACACAGTGGTTTTGGATGGGGCTTCCTCCCCAAAAGTCGACAAAAGTTGATCCATGCACTGTTTTTGAGTTAATCCACGCCGAAAGTCGTAATAAATCATAGCACGAAAATTTTCACGAGGCAAATCCATGGTGATGATAGACAATGAATTTTAAAAATGGCGCCACAATGTAAAAACAATTGACAGATGAATGAAACAAATACATTTATTTTACAGCCAAAGAGTTCTATTTTTAAATGTTATAATTTCTTTTTAAATATTGTTTATGTAAGTGGCCAGTTCCGGATACATAAATAGCAGCCCTTGTATTACGTCACACGCTCGGAACTTCTCGCGTTCATAACATAACTTTGGTAATATTGCATTTATTGAAGTGAAATAAAAAGTAATGTAATGTACATGATATGAACTTTAATAAAAGGTATATTTTAAAATGAAATAAGAACCTATCGGTGTTCTCCAAAAATTGCGGAGATATATCGAGTTGAATAAGTGTATGACGTCACGCTTGAGTCTTTATACTTAGTTGTGACAGTTAGCCCCCACTCTCCAACTTTGATGTGGTTTAACTAAGTATTATATGCTAATTTGAAAAAAACAAAAAAACGTGTTTGATATTTTTGAATTAGGTACTTACTTACCTGAATGACGGACATTTTTTTTTTACCCAGACATCATCCCTAAAGAGGCAAGCTAACCTAATCCGTCCACAAAACTCGCTGACACCAATTAAATTAAACTGGGTAGATAAGTGTCATCATTCAAACATAACAAAGTAGTAAAAAGGCAGGATTTCTTAGAATAGACCGCGTTTTGTGGCAACTTAGTACTTATCGAAGTGTAAATGAGCCTTAAAAGAAATGACAAAGTGAGAAAATGTGCTTCAAATACTAGTTATGATCTTCGAAAAGGCACCTCACTATCGCTGTGCAGGTACCTAGTATTTTTAAACTACATACCAACTTAACTGATTATACTCTAAAATTTTCCTTTGTAGAAACAAGTTAAAAAAGTGGGCATGAGGGAAAGCTCAACCGAGTTCAAGCAAAGATTCCCAAACTACCACTTGGTCTCTTACATACATGGAGTGGTATAAACTACGAGACAAAATGTATTAAAAATTAAAATTACCTATTATTTAATTCATCAACAGCTCATGTACGTCCCCACCAAGGGGCTCGACTGAATTGGGGCGATCAGGCCTTAGTCGACTACGCTGGTCCAGTGCGGGTTGGTCGATTTCACACAACCTTTAAATTTCTTCGCAGGAATGTGCAGGTAAGAGCGTCAAATAAGCGTACATATAAATTCGAAATTCGAAAACATTTGGTATGTGGTGGGGATTGAATCCACGTCTCCCGGACGGAAGACAGCGGCCCAAGCCACAAGACTACCGATACCAACTTTTAACAAATTTTACCAAAAGACCTGGCTTCTAACCGATTTTATTAAAAGACTGAATAGTTCGTCAATAACAAAAAATACAAAAGCATGTTTGTGTGTTTGTCATGTTTAACAGATCCATAGGCAGAGGCAAACATTAAATAAAATAGTAAGTCATCTCAGGTAAGCTGTTTGTTATTGTATTACGCGAAAGAAATTTTAAGCAAGGGCTTGAGCAACTTTTCATTGTAAGAAAATTATTTTTCATTACTCATACTCGGAAAGTAGGTCTGAAGTTGCCTGAGGAGCGGATTGAGCGGTAATATTTTTCAGCCCAGAGGGAGAATCGTTTTCAACTGACAGCTGTCACATTATAAAAAAAAACTATGTAGTTCTCATTTCACATTTCTATTGAACTATGTTCCATCTTTCTATACAGCCACTCAATTACAGCGCAATGTTAAATTGAAATAACATAAAGTTAAGTATTATTTAAAGAATATATATTTTTAATAACTTTATTATAATTAATTTTCAACTATTTCTTTAAAATAAAATAGATTTGGGCAAAATATTTAACATTTTTTTAATGATGGAAATGAAAAATAATGGCTCAAAAGCTGGCCGGCTCGGTCACAGAAAAAAATAAAAAGCAGTGATCATAATTATGTTTTTCGAGTTGTAGGTTTTTTTGACAATGAATTCAAAAGATTCAAATATGGAACTCACTCATTTTTTCTTTAGCTGATTCAGGTTTTTATTTTTACTTTCCTTGTATTCGTAATGAAAAGAACAGTGTTTACCTCTGGTTAAAGACTTATTTAGTGCCTCGAACTATTAGGCCCAAACCCCGTCTCGGCGTTAAATAAATAACTATCACCCCTCGTATAACAATGTACTATTATTCGCCTTAGAATTTAATGAAAACCATACGAACAAAACCTTAGGTGGCCAGATAGTAAACATTAGGTATATAATTAAAAGTTTAGTTTAGTAGAAAAGCTTGTATAATTGCCTAATTATAATAAACTACTGTAGAAACACTATCCGCTTTAGTTATTTATGTTTTGAATTTTATTGATAAAGGATGACGCTGTTTATAGTGATTTATCACCGCTAAAGTAATAAAATTACTAGTAGTAGAAAACCATAAGGTCATCTAGATAAAATACTAGTACAGTAATAAATCTTACCAGAATGCATTGACTTACAGAAAATTTTGAAGGACAAATAAACCTAATTCTAGAATACCTAGATAAAATTCAAAATTTTCTGTAAGTCAATGCATTCTCGTAAGATTTAAGACGATTTAAGGTAAGACATTAACTTGCAGAAAATTACAAAGGACATTAAAAAACTTCTATTCTAAAAAAATAATTTTAAACAAAATTTCTTTTATGTTATAAATATAGTAAAAGTATTAATTGCAGGTTTTCCACTAGATTTATTTAATTTTTCTAATGTTTTTTGACTAAAAATGCAATTTACCGCGCTGCAAAAATCTTCGTGCATTTTTTTTCGCAACGCTTAATTCTTATTTTCCGAACCAAACCCAAGCTCCCTAGCACAACCACTAGCATTGTTCAGACAGGTACTAAGTTTTTCTGGTTCCAGCCGAGAGCGCTACTGGCATGCTCGCTACAATTTGTTGGAAAAAGTTCAAGTTTAGAACATACGTGTTAAGTATGCAACATACCTTAGGAGTAGCAGTTCGGAACTTTGTACGTAAAGTTTCGAGACGCTTTGGTTTCAAAAGCAAAGTTGATATGGTGCTGAGATTTGTGAGAAATTTAATAATTTCTAATGACATTGCGGTCAAAATTTTATTGCAAACGGTTTTTTTATTTAAATACCTTGATATCAAAGGATTTTAATGTATGACAAATTTTAATATAAGTGATATAACATATCTATAATTTCTTTACTTTGTTTTTAATAAATTATATAATTTTAGGGTACTTCAATAAAAACTAATAAAATATAATAATTCATGTCAACCATATAGTCTTTCTTTTGTTTTATTTCGCTCTGATGTTTATTAGTATTATTTTGGAAAATAAAACTAACTATGTACTAAACTGCATGCGTAAATATTCCTAACGGATCAATAACCATGATATAAAAAAACGTCTTGTCTCTGATGCACCGTAAACCTACAAACAAGTTTTTGTACTATTTTTTGAATAAACTGTTAAATATTTGAAATTACTCGTACTTACTTCAAAGAGCAAACATCGAATATGAGCTTGATATTAAGCTTATAAAGGCAGTCAAAACTGAAACGAAAAATTAACTCAATCATTTTAGCCGAAAACGTGGAGTGGAAGGATTTGTGGCTCAAAAATGAATTTTTAAAAGTGGCCACGACGAGCCACCCTAAATGACGTATTATCGCGGAGTGTCAGGCGCACTAAGCCACTTGGGGTAGTGGTAGGTTTAGTGTCGTTCCGATAGTTTATCGATAGTCGTGCAATATCGTTGTATCGATATCTAGCGGTGGGTTTATGGATTCTGATTTTCTAGAGTTCGCAAATAGTTTTGCTCCAGCAAATATGAATGGGTATGAAACTTGTAAGTAAGATGATTAAAATCAGCGGAGAAATGGTGATTGCTCTAAGTCTTGTGTGGTGTATATTTTTTAGGACAGTAAATCTCATCGAGTCATACGTAAAACTTTTGAAATGCTCCTAAGGATGCAATACCGTAAGGATATCAAGTTCACAAATAGGCATGCAGTTCTATATAATGAGTATCTTTCTCACACCTTATTGAGATTTCTATACATTTTATTTTATTTATAATTGTTTTATCGATATCTACTTTGACTATCGATAGTACAACAGCACTAAGAAGCAATTTACTGTCTAAAGTAGCAACATGCGCGCGTCCTGACGGCTGAAATAGAACTAATTTAGTTTTTGTCTCTTGTTATGTGGATTTCTGAAACAGAAAATAATGTTTAAAATGGAAACTTTACAAAGTTGTTATGAATTATAAATAATTTAATAAATCTAATGACCAAATCAAAAAAATAAAAACACAGCGCCATATTTGAGTTGTTTCTAATACACATAAAGTGGAGACGTAGAGAATGAAATTCTAAGTTCTAAAATAAAAACTCGAATTTTTACTTATTTGAATTCCAACATTATTATCAGGGTGATGTCGATGAAAATTTATTAGATTTAAAAAAATCGTTTGTATATAAAAAACAATTTAGCTTTGTAACGTCATGTGTTCAAAATTATGAATTCATTAGAAGATGCTTTTTAAATAAGTAAGTAATTAAAAATAAAGAAACATTTTAGTAAGATTTTCACTGCCTTGTAGAGGAAACGTCGAGATACGAGCCTTTATTATTACTATATAATTTATCGTATCAAGCTCTTATTGAAAAAAAAAAAGAACAACAAATTCATAGTTTTGCGAATTAAGGCGACCAATACATAGTATTATTTGTCCCATCAGCATCGTCCCATGTAAATAAATAAGGCCTAATCACCCTAATATAGGGTTATTTCGAGCCCCTCGGTGGGGCCAATAATAAGCTGCTAACTGAAGTGAACTGGCCCGAATGCTTGTTCACGCAATCACAACCACGAATGCGATTAGCATAAGCTCATTGCCTCTGTAATTAGGAATGGTAAGTTCCTAATCACAATAACCTGTTGCCCGACAAGCCCTAATCCGATTTAATAAGTATTGATCCGTGAAACTTTTCAGTGATAATGATTAGCAGGAACACAATGTTGCATGCGAAGTCAAAGTCAAAATAATTTATTTCCATAGGATGTTATTACATCACTTATTAGATCCGTCATTACATTTTTTTGGGTGAGTTCACTAACACAATGGCGGAATCTGTGGAGAAGAGCTCACCGAAGAAACTCCACAGTCGTCGCATCTTTTGCGTTTCCTTTTTTAAATAAAAAATTAAAATATTACAAAATTAATGCTAATTAAATATCGAAAAGGCCTCACTCAAGCAATCTATTTCCATGGACATCTGTCCTCTAAGTAATCAGATATCCTATAGTAACCTTTTTTATACAATTTCTGTTTTATAATTATTTTAAACTTGTCTAAAGGCAAGTTTTTAATATCAGTAGGGACCTTATTGTAATAGCGTATACATTAAGATGACGTGCTAAACTAAACAGACCCGTGACCAAATGTCGAGCATTCGACTCTAATTTGTATCTCACTTATCTCATCTCATCTTATCTTATCTAGCCCAGACTGTCCCACTGCTGGGCAAAGGCCTCCCTCTTCTTCTTCTATCCTTCCCTATCCTGGGATTCCTCATTCCAACTTCTTGAAAAAGAGTCATCCCGCCATGTCCTACGAGACCGTTTACGTCTCCGCCTATCTCTTTGTGGGCTCCAGATGGTCGTTTGGTTTGGCCATAGGTATAGCCGGATACGTCTAAATCTCACTGTCAAATAAAAAATGTCTTTGTAAGACTTTTTCCAGTTTGGTTCCCAGGCTGAATCACGAATACGGAAAAATCTTTCTTATAATGAATTATGATACACTACACACACACACACACACACACACTCGAGACACTTGTCATCCTAGATCGGCCGACAAGTGTGAATCACGAAAACTTTCTTTGCTTTCATTATTTGAAAAGAAAAAGACACTTCGCGATCACAGAAATAAATAAATCACAAGTATGACCAGATTATTTATAACTGCAATTGATTGTATAAAAAGAAACGTTTGTCGTGTTCCAGTACACTACTCCCAAAAACATTTGTTTTTGGTTTAATTGAAATGATATAATATAACATAGAATATAATAGAATATACTTTACATAATGTATTAACCTTATACGAAAAAAAATATAGCAAAGCTAGCAGCCTCTTGTTAGCAGAAAACTTTAGTTCGTTAGCACAAAACAGGAAAGTGCCTAACGTGAAATTCTAAACCTCACGTCAGAACTCCCGGGGAAAAGGTCTGGTCTGGTTTAGCTAAGTTAAGTCCTAAGACTGAATAGCAGGATGAGACTCTGCTTACAGGGTAGGTAGAATATTCTAGACATAGTGGAGATCCCCCGTATAATGTACTGACTTTGTGCCTTATTCTTTTTCATGGCGCAAATGATTGTACCCAGCAACGGTTTTAGCGTTTAATGATAGCTAATTCATTCATTTGAACTTAGAAGGAATATTTTGAACTTAAAAAATAAATAAACTAAAATCAAACCTATTGGACAAGTCATCAACAACAACTCATATACGTCCCACCTAAATTAATCAGGCCTTTTTCATTAAATAAACCATCAAGTATTTTACTAATCAAAAATTTTCAAGTATATTCTTGCTTCATCAACAGCTTGTATACGTTTTCACCGAGAGGCTCAAGCCTACCCTGAATTAGAGCGATCAAGCCTAAGTCGACCACGCAGGCCCAGCCCGGGTTGGTCGACTTCACACATACCCTATGAATTTCTTCGCCAGAGTGTGCAGGTTTCATCACGATGTTTTCCTTCACCGTAAGAGCGTCGAATAAACGAACATATGAATTCGAAATTCAGAAACACAAAGGTATGCGGTGGGGATCGAACCCGTGTCTCACGGACGGGAGGCAGCGGCCCTAGCCACTAGACCATCTACGCTCTCAACTAGACCACCGACGCTCTGGAAGATCAGGAAGCTATCTACTACATAATAACGTCATAGATAAATAACCTTCTGAACCACTTGAGCTTGAAGTCTAGGTCAGAGCGGAGTCCTAGCTTTCACATAGTTTTCAGTTCTATGTTCTGTTCTCATTTATAACTCCGCGCTAATGTAACCGAAATACCGAAACGGCAATATTAAATCAGACTTTACGAGTTCATTAAGGAAACATGTACGAACATGTGTTACTGAAATATTGTTTATAATGTTAATACGAATTCGGTCGCGTTTGGACCAATTTACTGTCCCCGCTAAGTTGGTAATTGGAGTTTTAGTTTATTTGTTATGTGTATGCGAGGATTGTCTTCTAAATGTGTTACCATTGCAACACACGTATAAATGTATGTAACAACATGGTTAGTTTAACATGAACTGTAAAGGGCTTTCCTTTATTATAATGGCTTTAGCTATGCCCATATTTTAGGAGTAGTTATTTCAACAGCTCATATTATACGTCCCTACCAACGAGCTTGAGCCTACCCTGAATTAGAGCGATCAGGCCATAGCCGAACATGCTGGCCCAGTGCGTGTTAATCCACCGAGGGGCTCGAGCCTACTCTGAATTAGGGCAGGTTTCATCACGATGTTTTCCTTCACCGTAAGAGCGTCGAATAAACGTACATATGAATTTGAAATTCGAAAACACATTGGTACGTGGTGGGGATCGAACCCGCGTATCCCATACGGAGGCAGCGGCCCTAACCACTAGACCACCGACGCTCTTTTTTCAGCACTTAAAGAAACAATGCTCCTTTGTTACAGGTTATCAAACCCCAGTTGTCAATCAAACTTTCCTGAGATTGCAGCTATACTCTAACTAAAAAAGATCATGAGACCATGTTAGTTTCAACATGCGTTCTGGAGTTTCAACTTGCTCTTACTCTATCAAAGAAAATTTATGATATTTAGCAATGTAAAAACCGAACGGTGAACTTACGCCCATTGATAATCATATTATCATAATAAGTATTATTTATAAGCCCTGACATCTATCGTAATGTGTCTAGACTAGACACAAGATAATGAGAACTACCGCGCAGTGCTCATTCATAAATGCATTTGCACGCGCGTTCATGTTATTGCATAGTTTACATAATTTTAATGTAGGTCACACCTAGACCAATGGTTTAACGTCTCCGAAGTCGGTCTCGACAGCCACGACATCCTTCAGCACCCATTCTATGGTTATTCTAGCCCACCTATCTGGGAGCATGCGACACGTAATAATATGCTTGTCTTAGTACTGTATTTGGAATACGGTCTACTATTTAAACTAACATTTTTTTTACTAAAAATATTGATTGTTGTTTGTTGTGGTCTCTACCTACCCCTACGTGAAAGAGGCGTGACTTTGTGTATGTATGTATGTATGTATGTTGTTTGTTGTTTTCATCAGCTATACGTCCAAATTCGACTCTACCCTTAATTGGTGTGATTAGCGACTTCACTTGGGACAGTACTTAAGCTGAGTGTGGCCCTTTTTCCACAATTGGTACCTTTAGTATAAGTTTTATTTGTTTTTACTCATTTGAAGTTATGTGACAAAAAACGATCTATCTATCTTTACAAGCATCTGCAGATTACCTCACTATGTGTTTCTTCTTCGCATGGTAGGTTACGTATATCCTATATCCTTCGTTTTGTTAGTAACTAAAGTTTGGTATAACTAAGAAAACACAGTGGCAGTTCCTTTGTCACATAAATACTAGCTAAATTAGCTGTCACAGAACAGCTAAATTAGTAGGCAAGTCTCACGCGTTTGGGAGATTTCGCTAAACACGAGCAGATTAAATTTTACGGCACGAGTGAGCTTGTATTAATTTTCCAAAAGCAACTTTGTTAATTCAGGCGCTAGACGTTTCAAGCTACGCTGCTAGGTGAAACGTCGTATCTGAGAAACTGTGACTTTGTTATTTACTCACAGTTCAAGTTCATAAACAAGACAATCTTCAAAACAAGGTTAATTTAAATGTATCTTGCATAAAGTTTGCTATATACTGTGTTGAGGAATTGGTAAAGTGTTTTGTTTTATATTACCATCATCTAATATCTTAAAATGCAATTTAGATATATTTTAAACATGTCACGTCACGTTTGTTCGGTCGTTTTGTTTTTTATTTATTTATTTAAACATACAAATCATAACTTCAAAAACCAAAAGAAAGACTTATACAACAATAACAAAATAATTATGTCATTTTAACTCATTACATAACAAAATATGACTGTCATTATGTCATTTTAGCTCATTACAAAACAAAACATTTTTTTATAACACAAACTACAAAATCCAAGTTACACCGCACTACTTTCCGTTTTATCATGTTACAAGTGTATGAGGATTTTCACGCGTGGATTTCTAGATTCCTTTTGTTTGTTAGTGCTTTTGTGTAAAGTGGTTTGCTGGCTAGTAAAGTCATACATTTAGATTTTTACGATGCAAGCCAGTCGTTTCTTCATAATAATTATATACTATGTATTGTAACTTTCCATTTTGTCTATGTCTACTTCAAATCATTTAGCCCACGCTATCCCATCACACTGCTGGGAAAAGCTCTCCTTCCTACTTTTCGTGGTTTTGAGGGAAAACCCACCAGTTGTCGTGACAGTAGGCGTCGGCTATACGCCAACGACAACACAACCTTTTAAGTTTTTTAATTTTATTTAAAACACATCCTACTTTAATAGAAGGTTGAGTGTAACTATAATGTTTATTAATACATATTAAACTCTATTTTAATGGAGAACCTCTGTTTTATAAAGTATTTTCGTGATAAGATTGATTGCGTTGCGTCTTATTAAAAAGTAAATGTTAAAAAGATTGTGTGTGAAGTCGACAAACCCGCAATAAGCCAGCGTGGTCGACTAAGGCCTGTTCGCCCTAATTCCCCCCGCCCCAGCTCAAGCCCCTCGGTGGGGATATATACCTAGTCAGGTCATAAATTCTGTCACATGTTTAATATAAAATAATTGAAACAAGTTTATTCATTATGTAACCATTTATATACCAAAATGAACTTAACAAAACATAGATTCTTATGACACTAAAGTTTATTCAAAATGACCTCCGTGATTTTGAATACAGGCCTTCAATCTGCGCGGCCAGTCGTCTATCGCAGCACGAACGAGGTCCATGTCAATATCGGCGGCTGCCTTAATCAAGGATGTCTTGAGTGACTCCAAATTGGGATGAGGCTTTGAGCACGCCTTTTCCTCCAAGTGTTGCCATATCTTGTAATCTAGCGGATTCAAATCTGGACTGGAGGAGGGCCAGTCTTCGTGCCGGATGAAGTCGATTTCACGCGCCGCCAGCCAGTCTTGTGTGCTCTTCGCTCTATGAGCTGGCGCCGAATCTTGTTGGAATACCCAGTGCCTGTTATTGAACATGGTATGAGAAACAGGTTCCACAAGGTTCGTCAGGACTGTATTTTGATACACAACTGCATTCGTTTTTACACCTTTCTCACAAAAATGTACCTCTGTTAAGCCCCAATAAGACACTCCCAACCATACCATGAGCGAGGATGGAAAATGACCTCGTTGGACACGCGGAATACGGTTGCTCGCTTCTTCACTACTGTGTGCGTACACCTTATCATTTTGTTTGTTGTAGCTCTCTTCTACGGTAAAAATTTTTTCATCCGAAAAAAGAATTTCCCGATATTTTTTTCCCGCGTACCGCTTCAACAAAGCGCGGCATCTCTTCAGTCTCAGGTCCATTAGACGAGCATTCAAATGATGTCCTGTTTTTCTTCGATATGCCCGAAGCCCTAAGTCTTCATTTAACACCCTTTTCACCGTGGTTCTGCTTAAGGGCCATCTGAAGGGCCAACAGTTTCTGCTTACGTTTGGGATTTCTTTGAATTCGCGCCTTCACAGCTTTTATCACTGCTGGAGTCCTAACAGACCGAGGGCGACCACTTCTTGACCTGTCATCTACACTAGAGTCTTCATTGTATCGTTTGATGGTACGATAAACGAATCTTTTGGTTATATTCAAATTTTTCAGTATGTCAAAAATTTGAATTGGCGCGTAACCGCAACGATGCAACGCAATAACTGCAACACGGTCTTCTTTAAGCGTCCACTCCATATTTAAAAATGAGTAAAATTCTAAAAAGTATACATTTTCATTTTCATGAACAATTCGAAATTCGAATTCAATAAACTTTTTTGTGGCCAGCATTCTAAAAGAAAAGTTTTTACTGTGTGACAATACTTATGACCTGACTAAGTATGATGTAGCGATAAAGATGAAATTAAATTTTGTAACGCTGGACACGACGTTATTAAAATACTCGTAAATGTGTTCCTACATACTTACTCATTACTCATAAATAATACGCAAAGCTATTTACCACAAAATGTTTTATGTTCGAAGTTTGTTTCAAATTCATCTTTTAGTTAGTTACACGGTTTATAAAGCTTATATTTAAATAAAAATTTACGTTTTAAAGTTAAAATTTTATTTGCCTACAAACCTTGCTGCACAAATAGTTGCAGAGTTAGAGTTCTTATTGTTAGCGTAGAAACGTGCAGTTTTACAGTTAGCCTATTTTAAATATCAAGCGGCAACAAAAAAGAAAGTGGCTTAGTGAATAAAAACTATTTATAAGCAACGTACAGATTTAAAATAAACGAAACAGTTTATTTAGAAAATCTAATAAGTGATCGCAAACTTTTTAAAGCGGAAATGTTTGCTTGCGGCTTTCGGAGGACCACGCTACAACAAACCGAAGATGATGATGATGATAGTAACACTAAGTTAGTAGCTTTTAAAGTACAGTACATACGAGTACAGCTTGACAAAAAAGAGTTTAGCGCGGTGACAGGTGGAACTAAATATTTAGTTTGCTGCCATTCATGCTGGGTTGCTTTTTATTATCCCATTTATATGCCATGATAAATTGTTATGTGTTAATTTTATAATAATTTTTCCTTTCCCATTTGACTACGAGGTGGCCACAAATACGATCGAAGCGCCCTCATTTTTCCAATCTCTTTTTTGTCAAGCTGTAGGTACCTTTGAAAACAATACTTACTTTGAAGAAGTGGACCTTATCATTATTTCCATAGTTCACGACAGCATCACTCGAAAAGTAAATGTCTTCTACATTAGCTTCTATTACAGAAAAAGGATCACAACTATCATCAAAATACAAAGTAATAGTCGCGTCTTCTATATGCAGTAGCATTTCTGTCCAATCTTGGAATGAGCCTCCATATTTAAAATTCATGACTTCTTTCCCGTTTACGTATAAATCGATTTTCTCGGTCGTTGCATCAACTTGTGTGAAACATAATGATAGTTTTACAACACCTTTATCAACTATTGAAAAGATACACGAAGTATCTACTGAGAAAAATACAGTGTATAGAAGAAATGGACTAGACAGTGTAGTGTTACTTAAATTTACATCTGCAATTGGCAGGGTATGCACGTTGGGTCCATTAAATTTAGCTGCTGGAAATTTATTTCTTCCATCTATAACCGAAATATCATCAGTGTCGAACTTATCGTATGGTAGAATGTCATATTTATCTGAAACAAAAGTAAAACATTATTAATGCTCCGTCGTTATAGATTATGCGTCAAACTATAAATAGAGAAGCAGTCTTATCAGAATTTAGAAAATTATTTTTTATTTCTTTTATCCTATAGGGGCCTTATAGGTACCTATATAATTATTACGATAAAAGAAAACGTAATAAGCAAACCTGCACCCATTCTTTTTGTCTTACACGTAAGAAATTCAAAGGTCATAGTGTGAAATTGGCTCGTTTTACGAATATCTAGAAAATATGATATCTTCAGTTTTTGGCATAGCTAAGGTGGAATAGACAAGTGTAAATGGTCCATTAGAGATTCAATTCTATAACTTCTATTCTTACGACCTTTAAATCCGGTTATTCAAAGAGTGCCAGGGTCTCTTATTTACTATAAGCATTAATAACCCTTCACTAAACACTTGTAGATTAATTAAGCTGATTTTGTATTACAGAAGATATGTATCTCGGTAAATTAAATATTTAAGCAAATTAATATTTTATCTTACTTTGTATTTTGCTGTTTATTCCAAATCTTATTTAATTATTAATTTTAAACTTAATTTTATTTTTTATTATTTTATAAAAAACTTCACGGTTTTGTCATTAATAATAATGCAAATGAATAATAAATCAACCTTTATTACTTTTCGACTGTATAATTTAGTAAAATTAACATTCAAATTTAATGTGTATCAATAATAAACATAAATAAAAAAAAAACTTTTAATTTAGATAGATAGATAAATCGAAAATAAAAAAAAAAAAATTTGAAAATTTTAGAACCATGAATCATGTCAGGTTTTATTTATCATTCTTTGAGTGCCTGTAAAACCTTAACGAAACTAAAAATATTAAGAGAATATTTTCGGTAAGCGTATTCTTACTAGAAATTTTGAAATCTTCGTTTACTAGGAATCTAATTCAAAAATGGTAAACCACTTTCTTGGTCGACTGTACAATGTATAAAGTCACAAATTTTGTGTTTTGAAGATTTTAAAGAATAATAATAAATCTGTTTATAAAAAGTATAAACAACTCCATTAACACGAATTTCTTATCTATCGCTGTTCGTCAAAGTGGGGGCAAACAAATTGCTGAATTAGAAGCGAAGCACCCCGAGCCTCGTTTTAAACTTTTTGCTTTTTGCTCTGATTCCTGGACATTCAAAAGTAAGACAATTAGAAAACACAATTAAAATTTAAGACAATTAGATTTTTTTGAGGTATTTTTTATATTTTTAATCTCATGGAAATGTGGAGTAAGTTTTAAAGTCAATCAGATATCTCGCCAATATGGTCCCAAGACATCTTTCTTGCTTATAGTATTATCGAGAAGATTGATTGTTGATCGATATAACTTTTTACAAAGAACCTGATGAGCAAATTTACTTGTATGTATTTATATTTTTAAATATTAGTATTGTTGACATTATTTTGGTGAACCACTAACACAATTAATAATGAAAATAATAAATCTTTCAACAATATTCTATTTTTTTCCTCATCTCTACATGACGTAAGTAGGTATCAGATTATAAAAAAAAACACATAAAGTGTAATTTTGTGCATTCCTCCGAGGTGCAATATCATTATTTACTGTGGTGATTCTATGCCTAGCTTTTGTTTTTCTATTTTTGATTTCTGTGTTTTTGTTATCCCATTCAAACGCAGCACTGAGACGCGCCCTTATATTAGGAGCAGTTCTTTTTACTTATCTTGATCGCAGTAATGGCGTCGGTCACGGTAGCCATTTTTATTGCGAATTAACAACAAAATTATAGTTTCGTGGGAAAACAAACTGGTGTAGCACTCAATTTAGGTAATTCGGCTGTGTATCGAATTTGCTAATTTGAATAAGGAAGGAAAAAGCTTTCTTTATTATTATAACTAAATAGACGTTATTTAAGACATTTGTGAGAAAAGGTAGAGTTAAATGTAGGTAAATAACGTAGAAAATATTTTTGTGAGCTAGATATGTTTATTTTAGACTAAATCGGCTTAAAACTTGCAAAATTTGTTATTCATCATCATCAACATCTCATATACATCCCCACCGAGGGGCTCGAGCCTACCCTTAAAAATTTGTTATTAGTTTATGTTATTCGTATAGTTGCATTGAAGCTCCTGATATCATGTAAGGAAAAAGTGAACAATAATTTTACATAAAGAGCAGAACACTTAATACCAACAAAACGAACTTGAGTTTAGACACTTTCAAATAATGTTATCGAAACTGAGTTCAAAATTAGGTTAAGGAATCCGTTATATTAATAAAAAGTCCTCAACGTTTTCTTTGGCCTCTCTCTCTTCCATCCCCGCCTTCATTTACCCCTACACCCTCACATACATCGTATATTTAATTCAACCTAATTACTTGGCCCTGTGTTTTCCAATTGTAACTCATAATTGATTTGTTATTGTCACTCGGAGGAACGTTGGCTCCCATAATATAGATTATTCTAGCTTGGGAGCTATTCGTTACACATATATGCTACCTTATATGTTAGCCTTATTGTTCTTTTCCCTTGAGACACCATTGATAAATGTAATTAGGGTTAATCAATAAAGATTATTATTATTATTGTTAAAATTGTTATTTATCTCAACTCTTATTATTATTATTATTAGTCCTTTAACGCCTAACAAAAATTTAGATTGAAGTACGTTTAGATAGATACAAGAATTTTATAAAGTAATAAACGAACCTTTTGGCATTTCCTCTTCTTCAATTTTCTCTTCACTAGATATCGAATGTAGTAAACTAAATAGGAGTATGTACCTGAAAATGAAAGATAATTGAGACATTAGAACTGTGATCAAAGAATTTTATTTATGGAATATGTGAAGACTCATTTTTTTTTTACCAAAATACGTAAGAATTTTCTTTGTAATGAGTATATTTCACATTTATGATTATAAAGTCTAATCACACTAATATTATAATTAATGTGAAAATATATTTGAATGTTTTTTCTGCTTTCACGCCTAAAGTACTAAACGGATTTGGATGAAATTTGGAACAGAGATAGTTTGTACTCTGAAGTAACACATAGGAAACTTTTTACTGGGAAAAGTCTTATTCCTACGGGAAAAACTTACACAACGCGAGGTAGCCGCGGGCGGCTCGCTAGTAATTTATAAATTAGGAAAGATAGTGAAGTTAGAATATACTTTGCTACGCTGCTGCTGTCACCATGCATCATCGTTCATCACTAAAGGGATATGAGTATCACTTTAAAAACCTTACTATAAACAGTCACTAAAATAGTTAAATTTTAGTAAGTAGATCTTATTATTTGAATATTAGGAAGAAGTATGTCTTTTGACATTATTACTACCTTTTAACTGGGTAGGTATAATGTCAATGTCTTATCAAAGAATAGTTCAAGGACCATTCAAATTTAAATTAACACAACACTTACAACGAAACAGATCGTAGACAGTTATTTGAACTGAACAGTTAAACTATTTGCAATTCAAAGACGAAATACTTGCTAAGCCAGTGCACCGAAAACTAGAATCCTTGTACTCCTAAGTATCAAAGTATTTATCTATTAAAGCTTTGTAAGCTGCTATGTGTCGGCGTAAGCCTTATTAACATATTATCTGATCCAATCGAAGCGTGCGTAGTTAAGCAGGGTTTGCGGTGGAGTATCAGTGGTAGTGGGGAGTCAGACCAACGAGGCCAGCTAATTATCTGCTAGGCATAAAAACGAGAAGATATTTACAGCTTAAAAATATAACATTTAAGTCTAAATTCAGTTTAAACTGCGACGTAAATGGTAATTGTGCGGGACAGAAACCAAAATGTTTGACCTCTGGGTTTCAATATGAACATAAAAATATTACTAGTGGCTCTGTGAGCTGTAAGTAGACCTCGCGAGTCTGTATATATTTTCATATTTATTTTTAGTTTTTCTCCACAAACATCCCTGACCCCTTGATTTTTTATTTATTTTTTAACTTAATTTTATTTTATATTA